>JAOANR010000005.1:32500229-32759613 GCA_030278955.1 Hygrophila difformis | reverse complement strand
TTATGAAGAGTTGTTGGGGGCTCACGCAAAGAAATACAACATGGACCAATCTTCTCAAATTTAGATATGGCTGGAAGCGCCACAAGTTTAAACAGGATCACAGACATTATCATACTTTGCCAGATCTTATGAAAATTTGGCCGAATTTCCTTCCTTTGGTGGGATGGAAGAGAGGAAATGGTAAGAATATTTTATTCTGGAGCGATCAATGGCTTAAGGAAAATTTTGTATTGCAGGATCATGCCACTCGAGCTTTAGCGAATTGGGAACTTGATCGAATGCTAGACTCTTATGTTGAAGGAGATGTTTGGAACCTGAGTGAGTTGTCTGAGGTACTCCCCACTAATATCCTCAATGTACTTCTTAATACCAGTCCCCCAAGAATTTCGGATCAGGAGGACATCCCTATCTGGCGCCCCTGCGCTGATGGAGTTTTTTCAACTAAAAGCGCGAGGGCAACTTTAAACCAGCATGGTCACCCTCCCATCTCTCTGACAAACACATGGAAGCTTATATGGAGATGGCCTTGTATTCAACGTCCCTGAACCTTCCTATGGTTGTGCTACCACAACAAAACCCTTACCTGGATCCGTTCGTTGCAACAGACAGATCGGTCAGGATGATAGCTGTGGAATCTGTGGTGAGAGAGAAAGCCCCATCCATGCACTCAGGGACTGCCCGCCCTCAGCCCGAATCTGGAGACAACTCGGTTTCAGTAGACGTGCTTTCTTGAATTCCACTATTCAGGGTTGGATCGACACAAATCTCAGTTCTCTTGCCAGCAACTTTGATGCAGCCATCTTTGCTTTGGGAATCTGGAGCATTTGGAAAGCTCGGTACAGGCTCTTCTATAGCCAGCCACAATGGGACTCTTTCCACACAAAAATCATTAGAAAAAGCCGCGAATTCCTTTCCACTCTTGCAGCCTCCAAGATTTCTGGAAGGAAAGAGTGGAGATTATCACAAGCAAGATGGTGCAAGCCCCCTGTGGGTTCTTTCAAACTCAACTGCGATGGTAGCTCCTCTTCGAACCATAGCTCAGCAGGTGGAGTTATCCGTGACTCAAATGGTAGCTGGATCAGTGGCATCCATATGAAAAGAAGCCCCATTTGTCTATTGTTAGCCGAGGCTTGGGGAATTCTGCTAGGTCTCCAAGAACCATGGGATTTGGGGATCACATCTCTGGAAGTTGAAAGCGATAGTAGACAAGCCTTTCAGCCGATTAATTCGAGCATTGATACATTTGGAGAATTTGCAGATGTCTTCACCAAAATTCAACATATGCGTTCTTGGAGTTAGCACCTCAGCTTCACTCATCCCTAGAGAAACCAATACGGTTTGTGACATGTTACTTCAAGATAGGCAGTTCCCTTTTGGAACCGAACATCTTAATCGCCCCCCGGATTGTATTCGGGATCTTTTGATCTTTGACTCCATGGGTTTGTACTATTCGCACATTCTTTTTGAATAAATCGGCCACGGGCCACGGCCCCCCATTTTTCCTCGAAAAAAAAAATCATAATTAAATCAAAAAATCCATTAAATATATTTAATATTTTTTTAAAAAAAATCTTAGTATACATGGTTCTCGATTCACTTGGACTAGCGTTCCGTATTTCCGTTCCCGTTCCCCGTTTTGAATGGAACTCCGTCCCATGTAACTATTACTTTGGCAATTATGGATTGGTAGGTGTGCGGTGTGTATGAGAGGGTACGTTAGCTACTGGTGTTGAGGAGGCTTTGCGTCAAGCCAGATTTAAGGGAGATGCCTTTGATCGGTTGAGTCCACTCGTTATAGAGATCAGCGCCTTGTCATTTGGAATCCTCGCCATCATCTTGGTTGGATTCTT
Source organism: Hygrophila difformis (assembly GCA_030278955.1). Taxonomy (NCBI): domain Eukaryota; kingdom Viridiplantae; phylum Streptophyta; class Magnoliopsida; order Lamiales; family Acanthaceae; genus Hygrophila; species Hygrophila difformis. Next base: position 32,757,763 of record JAOANR010000005.1, on the reverse strand, counting down.
CATGTTGATGGGAGTTTATTGGGTGATCCAGATCCTGCATGGTTTGGTTGTGTTATTCTTGATAGTGATGGCCGGTGGATTGCTGGTTCTTCTGGCTCTGTTAGCATCAACTCCAACATTGTTGCTGAGCTTCATGGTATCTGGAATGACCTAATTCGTAAGTTAGTTGAGCTTGGTGTTCCGTTTGTTGTTATTCAGATTCCCAGGAAGCCTTGAGACTTATTCGGAACGGGGTTAATCATGAGCATCTTCTATTTCCTTTAGTATGAATATTAGAGATATTTTGGGCCTTCATCTTGGATTTTAGTGGTTTCATATCCTGCGAGAAAGGAATTTCGTGGCGGATTCTCTTGCAAAAAATTGGAGCTATGTCAGAAGAAGTCTTCACCTCTTGGGCTTTTTCTTCCCGACACTACTCCGTCTCATCTTGCTGCAGATTGGATGGGGACTTGGTTCTCGCCTTATTGATTGGTCTTTCATTTTATATTTTTGCTTTCCCCATCCTTTCCCTCTCTTTTCTATAGTTTCTTCTATCTTTTTCCGACACCTTGTTGCGTCCTTCTCCGAAAAAAAAATGGATTTCTTTGTGTTGCACCTGCCATCTGATTTTATAAGTAAGTTACACGTAAATGGATATATGATGAATAGGAATGCTCTAATGTCAACCAGTAATTGCTTTCTTTCTATTTGGCATGCAAGAGGACTAGTAAAAATTACAGAATTGAAAATGAAAGACGAAAAAAGAAAAAGAGAATAAACTAGGTAGGGTAGAGAACTCTGGCAGCCTTGGCTGAGAGCATCATGGAAATGTCGGTCGGGGGAGAAAGTCCAGATGACTTGGTCTCATGAGTGAGGTTATCAGCCCATGTTTCACCGTACCAACCACTTGGCTTCACGTTAATTAAGGATGTTGGATGCAGACACGTCCATGTAGGAAGACGACTTCTGCTGATATGGCTGCGAGTAAGCCACACTACAGGGGGTGGAAAAGGCCCCACAGCATCTTGAGCGTCCGATATGTGTTTGTTCATCGTTCGTATATAAACAGAAATACATGTAAAAGTATCGATTTATCTTACTCTAATCCAACAGTCTTTCATAGCGGAGTTCCTTCCCAGTCTGTCTCCCTTTTTTTGGAGTTAAAAAAAAGGGAAAAAAAAAAAGAAAAAATGACTATAGGCTTGTAGAGAAGGAGCGCAATTGGGCAAGTTTTCGAAGGCTAAATTTGGACTTTGGAGCAATCCGTGTTTATACATATTTTTCATTATTATACATGTAAAATTTATTTTTAAATAATTTTTCATTCGAAACCTTTTTCCATGCATGGACTGACTTAGAAAACTTGAATTGATCATTTATTATGGAAGGCTATTTGGTAGCGGGCAATGGCGGACCCAAGAATTTTTACCTGATAGGACTGAATTTTTATTTTTTTAACCCTTAATATAAAAATAATTATATATAATTTTATTCATAAAAGAGTATAAGAAATAAAAAATATTCAACCACAAGAAGAATAATACAACATATAAATTAATTCTCATCACTTGTTTGCATTACAAATCTACTTAATTGATATTGTCGGTTGTACATCTTTTGATGCAATATGGATTCATTATTTATAGAGGTAAAAACATATTATACAATATATGTCACTATATAATATCTTTCATCAGCTCATCGGTTATTCATCTCTTAATTCAATAATCGGAAGCGTAGGAAAAAAAATATTCAACTTAATTCAAACTTACTTTAAAAGAAGCACAATTCATATGCCACATTACGATATTAATAATTAAAATACTAGGTAATTTTGTATTGGAGCATGGATATGTCCTAATTTAAATACAATCAATTTAAACAAAAAAAATAATAATAACAATAATAATATTAATATATTTTTTTTTAGTTTAAGGTGGGGCCAAGGCTCCACATGGCTAGGGCTATGTCTGTCCCTGGTAGCGGCCTAGCGGGGTCATTAGGCTATCTTTATTCATGACCACCCCAACTACTCAGCCATCCAATCATCTCATTATTTAATTAATTTCGCTCTTCTCCAGCTCATCAATATTCACTCCGACCCAACCACTCTCATTTTACATACTTTATCAATAACCACCCAACCATCCAACCACCATATTATATATATAATTATTTTAATTTACATAATTTTAGATTACGTTGAAATATATATAAAAAAAGTATCAAAAATATAAAATCTTTATCTTATTTATAAAGAATAAAAATCTAAAATATTAATATATTTTTATTTATTTTTATTTTATATAAATTTTAAAAATGGGTTAAATATATCAAAATTGATATATTATGTATTTAACAAAAATATAACAAGAGTGGTTTCTATTTGTAGAGAATGAAAAATTATAAAATATGATATATATTTTTATTTTTATTTTAAAATATAAAAGATATAATGATTTTAATATGATTTGATTAAAATTTTAGTTGGCCAATGGGAAGGAGACAAATGTCCCATTCCCATTGGCCAAAAGATAAGAGACCAAGAGGTTGGATTTTTTTGATATCATTTAAAAAATCCGTTTTTTCACAAGAAAGATTCTAAGAACTCAACAGCGTAAAGTCATTAGAAGTGTGACGCATCATAAAAGAAAAATTATGTTAAAAGTCTTAAAATAATCACAGAAAACCCAAAAAGAAAATTTCAAATTGAATAAACACACATCAGATTTAATTGACAATTACCAATTGTCATTTACAAATTTCTTTGTATCTTTGTCGGTCTAAACCAAGCCCTCAAATCAGAAGACGAAATCAGAAAGAACAAACATGCCGACCTCAAATAGAATTATCATTCTTCATGCATACTACCATGCTTCCTTCATATTACCAAATCCAGAGCATCTGGTAATTGTAAACGGACAGGAAAAGCACATTACGTCATCAAATCATTGCAATTCCCAGAGATAAAATAAAAACACGATGGAACCAAAATCAAAATTTAATTTTCAAAGAAAATACAGTAAATGGAGTATGAAAGAAGAGTAGGGCAATGGGCATGACCGCCAACATTTGAATGGAACTTATGCGCACAGGGTGGTGTGGTATTTATAGGCTCAACAAATAAATAAAATGTGGTGATAAAAAAATAAGTAAATAATATACGCAAAATTTGAAGTTTCAAATTTCAAATCTTTTAAAAATTTAGATTGTGTGAATTCCATATAAATTAAAAATTTATATCTTTTAAAAACTGAAAATTGGGTAAAAATTAAAAATTGTGGGAATAAAACAATACAAAAATCTAAAATAAATAAATAAAAAATATCAAATTTAAATTTTTTAAAAAATAAAAATTTTAGGAATTCCATACTACAATTTAAAAATTTTATATCCTTTTACCCTGAAAAAATTATATCTTTAAAAAACTAAAAATTAGGTAAAAATAAAAATGGTTGGAATAAAAAATGAAAAAATTTAAAATAAATAATTTAAAAAATACCAAAATCTAATATAAATAAATGCAAAAATAATAAAATTTCAAATTTTAAATCTTTTAAAATTTGAAAATTGTGAGAATTTCATATAAATTTAAATTTTCATATCTTTTAAAAAATGAAAATGAGGATTTTCATATCCAAATCAATATTTTCACATAAATAAATAAGAAATAAATAACAAATACAAAAATATATCTAATAGATTAAAAATGCAAAAATCTATGAAAATTGGAAATTTAGAATGGAGACACAACATTAAATGTTGACTTTGTTGACCACTAATGGTTTTAGTAATATATAGATTACTATATTTGTTATTATTTTTTACAAATTCTTTAAGAATTGAAATTAATGTTAAAGAATATATGATTGCAAATCTTAATAAGTACCTTATAAAGATATCATATTCATTAATGGATAACAAATAAGTATACATTTGTGTTAAATAGATTAACTAGATTAAATAAATTTCAATATGGCAATAAGTTGAACAAACTATTCAATAAGGCCATCTCCAACCGATTACACCAAACTCAAACCCAAAATGGTGTAAATGTCACATTCTACAGTAATTCATCTCAACCAACTACACTATACTCAAACTCAAAAAAATATTCTCAGCATATTCTTTATTCCACCCACTTTTATACTCTCAAACCCAAATTTGTGTTTGCTACAGTAAAACGCAAATTTTCGTTTGTATTTGCGTTTTTGGGTTTTTGCGTTTGAGTTCGGAGTACGGTTGGAGAGAAATTACACCATGTATTGAGTTTGGGTTTGGGTTTGGAGTACGGTTGGAGTTGCTCTAATGCCTTTTGCATTATCGTTTCTAAGTTTTAATTTATCGATGAATTCATTCACAAAAGTGTTTTCTAAGATTTTTCTAATTTCATTTGGATTTTATTCTTAACAACTACTTGCTCTGTTTTTCAAAGATTGCTACAGACACAACACGCAGTCCAATACACATTTTAAACCATTAATAACTCAAATTTGGTATAAGTAAAAATTCTAAAAGTTCAATATTTAAAAACTACAAGACGAGACGAATCTAACAAGATCGTACTTGATTATATTTGAACTTATATAACCATGATAAAACTTTAAGTCAAAATATATGAGTGAACAATAGCCATTTGTCAAACGTAGCAAAAAAAAATAAAAAATGGAGGTACATCTTTGTGAAATTTCTAATTCCTCAAAATTTTAGAGTGAATCAACATCAATGTTTAATTACCATGTGCAACTGCGATTTAATGTATTTCCTATGCCTATATATGGCATTAGAGATATGAGTGTACTTTCATTTTTTTTGTCCTTAGACTATTGTTTATAGTATTATATTTTTAGGTCATAAAATTGTAATATATAAATTATTGATAGTGGTCTATTGTCTATTGCTCAATTCCTATGCAATGTATAGAAGTATTCATGTAATGCTTAAAATATAGTAAGATGCTTAAATGGGTAATGTAATCGACATAATCAATTTGAACAATCTTATTTGTTAAATTTAATTTTTTTTATTTAAAATTTTCATATTCCCGCCTATTAGGCGGATACCCCTAGTATAGATAATAACACAATCGCTAAAAATCGAATTGAGCTCCCTGAAAACCCTCATCGATCCTCTGCGCCCAACCCCTCCAACTAGTGCCTCCACCACTAGGTTTACCTAGCGTCCATGCTAGCACGTCAGCCTGACAACTTATACCATCTGCAACACCTTTTTTTAAGAAATGTATTAACGCTAGATGTTACCAACTTGGTATTGAAGACTGACCGTTCAAACCAATATTAGCTCTTTCTGATGCGCTTTGCCGTCACTCGCACACACTAAGAGACTTTCCAAGAGATCACTCATTTTAAAATTATTTCTAAGCAAACACGCTTAACTTTAAAATTGTATATCTACCAAAAAGGAAAGATACATTTTAGGTATTAGTTTGTTGTTTCACCCCATTTAAGCCATGTTTTGGGGTATTACACCACCCGCCCCCAATTGCCTCTTCTATCAAGAGATTTCAAGGTGTGAATTTATATATCTTAAAGGTGAAAATTTTGGTAGCTAAACCCGAAATTCGATCACTAATAAGGTTCAAGAAATAATTTCCAAACTAATGAACACTCACCAATTACTCAATCTAATAGAAATCTCAATTCACATTTCTTCAATAATTTTCATATTCAAACATCAACCCAATTTCAAGAAACACTTACCCAACATTGAACATCAAATCCAATCACATCCATGGGAACGTTTGAATTCCAAGACACCCAACAAAATTGTTATTAACACGTCAAATTAGCACATTCCAACAAAACTACTAGGACCTAAATCCAAGAATGCCCAACAATCTATGAATTAGTTGCATTACACAACACTTATGTAGTGTTCTGTAGGACTTATTTTCAGGACTCGTTATTTATTTTTATTAAAATCAGATCAGATTAGACGAGATCAGACCAGATCGAATCAGAAAATACCAGACTCATTCAGATTAGATCAGATCAGATCAGACCAGACCAGACCAGATATAATCAGATCAGACCAGAAACATTCAGACAAGACCAGACCAGATCTTATAAAATTCAGATCAAACATGATCAGAACAACTTATTTCAGGCAAAGAGAACATGGTCTTAATCAACAATAACAAGGGCTTGGAATCAAATAACACAAAACAAACATATATGAATTTAGACAACACCAAAATATCATCACTTGCCTATGGTTGCAGCCCTCACCAACAATGGTGGAACCAGACAAAAGTTATGCGGTGTTACAAAAATAATAATTAAAATATAACTTTTTTTCATACTTATTAACAGCTTCATTCGTAACATTCATTAACATGGTTAAGGTCCCTTTTAAAAATACAATTGCCTTATTTTTTTCTCTTTTATTAGCATTGTAATCCAAAATACTTGGTCCATTCACAGGACCACAAGGAATATCTTTTAATTCATTTATTTTTTTTGGCAATGGTGGAGTAGAGTTTGATTGTGGAATGTTATTACTTCCACTTCCACTTAAAGAATTGGATGCTTTCTTTTTCTTCAACAATCTATCCATGCAGTCTCCCTTGAATATAACAACACACATTTGTGGTGGATCTAATAGAAGTGTTTGAAACGTGTCTAAGAATACTTGTAGTGGATCTAATTTCTCCGTACATTTTGGAACACTTGGAAGACTTTTAAAGTCTTTGGAGGGCCACCCCGGGAAGACTTGGTAATACTATTACATTAAATACGCAGTTGTCCGTCAACTTGGAACACTTGGCTTGGGACAGTTGGTAATAAACTTGACTTGAGCTTGGGCTTTTATTTTGTGGGGTAGCAATGAACATATTAATGGTTTGTGACTTTGTGGGGTAGCAGTTAAGGCGGGAATCTGCTTCATGAATTGTTTGCACAGCACATATTAATGTTCATTTAGTATTTATTAGCAAATTCTAGAAACTGTAGTAATGTACTTCTATAATACCCTATTCACCAATTCTCTATGGAACTGATGAAACCTTCCCTCTTTATTTGTCTCCTCCCCTGCTTCATCACCTGCTTATCTTTCTCCATTTCTCTGGCAAATGCTGAAGCCAACATAACCACTGACAAACATGCTCTTCTAGCCCTTAAGGCCACCATCACTTCTGACCCTCGGAAGGTCATGGATAACTGGAATGATTCATCTCCAGTTTAATTTGCAATTGGATTGGAGTAAGTTGTGGCGGCAAACACCATGACAGAGTAGTTGGGTTGGATATTTACTCCAAGGAGTTGGCCGGAAGCATACCTCCTGAGTTTGGAAATCTGTCATTCCTCACTTCTGTTGTTATGCGAAATAACTCCTTCAGTGGAACTCTACCTGAAACTCTAGGTCTCCTACGAAGATTAGAATACATCGATCTCGGTTATAACCATTTCGTTGGTGAGTTCCCTTGAATACTTGTGTTTATATATACTACAACCAATTAAGTTACTATGCAGACTATTTTTAGTCAGCATTTACATGTGTTGTAGTGGAGAGTCCATTGTGCTACAATTATAAAAATCCAGCCATAATACCAAATAATGTTGTGTAACCTTTCCAAATGAAGCCATTTAATGCAAATGGGAAGAGAATCTGTTTGTCCCCAATTAATGGATGATTATCCCCAATTAGTGGACGCAATTAAGTAAATGTTTAGTAACTTCCAAAAGCATAATGTATCAGTTACGGATATTTTGGTGATGCAATTTTGATATCGGAAAAAAAAGCAGGCCATTCGACAGGATACGAGCATAACTGATACATTACAAATTGTTGGAATAGGGGGTTTTGAGCTCCTTTTTGCGTAATGACGATATTTAATTTGGATTAATTAAATAGCGTATACGAATTCTACATTTCGCGTAGATTGTCGTAGTGCATTTATTTTCTCAAAACCGTTGTCGGGTGAGTGAGAAATAAGTGGTCGAAATGGGTCATTGAATGCGGCTAGTTGAAACGCTTGTGTTTAAATAGTTGTTAAAGAGTTGGTAAAAGTGGCGCATCCCACATCGCTTAAGCATTGGGAGTTGAATTAGTTTATATTGTTCTGCGTGTTAGAAACAATTAAACTAATACAGATTGATCAAGTGTGGGGGAAGCTCACACGCGCGCGCCCGTCCCGTCCCGAGCCGCGCCGCGGCGTCGCCGTCGCCCGCGGACTTGGATCTTGGTAATTGGGCTTTGGGTGGGCTTTGGGCCTGTCTAATTTTTAAGACAAAGTTTATTTGTCGGGCCCATGCCAAGCAGCCCAGTCGTTGAAGCCCACTTTGATTTCAACAGTTGTTGAAAACCATTTGAATTCAGCTGTTGAAAATCCAGCTGAAACCGCCCCATCAATACTGTCGGCAGTTTCGTCTCCTCCAACGCCTATAAATGGCAGCTTTGGCTTAGGGGTCAGTATCATCTTCTTCACACTTCTCTTCTGCATCCTTCTTCTGCATAGCATATTCTCTCCTCCCGACTCCCTCAGCTCTTTGTTTTTTGTTCGCTGGTCGTCGGCGTTTGCGGTGCTGCTGCGCCGAGGCATTCGTCGTTTTACCTTTGGGGACGTTCTGCCGTTGCCGGAGCACTACCGGGGCATAAACGTCTTGCGGGAAGAGTTCCAAACTCGACTCGACGTTTATTTTGTATTGTTGTATCCGTCCAATTTCTTACAAGCGCAAGACGTTTACAATGGACGGTTTCACTGCTGCCGCCACCGCCTCCGCTGACGTCTCATCCGCCGCTGCCGCCGCCGCCTCCGTTCCCATGCCTGGGTCTGTCCAGGCGTCCGCTGTCGTTACCCCAACCGCAGCGGTGCCGTCAATGCTGACCACGTCTACTGTCGTTCCTCCACCCGTGACGCTGCCGCTGCCGTTGCCACTGCCGACGGCAGACCCAAACGCCTCCGTCGATCAATACTTCCTTGATCCAGCGACGGCCTTCCTACCCCCGTCGCCGACGCCTAATACTGGCGGGTTTGTTTTGCCCAATTCTGGGCAGTTCATTTCTGGACATTCATTTGGAACTTTTTCGTTCCAGCCCAACGCTTCGGTTGGGGCGTCGTTGCCTTTTTCTGGACAAACGGTCGGGATTACACCCGCAGGACTTAATAATAATATGAACACCGGTTTGCAACCGGGCGGTGGGCCGCTGAACACTAGTTTGCCAACTTATGTTCAGTCGGAGCCGGCCTTCGTGCCGGGCGTTGGGCCGTCAACGGGTTCTGTCCCTATGGCGTTGCCAAGGTCATTTGGAGTGGCCGAGAAGCCGTCTAAGTTTGACGGGCGTGATTTCAAGACGTGGCAGCAGAAGACGTTGTTCTATCTGACTACTCTTGGTTTGGCCGGGTTTTTAAGGAGCAACCGGCCGTCCCTGTCTGAGATGGAGACCGATCCTCAGAAGCTCTTCGCCAAAGAACAATGGGTTCATGGTGATTTCATGTGTAAGAACTTCATTCTGAGTGCTCTCACGGATCCTTTGTACGCTGTGTACTCTTCTGTAAAAGGTGCAAAGGAATTGTGGATTCAGTTGGAACGAAAGTACAAAACGGAGGATGCTGGTACTAAAAAGCATGCCGTTTCCAAATATCTTGGTTTTCAGATGGTTGACGGGCGTTCAGTGGTTGAACAAGTTCAAGAGTTTCAATTACTGATACATGGCGTTCACGCTGAGGGAATGCAATTGCGCGATGTGTTTAACGCTGCGGTTGTGATCGAGAAGTTGCCTCCTTCGTGGAAAGACTTCAAGAACTACTTGATGCACAAGCAAAAGGAAATGTCCCTTGAAGATCTTGTTACACGGATCAGAATCGAGGAGGATAACCGCAAGGCTGTGTTTAGGAGCCATTCTGTGGAGGCTAAGGCCAACTTGACTGAAACGGCCGGTAAACGCAAGCAGCCGCCTGCTGCGGGTAAAGGCAAAGCGGTTGCCGATGGCCAAAAGAGGAAGAAGTTCTCTGGGAATTGCTACAACTGTGGCAAGGTTGGGCATTTTGCACATCAGTGCCCGAAGCCGAAGAAGAAGAAGCCTGCCAAGCCTGCCGCTAACGTGGTACAGGCTGAACCTGAAGGTTGGGAAGACAACCTTTGTGCAGTGGTGTCTGAAGCTTTGTATGTTGATAATGCTAAAGGTTGGTTTGTTGATACCGGGGCTTCGTGTCATGTGGCTGCCAACAGGGAGTTCTTTACTTCATACCGGACTGTTGAAGGCAGAAAGCTGCACATGGGAAACCAAGCATCATCTGATGTGGTTGGCGTTGGGAATGTGATACTGAGGCTGACTAGTGGCAAAAACTTGACTCTGAAGGATGTGATGCATGTCCCTGATATCCGGAAGAATTTGGTTTCTGGTTCGCTGCTAGTTAGTAGTGGTTTTAAACTTGTTTTTGAGTCTGATAAGTTTATCATGACTAAGTTTGGAAAATTCCTTGGTAGAGGCTATCTCACCAATGGTCTTTTCAAGTTTAATGTAATGGCTAAACGCCAAGCTGTTGAGCAAGCTTCTGGTAATAAAATTGAAGGTTCTTCTTACTTGCTTGAGTGTTTTAATTTATGGCATTGTAGACTTGGACATGCAAATAAAAATACTATAAAGAGATTGGTAAATTTAAATTTACTTAAGGAAATGGAATTCAACGATAAAAACAAATGTGAAATTTGTGTTGAAGCGAAAATGACAAAACCTCCATTTCCAAGTGTTGAAAAAAATACTAAACCCCTGGATTTAATTCATACTGATGTATGTGATTTTAGATCTTTGCAAACTCGGGGTGGTAAAAAGTATTTTATTACTTTTATTGATGATAGCACTCGTTATTTCTATCTTTATTTGTTGAGAAGCAAAGATGAAGCTATTGAAGCTTTTAAAAACTTCAAGCTTGAGGCTGAAACTCAATTGAATAGCCGAATTAAGGTTATTCGGAGTGATCGAGGAGGAGAATATGTTGCTCCATTTGCTGAATTGTGTGCCGAATCCGTAATAATTCATCAAACTACAGCTCCATATTCACCGCAGTCCAATGGTGTTGCGGAACGTAAGAACCGTACACTAAAGGATATGATGAATGCCTTGTTGATGAGTTCACGGTTACCCCAGAACTTGTGGGGGGAAGCTGTTTTAACAGCTAATTATATTTTAAATAAAATACCTCACAAAGGTAAGGAAGTAACACCTTACGAGTTATGGAAAGGTAGAAAACCTTCTTTCAAATACCTCAAAGTGTGGGGGTGCTTGGCTAAAGTTGAGGTGCCACCTCCTAAACAAGTTACAATCGGCCCCAAAACAGTTGACTGTATCTTTATAGGGTATGCCCTCAACAGTAGCGCGTATCGTTTCCTGGTACATAAGTCAGAAATATCTAGTATAAGTGAAGGAACGATAATTGAATCAAGAAACGCCGTGTTTTTTGAAGACATATATCTTTACAAGGATAAAGTGGAATGTTCAAATAGAAGAACGTTTGATGAAGCTACGAGTTCTGATCAGCCGAAGCAAACTGATAAGGGAAGTATTTCTCCTGAACCAGTTGAACTTCGTCGTAGCCATAGGGCCAAAGTGGCAAAAACTTTTGGTCCAGATTTCATCACTTTTATGTTAGATAACGAGCCAAGAACTGTGAGTGAAGCTCTGGCTCGACCAGATGCTGCGTTATGGCAAGAAGCCATAAACAGTGAGTTAGAATCCATTATGCAGAATCGCACTTGGGTTCTTACTGATCTACCGAAAGGTTGTAAACCCTTAGGATGTCGTTGGGTCCTTAAAAGAAAGTATAAAGCCGATGGATCGATCGATAAATACAAGGCTCGCCTTGTAGTTCAGGGCTTTAGACAAAAGGAAGGAGATAATTATTTTGATACTTATTCTCCGGTGTCTAGAATCACCTCCATTCGAGTGTTTCTCTCGATTGCTGCACTTTACAATCTTGAGATACATCAAATGGATGTTAAGACTGCGTTCTTAAATGGTGATCTAGATGAAGAGATTTATATGAATCAATCAGAAGGCTTTGTTGTTCAAGGACAAGAGCATAAAGTCTGCAAACTGGTTAAATCGTTGTATGGTCTGAAACAAGCGCCTAAGCAGTGGCACTTGAAGTTTGATAATGTGATGTTGTCAAACGGGTTCAAGTATAATGAATGTGATAAATGCGTTTACTACAAGGGAATAACAGACAAATTTGTTATAGTTTGCTTGTATGTAGATGACATGTTGATCATGGGCAGTGACTTGAATATGATTAATCAGACCAAGAACATGTTAAAAAGGAATTTTGACATGAAAGACATGGGTGTAGCCGATGTCATATTATGTAGATGACATGTTGATCATGGGCAGTGACTTGAATATGATTAATCAGACCTAGAACATGTTAAAAAGGAATTTTGACATGAAAGACATGGGTGTATCCGATGTCATATTAGGGATAAAAATCATAAGGCATCCCGAAGGGATTGTTCTTTCTCAGTCTCATTACATTGAGAAAGTGTTAAGTAAATTCAACGCTTATGATAGTCGTCCGGCAAAGACGCCTATGGATCCCTGTGAAAAGTTGAAAGTAAACAGAGGTGAATCTGTTGCTCAAGAAGAGTATGCAAGAATCATTGGTAGTCTAATGTACTTGACTAATTGTACTCGCCCGGATCTTGCATATTCGGTTAACAAATTGAGTAGATATACTAGCAATCCAAGTCGTGAGCATTGGAAGGCTATTATGAGAGTCTTGAGATATCTGAGATATACTCAAGAGTTGGGGTTACATTACACGAGATATCCTCCTGTTCTTGAAGGGTACTCTGATGCCGATTGGATATCAGAGAAAAGTGATTCATTATCCACAAGTGGTTATGTATTCATGATTGCGGGAGGGGTTGTGTCTTGGAAGTCACAAAAACAAACGTGTATAGCCCGATCCACCATGGAATCTGAATTCATAGCTTTAGATAAAGCTGGTGAAGAAGCCGAATGGCTTCGAAATTTCCTCGAGGAAATTCCATGTTGGAAGAAACCTGTGCCAACAGTAATGATACATTGTGATAGTCAATCAGCTATTGGCAGGGCACAAAATGAGATGTATAATGGTAAGTCGAGACATATCCGTCGTCGACATCATACCGTTAAGCAGTTGATTTCTAGTGGAGTGATTTCTCTAACTTATGTGAAGTCTGGAGATAACCTAGCGGATCCGTTAACAAAAGCTGTCAACAGAGATCAATTTGGCAAATTGCGAGAGGGAATGGGATTAAAACCCACACCTAAAGAATGATTACATTGGTAACCCAACCATGATGCGTGGAGATCCCACAAACTTGGTTCAAAGGGACAACTAAGATGTATGATTTCAAATGTGAAAACACTTTTGAAGAATAATCTTCATCCTTTCCCTCAGAAGCAATGATGAAGTGTTTGATGCCTGTCTGTGGTAGAGGTTGAGTTTAATGACTCTTAATGATTCTGGAACTGTGTGTTCATATAAGTATGACAGGATACTTGATCGAATCACCTATATAAGTAGAAGTGTGGCCGCTTCAGTAAAGACTTATGAATCCAAAGGGGGTTTCCATGGCCTGGAATGGAACCAAACGTGAGAACGGGCAAAGAGCCTGAAAAGTTATTGATTCTTTATTATTGGTCTAGTATACGATGTGGGGATAGTTCAAGAGTAAAATCACTACTCCGCCTGTATACTCGATAATATTGATATGGTTTAAGTTCAAAGCCAAAAACTACTTAGACCCGTGCAGTAACCTTTCTCTAAAGAAGGAGTCGGGGCATTTGCATCTGCATTGCATTCACCACTGCTGTTATTTCCACTCATGTGGGGGATTGTTGGAAAAAGGGGGTTTTGAGCTCCTTTTTGCGTAATGACGATATTTAATTTGGATTAATTAAATAGCGTATACGAATTCTACATTTCGCGTAGATTGTCGTAGTGCATTTATTTTCTCAAAACCGTTGTCGGGTGAGTGAGAAATAAGTGGTCGAAATGGGTCATTGAATGCGGCTAGTTGAAACGCTTGTGTTTAAATGGTTGTTAAAGAGTTGGTAAAAGTGGCGCATCCCACATCGCTTAAGCATTGGGAGTTGAATTAGTTTATATTGTTCTGCGTGTTAGAAACAATTAAACTAATACAGATTGATCAAGTGTGGGGGAAGCCCACACGCGCGCGCCCGTCCCGTCCCGAGCCGAGACGAGCCGCGCCGCGCCGTCGCCGTCGCCCGCGCCCGCGCCCGTGCCCGTGCCCGTGGACTTGGATCTTGGTAATTGGGCTTTGGGTGGGCTTTGGGCCTGTCTAATTTTTTAGACAAAGTTTATTTGTCGGGCCCATGCCAAGCAGCCCAGTCGTTGAAGCCCACTTTGATTTCAACAGTTGTTGAAAACAATTTGAATTCAGCTGTTGAAAATCCAGCTGAAACCGCCCCATCACTACTGTCGGCAGTTTCGTCTCCTCCAACGCCTATAAATGGCAGCTTTGGCTTAGGGGTCAGTATCATCTTCTTCACACTTCTCTTCTGCATCCTTCTTCTGCATAGCATATTCTCTCCTCCCGACTCCCTCAGCTCTTTGTTTTTTGTTCGCTGGTCGTCGGCGTTTGCGGTGCTGCTACGCCGAGGCATTCGTCGTTTTACCTTTAGGGACGTTCTGCCGTTGCCGGAGCACTACCGGGGCATAAACGTCTTGCGGGAAGAGTTCCAAACTCGACTCGACGTTTATTTTGTATTGCTGTATCCGTCCAATTTCTTACACAGAACACGGTGGTGGCAGAATAATAGCATAACTGATATTATTACAGAACACGGTGGCAGCGGGATAAGAGCATAACTGATACATTACAGTACACAGTGGAGCAGGATAATAGCATAACTGATACCATTACAGAACACGGTGGCAACAGGGTAATAGCATAACTGATACCATTACGGAACACTTTTATGTCAGTAATCCCAAAACACGTGTATGTCTATTTTTAACATGATACCATTACTGGATAAGTTTTCTCAAAAGAACCCCACATGTATTAAATTAGCCCAAAAATAGATTCAATTACCACAACCTTAATAAGGAAACAAAATATGTAATTATACTACCATATATATGAAATAACAAGCACAGCACAAACAGTGCATCAAAAGAACATGTCAGCATATAAGGACGTCTGCATAGGAACCTATTCGTACTACAACTACTTTAGTAGCTTCAACCCATTTCAAGGTGAAATTCCATAATCTATTGGTAATCTCCACAATGCCAAAGTGATTTCCTTCTATATGTCCATTTTAAAAAAGGGTTAAATGTTAAAAAGGGCCATAACAAGGAGGCTATTCCGCTTTTAGGCCATAACAAGTTCCAATTATGAAAACAGGCCATAACAAACACAGTTTTGTAAAATTTAGGCCATAGGACCAATTTGAAATTAATAAAGGAATCCAACAACTTTTCCTTTATTTCATTCATACCCCAAGGAAGTTTGACTTTATTTACTTTAGTCCTTTCTCAATATACTTAATTTTTCATTATATAAATGACACCCAATGCGCTTGAAAATTGGTATCAGAGCCTAGGTTTTATTGAAGAACATATTAATTATATTATTTATAATATTTTATTTCTTAATGGAGAAGATTTAATTATTTAATGGATTCAATTAATTTGAAACCCACAAGTTATTTCCAAATTTTGGAAATAAAAAATAGGAAATTCCAAAGGAATTTCTTGAACTTGTCCCATGGACAAGATATTATCAAAATCAGTTTCTTTCCTAAAAATGAGAGGAACGGACTGGAAAAAAATTGATCCGGATAGCTCTAAGTTATCAAAAGACTTAAGAGAAATCCAAAAGACGATTCAAGATTTTGGTAACCGGGTATTAATTATACCTGGGAAAATAGATAACTTGAATCAGACAACAGATGAGATCTTGAAAGTATTTCAAGATCTAAAGAAAGAAATTTTGAATCTGAAATTTGACATTTCGGATATCAAGAAAAGGCAGAAGGATATTCCTGGATCTTCCAAGAATAACCAACCCAATATTAGAGATGCATTCGGACCAGTACAAGCTTTACATCAAAAGGGTAAAGCAACTATGGTTCCAAAGCAGAAATCACAAGAAGAGCTTATGATCGATCTCCTGAAAACAGTCGAATGAGTGTTTCCAGGGCAGATCTATCAGATCTACAAGAATTAGCAGAATCATTTTCCCAACTTGGGATTATGGATCTGGTTAATGTAAAACCCAATGAAGTCCTTCAATTGGGTTATACGGAAGGATCAGGATCCAACGTGACCCACGATGGACCGCCTGATGTTCCAATGAGAGAGAGTACAGACTTCTACATGAACAGGTATCCTGAGGTGCATCTCAATGCAAGACGAAACCCAGGACGGAACCCAAGTAGAGCACCAGAATCCACACCGTGGGCCAAGACGATGTTACAACCATTAAATCCATATGGCATAACACTAAACCTCGACGTTATCGACTTCCGAAACATCGAGGACCTGATCGATGAATGGGTAGCTTCAATGAAGATTGCAGCAACTACCCTGGAACTCGATAAAGAAAACTTTGTCAGATTAATAGAGCTGAGTCTCGAAGGATCGGCAAAGCTGGGCTGGAAAAACTCCACGACTGCTTTAAAAGAGCAAATACTCGAGGGAGAATCCAAAAGCACAATCTGTGAAAGATTTGGCCTCTTATTCAAAACCCATTTTGTAGGAGATGGGTATTTTGAAGAACAGAGAACCGAAAAAATCAAGGTCTATACCCAAGCATTATTGGGTATGGAGTTAAGAAGTATTTGCGCAGTAGACGAATACATCTACTGGTTTCGTAAATACTATTTTCGGAGCGAAATGACAGCTGAAGTAGCATGTCCCATGTTCTTTGCAAAGATCTGCAGCCCATGGAGAGAAATGTTGATCCAATCGTACACAGTACCTTCTGGTACAGTGGACTCAATAGCTCGAAGAATGTCCTTCTTAAAGGATAAACTCAGAGAATGGTGTCAACAGGCAGCAGCCCAAAAGAACATCAAGAGACTAAGAGGTAAAATAAAAAGAACTCCTCTTTGCTGTGAAAATAACGATTTTCCAACAATTATAGGAGAATCAGGAGAAAAGAGGAAAAAGAAGAAGAGTCGGGGCTCATACAGTAGGAGTTTCAGAAGACCTCCATTCCGAAGAAGAAGAGCATGGTGGTCCAAGAGCAAGGCCAGATCATACAAAACTGGACAAAGAACGGGAACGGCGAAGAGTTCATCCCAAGGTTCAACTAGCTCAGCAGCAAGGAGCACGGGGAGAACGACGTCCAAGAGAACATTCAGACGAGCCCATACCCGAGCCAACGAAAGTTTCAAGGACTGCAACTGTTGGAAGTGCGGAGCCAGAGGTCATATCTCACCCGATTGCCCTCAGAATCGTGAGGTACGAATGTACGAAGCCACGGAGGATATCGTGGAAGCAGTCTACCATGGAAAGCTGGTACCAGTCTATCAGTTTGAGGACATCCCCTCGGATGAAAGCATCTACGAGGAAGAATTAAGAAGTGACTCGGACTCATATTCAGATGGATCTTCAACCGAGTCTGACTGAAGAAGACAGGATTCAGACCACTGAAAACCTGTCTGGATTCTTTTCAAGGATGACGATCTCGAATCGAACCATGGAAAGAATAATGCGACAAGATTCCAACCTCAGCCCATATGACGGATTCAGAATTGGCGGGATTGGACGAGTTCTTAACCAAATGGGACTCAACCAGAGAAGACATAACATCATCTACAAGGTAAGTGCAGGCGAGTTTGCAATTCCTATGGAACTTACTTGTAATGTTATGGATATGCAATTAATTCCTAAAGAAGAAATTCTTGAGGAATTAAGCAGAATGAAGGAGGAAATCGCCATTACTATGAAATGGATCCACATAGGAGCCATTGAAGTAGTAATTAAGGCAACCTTCAAAGAAGGCATTGATTCTGAATTGCATCTATCAGTCACTGATAGAAGAATCAATAACCTTAGAGATGGTCTTCTTGGAACTATGGTGGGAAATTTATATGCTGGGAAATTAATGTTTGACATACATCCCAGAATTTCCTATAACTTAGCTGACCAAGATTTTAGTAGAGTTCTAACCCTTCATCAGGATTTTAAAAGAAAAGATCTGATGAAAGAAGGGAACAGACCATATTCTATAACTTATAGAATCTCTTATGCACTTTCCAATAGTCATCATTCTGACTTATTTCTCAGGAAAGAATATATTGAAATTCCTAGAATTTTCAAGGAATTTGCTAAAGTCATGACTCCAAATCCTACCCAAATTCCAAGGTTAGGAGGAGTAGACATACAAATAAGAGATCATCCAATTCTAGACAGATCAACGAGTGCTAGAATTGAGTACGCAAGCCGTATGTCTTTTTCGGAAGACAGAATTATGGCATATAAAGGGAAGGAGTTCATCAAAGATCTAACTCCTCAATCCATTGGGGTAGATAATATAAAGATAAAATGCCCTGAAGGATGGAAAGAAATACGAGTAATATTCGACATCACTGAAAAGATTAACCGTTTTCCATGTGATGACTTATACTACTTGCAGCAGCCATCAATTGGAACCTATGAAGGAACAATTAAAATTGCAGGACACGAGATCAGAGTCTTAGGCACCGCCGGAAAAGACAATGGGGTTATGATTTTGGGATTAAGTTTTCTCGAAAATCATAAACCATGGGTAAGAAAGGATAATGGTATAGAATTTAATCTGAAGGGTCACACCATCAGAATTAAATGACAAGTCCATTCTCCATTTATATCTCAGTAGGGATAATATATGAAGAATATAAGTCAGAATATTTCGCAGCTTATATTGATTCAGGATCAGGTATTTGCACGGCAAAACCAGGAGTTTTCCCTAGCGAAGCTATGGAATCATTACCCATTATTGCAGGAAGAGATTTTTCCCAAAAAATCTTAGTATTAAATAAGGGTATTCGACAAGCCAATATCATGATTGGAGGAGCATTTGGTACACCTTGGTATAAGGTAAAAACGCCTCCTATTTACTTTCATGACACAGGAGCGGATATTTTGTTAGGAAACAATTTTATACAATCCTTTACAAAATATGTTCAAGATAACAAAAGAAATTTGTTAATATTTACCACAAGTTGTGGAAATGAGATACAGGTGTTGCGCAGGGAAAAGGCATTCAACAGGTTAATGCCTATATTATTTCGCAGCAAACGTGGTGATAATGATGCCAAACTAACCCATCCAAAAATGCAGGATAAAAGAAAGTTTGGTAAGGCTTTGTTGTCTTTTAGACAGCAAGGATTTGATGAAGCTTCTATTGAGGAAATTATAAACCTCAAAGAAGCAATGCAGGAAATGAAGTCATTAGATATAACTTCACTAGACATTGATGGGGAAACTAAATTGTCCCTCGAAAATGTCAAAAGACTTATCCAGAGAAACTTTAACGAGGATCCTCTGGCATGGTGGGATAAAAACAAGATCGAAGCCACTCTACAGGTAAAAGAACAATATAAATATGAGTATGTTCGATACAAACCCATCTTAATGAATATGCAGGATAAGAAAGATATGCAGCAAATTATCAAGGAGCATATTGATCTTAAACTCATCGAGCCTGGAGTCTCAGCTTATAGTAGCCCTGGATTCTTGGTAAGAAACCACGGTGAAATAAAGAGAGGTAAACCCAGGTTGGTAATAAACTATCAAGGTATTAACAAAATAATACAGTTTGATGGTTATTACATTCCGAGTAGAGAACACTTAATTGATTGCATCAAAGGTGCTAAAGTGTTTTCTAAATTTGATTGCAAATCTGGTTTCTATCAGATTAAGATGGAGAATGAGTCGAAGAAATTCACAGCATTCTCCACCCCACAAGGGCAATATATTTGGAATGTTATGCCAATGGGGCTTTCTAATGCCCCTCAGATATTCCAAAGAAAGATGGATAATCTATTTAAGGATTATCTAGAGTTTATGTTCGTCTACATAGATGACATTCTGATTGCATCTCGAAATATTAAAGAGCATATTAAACATCTTGAAATATTTTCTGATGCATGTCACAGGGAAGGTCTAGTTCTCTCTGAGAAAAAGGCCACTATCGCTGCTAACAAAATTGAATTCTTAGGAGTTCAAATTGATGAAGCAGGAATAGAGTTACAGGAACACATTGTGGAGAAAATCCGCAATTTTCCTGATATATTAAAAGACAAGAAACAACTTCAGAGTTTCTTAGGAGTTGTAAATTTTGCGGGTATGTTTATTAAAGACCTTGCAAAATATAGAAAGGATTTTAGACCACTCCTGAAAGAGACTGAAAGCTCTAGATGGAAATGGGAAGAAATCCATACCAAGAGAATTCGTGAACTAAAGCAAGTCTGTAATAGCTTGCCAAAACTCGCGATACCTCAGGATGAGGATGAGCTGGTAGTCTACACAGACGCCAATGATTTTCGATGGGCAGGAGTGCTCATGAGAAAAACAACTACGGGTCAAGAACCTTGTAGATACACAGGAGGGTTGTTCACTGAACAACAAGCCAAACTTTGGCATATTAACGAGAAGGAATTCTTTGCAGTATGGAAAACATTTAAAAAATGGCCTTTATTCTTACTTGCAAAGAAATTTGTATTAAAAGTTGATAATACTAATGTTAGGGCTTTTTTAAAAAATAAACTTGAATCAAAAATTGAAAAAGCTCGTATTATCAGATGGCAAGCTGAATGTCAATATTATACTTATGATATTGATGTTATAAAATCTCATGAAAATGTTCTTGCAGATTTCTTGACGAGAGATGGAAGCATTTGAAGCTGATTCCATCATTACGAGATTCAGGCACCTCAGAGAAAACCTAGAGGAGCTATCAAAGCATTTTGGACAGCTCGAGATCAATGCACGAGCAGCTGGCCAAATACAACAGAGCGATGTGGACATGGTCCGCAACAATATACGAACCTCCCATATAGCAATGACAGCACTATGGGAAACAGTATTAGAGCCAATCAGGAAAGCGTCAGCTTCCCTGGTAAACAAAGAGAAATGTGCCCAAAAAGCTAAAGTGGTCACATATGAAGAAGCAGATTCAAGCACTGCTTCAAAGGAACCATTGTCGGATACCGACAAAAATGTTGAGCAAGAGGAAAGTCACATTTCCGAAAGCTCAAGTCAACCCACTGCCTCTGGGGTGAAAGAGGAAGAAATTAACCTTAGGCCAATGACAGGCACCTCTAAGGTTAATTCAGATGAGAAGGTCCTATCTACTGCCTGGCTGGACTACCAAGGAAAATGGGAACAACTGGTTTCCAAAAAGGGAATTAACCCTAGCAAAACAGTAATCGAGACATCCGGGAGATACAACAGGGTATGGATGCTCGAAGGATCGAAACCAGAAGAAGTTCGGAAGTGGTATGACTTTGGAGCATTAGCATCTGTTCATACTACATCACCAGGGTTTCCGGAAATCGAAAAACTTCCGGGATGGATAAGTAGTGCGGTGCACGAATCATGGCAGAACAACCCGCACCTGCAAAGAGGAGATATTCTGGAGCTTAGTTCATTTCAGCGGCACCAGAGATAGTCGGAAAAGGTTCTTATCCGGTCTTTCAATTTATTAAATTACAGAGACCTGATATGATTGCCTTCAACAGAGTTAAGTCTATGGATGAGAAGGCACCATTGGTATCTTCAATCAGCGAAGATGAAATCTCCACCCGACGAGCATGGGGATTCTGGGTCTGTCTCACCGAGATGGAAAAGGTTAAATACCCGTTTAAAATATTCTCAAACAATTTAAATGGATCGTTCCTGGTTAATTCTTTAACAGGGAAAAGCACAGAGTTTGCGGAAACCTCATTTGAGAAGAAGAGGTTACTCATCTGGGAAAACAAGTTGCCAGCAACCGAGTCTACCAGAAAAAAGGCATGCAATATGATGCATGTTGGCCAATGGGATAACCACATATGCCCATATTGTGCAGAGCAGGAGAAACCCCTATTCGGCACAAAGATCCGGGTAACCCAGAAAAAATCCGGACCCGAACAGGACAAAGGGAAGAAACGTCCAAAAAACTTTCACAAGCCAAAGTAAGATTAGCTGGATGTAAAAGAAAAAGAGGTGTCGGCAATACTCATAATTAAAAGCCGACAAAGAAGGGCAGAGTGGCTGGCAGAAAGTGGCCGACAAGAGAAGGTGGAAAGTTGACAAAAGCCACCTAACGCAATAATTCAAAAAAGGACAATAATGTAGCCGGTGGAAATTAAGGCCAAGTGACGAACGCAGTGACGTCACAAGGATTTAGAGGAAGATTGGAATCCGGGGCTGAAGTCCGCGGGCGCCTATAAATAAAGGAGTTTGAAGCAGATGGAAGGCATCGAAAATTCCTCCCAACTCTTCAAAGTATTTGTAATATTTCTCTTTCTGCATATTTCCTTTCAAGTCTGTAAAAGTATGGGGTATTCCCCCAAGAGTCTTGTATCCTCCATGAGGAACTAAGTGTCTGTCTTCTCCGTTAGGGGAAATTATGTTTAAATAATATTTTTAATATTTCTTCAGTAAAATCCAGGCTTCCAAATATCCCAAATATCCCGATAATATAATTAAAACCCTTTATTCATATCTTGATACGTCCTAAGGTAGGAAACGAAATAGGACTGTGCTGTTTGTTGCTGAAGGAGCCAAGAATCGGTGAACCATCGGTCGCGGCTGCGTGGTTGGAGGAAGTCCGTAAAATCCCGGAGCTTAGGAAACCCGGCAGCAAGGCGGTCAAAGCCAAGGTATGAAGTTTAGTGCTTAATTTAATTATCGGAAGCATGATGGGCGGTTATTGGATTAAAATTAATGAAAAATCTAAAGTTTGGGGTCAAAGTGTAAAAGGGCAAAAGTTGATAAGTCAACTGATGGGGTCAAAATATAATAAAGGAAAGTAGGTGGGCTCAATTATTATTTTAAAAAGTCTAAATGGCCCAAAATTGAACAAAAGTGGTTTGTTATGGCCTAAAATCATAACTCAAACTTGTTATGGCTCAAAAGTGGAAATGACTACTTGTTATGGCCTAAATTAACTATTAACTCTTTAAAAAAACAGAAGAGCTGAGGGAGTACAACAAAAATTTGTCAGGTAACAATATTAGTAATAGAAAGTACAGTAATAAAAAAAAAAACATATCAAATATTATTGTGAAGCATCTTTCAATCATAATTACATGTATATGAGGTGTAACAGCTACATAACCGAAAGAAATTAAACAAAATTGAAGTAATAGCCTCTGTTGCCCTGTCAGAGATAGGAAAAAAGTGTTTTACACCCACCCCTTAAAAGATAACTTTTCTACCCGAAAAGACAAAAAACCCTTCGGTCGGGGACTTCGATCGGACCGATCGAAGATAAAATAGCCGACCGAAGTGCCTATTACTTAAGCATGATTAGTTGAGCTTCGGTCGCGAGAAAAAGCTTCGGTCGCACAATGTGATGACTTCGACCGAAGCAAGAAATAGCCGATCGAAGATATTTTTTATTGAAAATTTATTTTGTTTTTGTTTTCATTAGTATATATTATATTATTTGAAATTGTATATATTATTATTATTATTTATTTCAATAGTGTATATATTATATTTAAATTATATTATTTTATTTGAAATTTTTTATATTATTATTGAATTTATATATGACATTTATTATATTTTTGGTAAATTTATTAAAGTATTAATTATGATTATTATTTAAATTATTATTTGATTATTATTATATATACTATATTTTATTTTATTTTAAATTTTATATATTATTATTTCTAATATCAATTAGTATTATGAAAATCATTATTATTATTTTTGATGTATTTATTATATAATTATTATTATTATTTAAATAATATATTATATTTATTATATTTTTAGTGTATTTGGACATTTTAAAGTATTAATTATATTTATGATACCAATAATGATATTATTGTTATTATTATATTTATTATTTAAATTATTATTATATTATTATTATTTTATTCTATTTGTAATTGTAAATATTATTATTATTGTTATTATTATATTTATTATTTAAATTATTATTATATTATTATTATTTTATTCTATTTGTAATTGTAAATATTATTATTTCTAATATTAATTAGTATTATGGAAATTATTTTTATTATATTTGATGTATTTATTATATAATTATTACTAATATTTAAATTATATATTATATTTATTATATTTTTGG
The DNA here is from genome assembly GCA_030278955.1 of Hygrophila difformis. Lineage (NCBI taxonomy): Eukaryota > Viridiplantae > Streptophyta > Magnoliopsida > Lamiales > Acanthaceae > Hygrophila > Hygrophila difformis. The sequence goes on along the minus strand of JAOANR010000005.1, from coordinate 32,733,506 downwards.
TGTATTGGGTCATTTTAAAGTATTAATTATATTTATGATACCAATAATGACCATATTTTATTCTATTTGTAATTGTAAATATTATTATTTCTAATATTAATTAGTATTATGGAAATCATTTTTATTATATTTGATGTGTTTATTATATAATTATTATTAAATAAATTATATACTATATTATTATATTTTTGGTGTATTTGGACATTTTAAAGTATTATTTATATTTATATACCAATAATGATATTATTGGTATTATTATTACTTAAATTATTATTTTATTATTATTATATTTACTATATTTTATTTTATTTGAAATTGTATATATTATTATTTCTAATATTAATTAGCTTTGTGAAAATCACTATTGTTATTTTTGATGTGTTTATTATATAATTATTATTATTTAAATTATATATTATATTATTATATTTTTGGTGTATTTAGACATTTTAAAGTATTAATTATATTTATTATACCAATAATGATATTATTATTTATTATTGTTATTATTTGAATGATTATTATTTAATTATTATACCAATATTATACCAATAATATTTATTGGTATACCAATAATATTTATTATATATTTAAATAATATTATACCAATAATATTTATTATTTATTATACCAATAATATTATACCAACAATGATTTATTATACCAATAATATTTATTATATATTATATTATTATATTATTGTTATTGGTATTATTATGATTATTATTTAATTATTATTTTTAATTATTCTATTTACTATATAATATATTATTTGAAATTATATATATTATTATTTCTAAACATGATTAGTTGAGCTTCGGTCGTGAGAAAAACCTTCGGTCGGCCAATGTGATGGATTCGATCAAGCCGATCGAAGTTGTAATAATTCCTATTTTTATTTTTATTTAAATAATAATTTATTTTTTATTTTCCGTTTTATATAAATTATTATTTTTATTATTAGCATTATTATTATGGATAATAATGATATTTATTACTAATAAACAGGATTAGTTGAGCTTCGGTCGGATAAAACCCTTTCGGTCGGTAAATAAGATGACTTCGATCAAGCCGATCGAAGTTGTAATATTTGCTATTTTTTATATTTTATTGAAATAATAATATATTTTTTATTTTCCATTTATATAAATTACTATTATTATTATTAGTATTATTATAATGGATAATAATGATATTTATTACTAATAAACAGAATTAGTTGAGCTTCGGTCGTGAGAAAAACCTTCGGTCGGCCAATGTGATGGCTTCGATCAAGCCGATCGATACTCTAACAATTGCTATTTTTTATTTGTATTTAAATAATAATTTATTTTTTATTTTCCGTTTATATAAATTACTATTATTATTATTATTAGTATTATTATAATGGATAATAATGATATTTATTATTATAAGTGAAAATATTTGTATTAAAATTGTATTATTATACTATTATTCTTATAAATAAAAAATATTAATTATAAATTAGTTATAATCGTAAAAATATTAATCATATAGAAGAGTTTCCAAGAAGAATAACAAGAACAAGAAGAAGAAGAACAAGAACAAGAACAAGAACAAGTAGTAGAAGAAGAAGAAGATAAGCTTTAGGTTTAATGATGTATGACTTAAAAATGAAATTATGATCAAGGTTTAGGGTTTAAGGTTTTAGTTTTAGGGTTAAGGGTTTAGGGTTTAGGGTTTTAGAATTTTATAAAGGGCTTCGATCAAGCCGATCGAAGTTGTAATAATTATTATTTATTATTTTTATTTAAATAATAATTTATTTTTTATTTTCATTTTTATATAAATTATTATTTTTATTATTAGTATTATTATTATGGATAATAATTATATTTATTACTAATAAACAGGATTAGTTGAGCTTCGGTCGGATAAAACCCTTTCGGTCGGTAAATAAGATGGCTTCGATCAAGCCGATCGAAGTTGTAATAATTGCTATTTGTATATTTTATTAAAATAATAATATATTTTTATTTTCCATTTATATAAATTAATATTATTATTATTATTATTAGTATTATTATAATGGATAATAATGATATTTATTATTATAAGTGAAAATATTTGTATTAAAATTGTATTATTATACTATTATTCTTATAAATAAAAAATATTAATTATAAATTAGTTATAATCGTAAAAATATTAATCATATAGAAGAGTTTCCAAGAAGAAGAACAAGAACAAGAAGAAGAAGAACTAGAACAAGAACAAGAACAAGTAGAAGAAGAAGAAGAAGAAGTATAAGAAGAACAAGAAGAAGAAGTAGAAGAAGAAGAAGATATGCTTTAGGTTTAATGGTGTATGATTTAAAAATAAAATTATGATAAAAAATATTTATTATGAATTATAGTTATAAATTAATTGAAGGGTTTAGGGTTTAAGGGTTTAAGGGTTTTAGGGTATAGGGTTTAGGGTTTAGGGTTTAAGGGTTTACGGTTTAGGTTTTAAGGGTTTAGGGTTGTAAAAGCTGATTATTAAAAAATTATTTTGGGTTTAAGGGGTCAGGGTTAATGGCTTTAGGGTTTAATGGTTTAGTTTAAGGTTTAAGGGTTTAGGGTTTAGGGTTTAGGGTTTAGGGTTTAGGGTTTAGGGTTTAGGGTTTAGGGTTTAGGGTTTAGGGTTTTAAGATATGATTATTATAAAATTAGCGGGTATAGGGTTTAGGGTCTAAGGGGTCAGGGTATAAGGGTGTAGGGTTTAGGGTTTAGGGTTTAGGGTTTAGGGTTCCAATTTAATTTGATAAATTTCAGGCTTCGATCGGCCTTTTAATCTTCGATCGGACCGATCGAAACGTGGAATTAGGCGACCGAAGTGGTAGCTTACAAGACAAGCTGGGCCCTTCCTCCTTCCCACTTGCACTTTCCCTTTCTTTCCCTTTCGAAAAATTAGGCGACCGAAGACCTATTAACGCCGATCGAAAATTTGCCCACTCATTCCGGCCAAGCGACCACCGGCGATGGAAGATCCGACGGCGGAGGAGATGAGAGATGCGTTCCTTGACGAAAATAGTGGAGGAAGGGCTCTAGTGCTCGTCGGGGATGGGAGTGCAGCGCCGCCGCCCTCGCCACGGCCGTCGCCACCGGAGCACGCCGACCCTGCTTCCGCCCGCCGGCAGCCCCGCCCCCCTTCCGGCTCCGACGCTATTCGGGTGAGTATTTCCCATCCCCACCCCTAACCCGCCGTCCCCACCCCCCACACGCCATCCCCACCCCCAACCCGCCATGGATGCTCTGTTCTGCGTTTTCCGTTTTTTTTTTTTTTTTTTTTTTTTTTTTTTTAATTAAATGCATATGTTTAAATTGATTATGTTTTTAATTTGCAATTTAAATGCGTATTTCCCATTACAGTATTTATTTAAATTTGTGTACGATTTCTTAGGGTTTCGTAAAGTTGAGTGTTTAATATGTTCGGATGTGGATTGTCTATTTTGGATGTATAATTTGTTAGATGTGTTGAATTTTTGAATTTATTTGGTAATTTGGATGTACGATTTAGATGTATTAGATGTGTTGAATTTTTTGAATTTATTTGGTAATTTAGATGTATTAGATGTGTTGAATTTTTGAATTTATTTGGTAAATTTGGATGTGCGATTTCTTAGGGTTCGTAAACTTGAGTATAATTTTGCGAATTGTTGTATTTGGGTATATGAAGTTATTTGCTAATTTATTGTGTATTTGGGTATAAATTATGGTGTTTAGGGTTTAGGGTTTAGGTTTAAAAAAATTATCCATAAAGATTTGATAAAAATTATAAATAAAAAATACTATTTATTTTAAAGTTTTAAAAAAAATTTAATTTTTAAGGGTTTAGGGTTAAGGGTATAGGGTTTAGGGTTTAGGGTTTAGGGTTTAGGGTTTAGGTTTAAAAAAATTATCCATAAAGATTTGATAAAAATTATAAATAAAAAATACTATTTATTTTAAAGTTTTAAAAAAAAATTAATTTTTAAGGGTTTAGGGTTAAGGGTATAGGGTTTAGGGTTTAGGGTTTAGGGTTTAGGTTTAAAAAAATTATCCATAAAGATTTGATAAAAATTATAAATAAAAAATACTATTTATTTTAAAGTTTTAAAAAAAAATTAATTTTTAAGGGTTTAGGGTTAAGGGTATAGGGTTTAGGGTTTAGGGTTTAGGGTTTAGGGTTTAGGTTTAAAAAAATTATCCATAAAGATTTGATAAAAATTATAAATAAAAAATACTATTTATTTTAAAGTTTTAAAAAAAAATTAATTTTTAAGGGTTTAGGGCTAAGGGTATAGGGTTTAGGGTTTAGGGTTTAGGGTTTAGGGTTTAGGGTTTAGGTTTAAAAAAATTATCCATAAAGATTTGATAAAAATTATAAATAAAAAATACTATTTATTTTAAAGTTTTAAAAAAAAATTAATTTTTAAGGGTTTAGGGTTAAGGGTATAGGGTTTAGGGTTTAGGGTTTAGGGTTTAGGTTTAAAAAAATTATCCATAAAGATTTGATAAAAATTATAAATAAAAAATACTATTTATTTTAAAGTTTTAAAAAAAAATTAATTTTTAAGGGTTTAGGGTTAAGGGTATAGGGTTTAGGGTTTAGGGTTTAGGGTTTAGGTTTAAAAAAATTATCCATAAAGATTTGATAAAAATTATAAATAAAAAATACTATTTATTTTAAAGTTTTAAAAAAAATTATAAATTTATTTTAAACCGCAGGGAGATTGGTGGTTTGTTCGGCCGGAGGGACAGGGATGCGCCCCTCACCTTATTATGTACTTTAGAGCCCTAGTTCTCCCGATCATAGTGCATGAGTTGCAGGAGACTGACCCGGATGGATTAGCGGAGCTCCGGGCTTCATGTTTTTCATATCTATACAGAGGAGCGACTCACGAGAGGGGGCCGCGTTGGTCTGATAGCGTTATGGCGGCTCAGGCCATGGCCGAGATTTTACACCGTGAGGTGGCGTTCCGCTTCCCTGCCGATGGTGAGGAGTGGGGTGAGGACGATGCTGTCTGGTTTTTTATATGCGGGCGATTTGTGCGATACGGCCGGCAGGAGCACGCTTTGATTACTGGTTTGCGGTATGGCCGGTCTGAGTTCTGGTTAGGTTTATAATTTTGTCTACGAATGTATATGTATTATATTTATTATATTTATAATTGACTGACCGCAATTCTATTCTTAAACTAGACTCACCTTATCCATACCTGCTGGGACGCGTTTGATAAGGTGCCACGTTTTGATGATAAGGCTGTGGAGCGATACCGGCAGTATGTTGCGGGGCAGAGGCCCTCGTGGGGCAAACCTAGGCCGTGGTGGACACTTGACGAGGTTCGTGTTAATAACAACCGAACTTATTTATTTTTTCAATTTAGCGTATCTATCGACCATTTAATTGTTGATTTTTAAACAGTTGGTGTGCCCGTGGAACGTTCGAAAGCACTGGGTTATCGTTCGATTTTCACTGAGGGAGCAGTGCATCTACCTCCATGATGGTCTGTTACCGCCGAGGGCCCTGACAGATCCGGTTAAGGAGAAGTTAAAGGAGACGCGCAAGGAGGACCTCCTGCCATTCAGGACACTATTTCCGGCGCTACTGCAGGTTGCCGGATACCACCGACATAGACCGGATGAGCGTACTGTACAGCAGTGGCCACTAGGTCGACCGCAGGACAGCACAGTTTTACCCCAGGAGGATAGGTATTTTATTGGTTTTTTGTTTTATGCCTCAATGTTGTATAATTATTGCTTTTGTAGTTTTGTTTAATTTAAAGACTAACTGCAACAGCTCCTCTTGCGGCCCGTTGGCTCTTCTCACTGCATATTGCTTCCGCATGGGTACATTCCCCCGTCTGGGCGTGAAACTGGACATCAGATCTGTTCGTTTCGAGCAGGCGTTTGCAGTGTGGCGTTTCAGCTTGGACGCCTCCGATGACGAGTTCTATGAGGGCGCTCTATTATGATCTGATATATATAGTTCCATATTTTCGTATTTTGTGATTATTAAGCGATGTAGTATTACATTCTATTTCATGGTATGATATGATATATATATTGCTATATGATAACACAGATATGAATAACAACTGCATTATAACCAATATTCAAATAGATCCAGACGAGTTCTTCCCACAGTTATTCAAATGATCTATATATTGTCATATGATTACACATTTCCAATTATTCGGATAGGTCAGAATCTTCCCACTCCTGATTGGCATCATTCAAATTGGGGATTTCCACAACACTGGGCATTTGACACCGTTTCACCGTGTGCCCTTCCTCACCGCAGCGACTACACCTCTTCTTCCTGCGTTGACGTGGTTGAGACGGTCCAGGAATGTCATTTGGATCGACTGGTTGTGTGCACCTTCTCTCTTTGTGCCCGAACTCACCACACCTACGACATCGCTGACGCCTTCCGGCACGCGAAGCTTTCTCGGTGGCGGATGGGATCCTGCTCTGTTTCGGTCGTCCTGCTTGCCTTGGGCATTTTGGTGTACCGCATTTTACGTCTGCTATTTCTTTAGGTATTTGCCAAACATCAGGGTGCTCCATTGGAAAGACACGCTCGCCCCACGCAGCAAGTAGTGTATCGCGCGTGTAAAAGGATGGCATGTAGTAGTTCAGCTCCCCTCTAAAGGACCTGTACATAAAAAAAATTGATAATTCCAAGCCAAAATTGGACAAGACAAATTCGATAAGAAGTTGTATTATCTAACACATACTTGATTGCGGCAACAGCGTGGGCGCACGGGATGAGCATGGTCTGGAACGAAATGCACGTACACGTCCGATCAATGCCAAGGTCCACCACGTATGTCTTATTGTTTTGTTTCACGTGATACACATTTGGGTGGTTCGTTGCCTTGACAGGTAGCTTATCCCCCATTTCCCTCGCTTTTAGTAAACATTCGTTCGCCCATTCTGTAAGATGACCGGTGGTAAGTGCTGCCTGATTGTGCCTCTTCGTGAACCATTCACTCTGAACGGCACGGATAACCTCGAATAGGGAGCAAATTGGCAGCTTCCTTGCCCACCGGAGCCGGCGGTTCATGCTCTCTACGATGTTCGTCGTCATCATGTCGTAGCGACGAACGACGCAACGCACACGAGCCCACTTCTCCGGTCCGATAACGTCCACAAGATAGTGATACGCGCCAGGATAATGATCTTTCAACGTCTTCATATGTTGCTCGTACTCGGAGTTCTTGAAGGCATAGGCGGCTGCGGTGAATGTGTCGACCGCTGACTTCCCTCCGTGCTTTAATATTTTCTGTGAGAGGTGCACACAACACAGAACGTGATGTGCCGTCGGCATGGCTTCATAAACTGCTCTCCTTATTGCCGGAGAACCATCGGAAACTACAAGCACATCGTCAGGAATGTCAAGGGCCCGTCTCAACTGCAGAAGAAACCATCTCCAGGATGGGACCGACTCGACTGCCCCTACACCGAAAGCCAGTGGGTAAATCATATTGTTGCCATCCTTCGTCACGGCCGCGAATAAGACACCCTTGTAAGATCCTTTCAAGTGTGTGCCGTCTATTACAATGAACGGCCGCATATGATTCCATCCTTTAATGGAAGCACCAACCGCGAAGAAAGCATATTTGAAACGACCCTTTCTGTCCAACATGTAATCTGTAACAGTTCCAGGGTTCTGCTGCTCCAGCATGTATAGGAATGATGGAACCATCTGGAACGAGGTGTCGTGGTCCCCGAACAGCGATGCTATTGCGTGTGCCCTAACTTTTCTAGCTAGGGCTACCGACACAGTGACGCCCCTCTTCTTCAACGTAGCCTGAACCTGTACAGGTGACAGCGTGCTCTCATCGAGCACTATTTCATCTCCGAGGAAGGTACCCAAATATCTGGATGGGAGTGTGTTGGGTGGAGGACGGTCTGGATTCATCACGCATGTATGTGGAATTAACTTGTACACAACCCACGTCGATCCACTGCCTCGCGCACGCATCTTAAATTCACAATCTTCCTCACGACAACACACCCAGTACCTGTGCGGCTCTGACTTAACCGTCTTCATGCCGGCTCTCTGATCCACCAAATACTCAACGAGCTTCTCCTTCAGCCTCTCTTTAGTCCCAAAAACTGACCCACGCGCTAGGATTCTATCAACCGAATCGTACAAGTACGGATCCACGTCTCGCTCGGGCAGATCAAAATGCGGTCGCGGCAGATTCCACATTCCGCTAGTCATGTCGGGTACAACGAACGCTTCTTCAGTATTTCGCCAAAACGGATTCTGCTCTCCTTGCAACCCCCGCCCTCCACGCGTCTTTCTACCATTATTTTTGTTCTGTATGTCCCAAAAAATTTGGGCATATTTCTCAATCTTTCTCGTACTGAATGACCGAGACCCTTCTTCCTCTCCGTAGTCTGGGTCGTCCGACTCGTCCGACTCGGCCGACTCGTCCGACTCGTCCGACTCATCGTCCATCGAAGATCGCCATTCTTCCTCTTCACTCCCCTCTTCACTCTCCTCTACCTGCTCCTCCTCTTCGGCGCCATCTTCTCCCATGCGCTCCCCTTCATTGGACTCCGGAGGTGGGATGTTTTCTGCTTGCCCTGCATTCCCCTGCCCGTATTCATCTCCATACATGTTACTCCATCCTCCGTGCCCACTCGTATATCCGGGTACATTTCCCATGTTGCTTGCACCATACGCCATTTCCCCTCCGTCAAAAAACTCGCTGTTGTTTGCTCCAACATTCGGGTAATTGTAAAAATTATGCATCGGTTGTTGCCCGAATATCGCATCTGTCCAGCTTCCCGGCTGTGGAACGAATGGATAATTGAATTGTTCGTTATAATTTGTAGACGGTTGTGGAACGTCCGTACCTAAAAAAATTATTTAACACGTATTAATATTCATTAACATGTAATGGCACCTCCCAAATAATCGAAATTAAGCCCATATAGAAAAGCTTACGGTTCATGTCTTCCGGATCTCTATTACCAGTGGTGGAATCGCCCTCGAACCAATTGGAACCGAACCAAGACATTGTTCCGTCTCAAATAATACACCTGTCAGCAATTTGATTCACAAAACTACTTTTAATAACAATAATCTAACAATAACTGTATACATTTGTTATTTTATTATACCAAATATTTTTAATATAACGAAAAATGCTTATAATTACTTTAGCATTTCTAAGTACAAATAACAACAATTTCCATCTAATTAACTACAAACTAAATTAATCACCGTTTAATTTACTAAATTTAAACTTAATTAACCTACAAATTCAATTAAAATGAAACTCCCATTTTGGTTCATCCACATATAGAAAAATACTGTATACCCACATATAGAAAAATAATAAATTTTAAATTCCATAACAGTTTATTAAAATTGACACCATTTTAAATTCCATAACATGATATATGTACCACAAATTTAAACTTAATTAACCTACAAATTAAATTAAAATGAAAACAGAAAACTTTACTAACATTTGTGGTACATATATCATGGCATCTACACTTCTTAAAATAAAATCTTTATAGGGATGGTCAAAACATAAACAAAAATAAACATTTCTTAATTATAAAAATAATTCGACCATAACTTAAGCAATAGAAACTTAGAAACTTACGAGTTATCCAAAATGACACTGGATCCGGGCCTTCAAAGAACCACAATAGCAATTCCAAAAAGCACAAAATGTATTATTTAAATGCAACTTGATTGGGTTTTTGGAGCAAAGAAAGAGATGAAGTTTCGTTTGTGAATCTAGATCTGAGATGCAACTTGAAGTATATTATTTGAGCTTTCCACCAATAATTGAGCTGTCCACAGCTGTCCACCAATAATTGCACTTCGATCGGCTATTTTCCTATTCGATCGGACCGGCCCAACTGCTCAAATGGATGATCGAAGTAAAACAGCTTCGGTCGGCCAATTCCGCTTCGATCGGCCAATTATATCACCGACCGAAGCTCCAATATAGCCGACCGAAGTCTCTTAATTATGTTTAATTACGTTAATCAGCTACCTGACTTCGGTCGGCAATTTATTTTTCGATCGGACCGATCGAACCTTCCGACCGAAGGGTTTTTCGTCATTTCGGGTAGAAAAGTTAACTTTTAAGCGGTGGGTGTGAAAAACTTTTTTACAATCCCTGACAGGGTACTGCGGTTTGCATCCCAACAAAATTTTAAGCATGTCACACCCTTTCAATTCATAATATGCCTAGCTTTTTCTTTGGGTTTTCTCTGGGCTTGATTTAAGGCCCGTTTGTTTTGTCTTTCGTAAAAAAAAAAAAAAAAGTCAATAGAAAAGAGAAGAAAATTTCAAAAGCAAAAGCAGTCAAAATAATTGTTTGGATAGATATTATTAAAGTTGCTTTTACCGGAAACATGTTTGGATAAATTATACGTAGAATGACTTTTTATATCTTAAAATTATTAAAAGGGACGTAAATCTTATAACGGTATTTACAATTTATTTTATTTCCTTATTAGGTGGGAATATTTTCATATTTTTATTCCTAAAATGACTTCTCCATTTTCTAGAAGTAACTCCTACCTACTTTGAGAAAAGGAGAAATTCAACTTTTGCTTCTCCTTTTACCTTTTTGAAAATGCAAAACAAACAACTAAAAATAATTCAAAGGACATTTTGGGTGAAGCAAAAGTCAAAAGGAGAAAATTCAATGTAAAACAAACAGGCTCTTAATACATTACTAAAAAAATTCTGGACTCGGCGCTAAAATCAGAACCACTAATGAATTTTAGTCATTAAAATTGTAGTCGCTAACGAATTTCGGTTGCTAACATCTTTAGTGACCAAATTTTATCATTTTTTCGCTTAAATAGAAAATTCTTTTAGTGTTATGTGCGATCTAATATGTTTTGATTGGGTTTGGCAGGTCTAAACTGACTTTTTTTTTAAAAAAAAAATTCTAGTTTGATAGGATGTGATATGATATATTTTAAATTTTAAATAATAATAATAATAATAATAATAATAATAATAATTAATTCGCGCCATAATTAATTCATATCTGAAAATAGATTCAAAGTAATTATTATCATTATCATCACATCATATCATAATCATTACAATAATAATCAGAACAAAGTTGAAAATATATACCCCAACAATGTTAAAATCTTCTTTTTAGGTGACTAAACTTTTTTTCTTGGAAAAAACTAAACTTCAAATTTTAAAAATTAGATAAAACTAGACCTCAATCCAACAAAATTTTTTTAAAACAAAACTTTTTTAAAACAAAACTTTTTCAAAATATCATTTCACGCCCTCTTATTTTTGTTTTTTTTCCTATTTTCTACCCACATAATCCTTATTCCCTTCATAATTTTATTTATGGATTTTAATAAATAATTCGCCCAACATACGTGCGTAAATAAATGATAATCACCAAATACTGTTGGCCTGAGTGATATGACCATCTGGCAACTTAAGCAAATGTCTCGGGTTCGAGTCTTTGTGTATGCACAATTTTACTTTGAAAGAGGTGACCCTTAAATGCCCACCAGATCCTCAAATGATTACTCTTTGGCACAATGTGTCCTGCGGAAACCCGGTGCCCAAAAAAATTAAAATTCTAACAATTTAAAATCTACCTTTAAAAAATTATTTAAATATTTTTTTATATTGGAACAATATATTGGAATCATAATACATTTATATTAAATAGAATTATGTCACAAATTATATTTAATGGAGCCCAACAATATAGAATATTTAAATTGAGTAATTTCTAATGAAAATAATTATAAATTTATTAATTATAAAAATGAAATACTTCGTATAAATTAAGATTGCGAAAATTTAAGTAATGAAATATCTTTAAATTAACCTTTATATAAATCAAACAATCAATAATAACTTAATGATGGGATAAGGACTCGCCCAAGTGGCAAAATCCCTGTCTACCAACCTTAGCTTTGAGTTCGATTCTCCACCCGACCCTCTACCCCCTTGTCATTTTTAAATTGTGTGGCATGGGCTCCCATCACCCTTTATCTGGCTCCGGCTTCTTAAAAAAAGAAAAAAAAATAACTTAATGATGGATATAACACCCCAGTTTTTTCCGACACCAGTTGTTACAGCCACACCTTCTAAATAAGACTCAATATAACACATCGGCTTATTTGGGAGATGCTAACCCAACCCAACCTCTCAATATGATATTAATTTCTCTCTCTCCACCTACACAATCCACAACCAAATTTAATTTCTACTACCATCAATAACCCAACCCAACCCAACTCAATTCTAATTTAATTTAATTTTACTTTATTCTTAAGTTCATTCCATTAAACATTTAACCTTAACTCTTAAACTTTTTATTTTTTTTATTAATTTTATTTAATAGTAGTAAATAAATTTAAAAATTAGATTATAAATAAACTCTTAACTTATTAGTAAATATTAAAATCAAAATTAATAAAAAAATACAATAAAATTAATATAAATAAAAATTAATAAAAATTCACCAAAAAAATATATTTATTTATCACCCAATCATACAATGCCAATTGGAATTGTATGATTGGATGCACTCTGATGACCTTGGGTTGGTCATCCAACCAAAGTCATGAAAGATCATAAGTTTTTATTTATTTTAACATTATTTTTATTATTCTTTTTTTTTGTCTTTTTATGATGAACCCCAAATGGGGGTCATTGATGACCATAAGGCTAAAACAAGTACTCCCTCCATCCCATTAAAAGTGGTCCTTTTTTACTTTTGACACTGTTCATTGTTTAACTTTGACTCAATTTTATTGTATTGATACAAGAAGAGAAAAGTAGTCAAGTGTGGTTTTGTTAGAATCGTCTAATTTTATAGTTTTAAACTATACATTTTATATAATTTTTACTTATACCGATTTTGAGATATAAAGTGTTTAACAATTGTATTGGATTTTGTGCATAAGAGAAAGTGACCACTTTTAATGGGACATAGTGTAACACCCCGGTTTTTGGTCACCCAGGTCGGGGTGTCACCGCCACACCTCCCTAGCAAGACACGGTTTCTCCGAGCTTGCTAAAAAGATGCAAGGCTACGGTTTTTCAGAATTTAAAACATTCAAACAGCCCATTTATATATAATTTGAAAAATAATATATCAAGTTGCAGCGGAAAATAATATTTACATAAGTATATGCAGCGGAATTTAAATATAGCCAACACGGCCAGAATACGGGTTAAACAGGCCCGTTCATGCAATTTCTAGTCTAACGTATCATTTACAAATAAAGCATTTCCCCAAAATTCCCATGAATGCATATGATGATGCATATTCTTCGGCTCTGAAAGAAACAGGACAAAAAAATACGGTTTTGGTCAGCACTACGTGCTGAATAAGTTAACACGTACAAGATTATGAGGTTTCAAAGCCTTTATTTAAATTTAATGAAAACATGTGCATAATTTAAATAATTCATGTAATCGCATAATTTAGAAATATGGATTCATAAGATCATCATATAGCTTGCAACGTAATAAAATAAATTACCATAAATTTAACAGCACAATTTAATACAGATTTTAGTTTGGAATTCTCGCAACTTCTCGTTTCATATCTTTTACAGATCACCACCGCTAGGGCTCTTATGTCCGCCAGCCTTACGCCTGGGCTCTTATGTCCACAGGTATCATGGTCGATCTTCTAATTAGAGTTAATCCGTCCGCTAGCCATACGATCACTGTTTCGCTAGGGCTCTTACGTCAACCTAGACATACACTTGGGCTCTTATGTCCCAAGCCGCAGAGAACATTGACAGTATCTAGCTTAGTCATAACCCGCAACATTTTAATCTTCTCGTTTCATGTATCGTATGTCAAAGTATTTCTATTCGTTTCAACCTCAAAGGCTAATTCCACCGTTTCAACAAGATTTCAAAATTTCGTTCGGTAAATCACAGTTTACTCTAAAATTCGTTAAAAATCGGATTTAATTTCAAAAATTCCAAAATTTCATATCTGACTCGGAAACATCAAGATCTACAACTTTCGTGTTTTAACTTTTTCAATCCGGGATACCTAAGCAGGTCAAAAACACTAATTTTCACAGAAGTACTGTTCTGTCCGAATTTCATATAACTCAGTTTAAAGATTTCGAATTCTACCATAGCAATTCAACTCCAAATTTAATAAAATTTTACAGAGATCATCTTAAGACAATTATCTACAACTTTCATGTTCGGCTAAAGATCTAATTCGGCCTAGAACCCTAGTCAAAAACGTCAATAAGTTCGAATCTATGTTCTGTCAAGAACTTCAAGATCTAAGTTTCAGCAGTTCGGTTTGGGGTGGATTTCTTATATCAAATCACCACGAAAATTTCTGAAATTTTACGGAGGTGTTCTTAACATATAGATCTACAACTCTTATGTTCAACGCCAAGCCTAGATCGGTCTAGATCTAAGGTAGAAATCACCAACAAGTTCGAATAAAGAATCTATCATCGTTTCAAGATTTAAATCTAAAGCAGGCTCGTTTACGATCGGTTTCGCATATCAAAACACGATGAAAAATTATGAAATTTTTACACAACCTAGATCAGAGTCTTAGGAACGTTTTTCGTGTTTTAAGTTTTCCCGTTTGAGGTCGTTTAAAGGTTCGGAAAAATTAGACAAAACTGTTGCGCCGTTAGAAATCACATGTTGACAGATTTACGAAAGATTTGATTAAGTTTCTAGATTCAAATATTTTAACTACTCCCAAAACCGTGTAAGCGTTAACTTACAGATTGTTGAGTGTCCGGGATCGTCGATTCGGAGGCGTGGCTTCCCGTCCTCCGTTTATCCTCTCCGTTTGTCGGGTTCTTCGCTCTCGATTCGAATCGGGGGTTTGGAATAGAAAAAGATCGAATTTAGGATTCGTTTTTGAATCACATATGGAAAAGAATGGATCAAGGCTTACCACAGCGACGGGGGTCTCCAAATTTCGTCCAAGTCAGTTCCTCCTCTCGGTGTTGTGCCTCCGACGGCTCCGGGATTAGGGTTTCGACGTATAGAAAGATTTCGTAGGGTTTTGAATGTATTCGGAGCTCTTAGGAGGTCTTATTTATAGATATCTAAGACCTAGGGCGTCCAAAATCTGACCCCAAGGGTCTTGGGTAGAGAGATGTTCAACCGAAAGTCGAAAAATCCGCGTTCGGGCGAGAAAATCTCGCTTGGTTTGTTGCTGCCAGAGTGGCGCGGTCGTGGCGCGGTCTTAGGCCATCAACCGCGCGGCCAGCGCGCCACTCACGCCTGGACTCCGGTCCGGGCGGGTCGTGCGATCCATCGCGCTTTTCCTCCTCTCTTTCGGACTTCTATCCCTCTATGTTCCCCGATTCCGATTTCCGGGGTATCTTCGGGCTCCGATTTCCTATCCTAATTTCATTCGGGTCTAAATTTATATTTGGACTCGGGTTATTGAGTCCATCGGTGTTGGGTTTCCGTGTAACCATTTATTCGATTAAATTGTCTTTGGCTTCCCGGGTTCTCGGAATTTTGTTTTCTTTTTAATTTAAATTCCATTTATCATTTCCTCTACATTTATTTCTTTATTTATTATATTTATCTTATTTATTATATTTATTTTATGTTGGAAAATTTCCGGGTATTACAGTCTACCCTCCTTAAGAATCAACTTCGTCCTCGAAGTTGTGTTTCGGCTTTTCTCGTGCTAAAGTCTTTTGCTTGTTTTATTATTTTGTGACTGAACTTAGAATTAAGACTTCTAAGCTGCCTACGTACCCGGTGAAGGGATCAAGCCATAACGTAGTTCAAAAATTTATTTGGGATACATGATATCGAGCCGAACTCCAAAAATAATTACGGGGTATCACATCCTCTCCCCCTTAGGACTTCAGTTATGTCCCCATAACTGCCTATTCATTATTCTCAAGAGGATTCGGGTTTTGGTCTTGTTCCTCGTCACTCTCTCCTTGCTGAAAGTTCACCAAATCTACTCTCTTTTCGATCGCCTCCTCTGGCGTTCGACATCCACTAGCCTTGTGACCAAGCTTGCCGCACCTACGGCAGGTTCCAGGCTTCGGGCATTGGCGCACCAAATGTGCATGGTTGCATCGTGGGCAACGTGGTATAAACGCACCACGGTTGTCGTCTCCCCCATTGTTGAGACCTTTATTTCCTTTCCTTCGGGATCCATTGTCTTTCCTAGAGTTGTTGTTGTTGTCTTTCCGATCCTTCTCCTCAAGTCCTTTCGAGTCCTTGCTCGACTCACCATGTTCCTTACGCTTCAATTGCTGGATTCGAGCAATTGATACGGCGCGATCGTATATCGTCTGCAGGTTCGGGAACTGTCCTACTGCAAGTATCTCCCGGATACTAAGGTTCAGACCCATCTCGAATTTCTGAGCCTTGTCGGAGTCGGTTGGTACTATCCTTGCAGCGAATCGTACTAGCTCCTTGAATTTGGTGTAGTATTCTTGTACCGTTTGTGCACCTTGCTTTAGGTTGATGAATTCCTCGTACTTCGCAGCCTTGGTGCTCAGTGGGTAGAATCTTTCCCTCAAAGCTTCCTTAAGTTCTTCCCAGGTGTAGGCTTCTCCGTCTTCCACTGAATTCGCTTGGAGATTTTGCCACCACTCATCGGCTTCGCCTCCTAGGTAGTAGGTCACTACGTGTATCTTTTCCTCATCAGGGCACTTGATAGCATTCAAGAGCTTGTCAAAGGTACGGATCCATCCTTCCAACTTGGCTGGATCCTCTTGGCCGTCATAATGGGGTGGGTGGTAAGGGTTCACTAATGCCAAGTAGTTGACTCGGGCTACTGGCGGAGGTACTGTTTGTGTCCTATGCACCTCGGCATTTCCCAATGCTACAAGGAGCTCCTCTACAGTTTTTAAACGTGCTTCTATATTATTGGGCGCTTGAGGCACTTGCTCTCCTAGGTTCTGAGGACTTTCACTGTTGTTGGGCGTGTTGGAAAGGTTAGCGTCAGTGCCGTTTGGACTCACCTTCCTTGGTTTCCTCCTAGGCGCCATTTTCTGTTACACGTGTATAGATTAGCTTATCTTGGTTTAGGTAGATCGCTCGAATGAGACGTTTCGTAAATTTCTAATCTCAAATTTTCGGGTCTGTTGTTTGGAAATCCAAACAAGATTTTTGGAATAAAGAGTGTTTTAATAAAACTTGATTTTCTCATTGTTCCACATGAGAAAGTTTTCTAATTTGTACAAGGTTAGGAATGACTAAGGTCGGGGATTGTTATGATTAGGCGAACGCATAGATGAACGCGATCTAGAACTAAAGCAAGATCAGTCTCTAGTTAGCTTCCTTAATTTGATGTCAAGCGTCTAAGTTATCTAGTGCCAGCAAAAGATCTAAGTTAATATTCGCCAAGATTCTAGGTTATAATTCGCCAAGATGCTAAGTTAAAATTCGCAAAGATTTTAAGTTCTCTACAAGAGATGCAATATGCAAATGCGAGTGATGATTTCCCCCCAAAAAAAAATAATTTATGCACTATATATATATTTTTCCCATGGGGTTTAAAATAAAAATTTCTCCATGGAAATAATACTTTAAAATTTAAAATAATAGTCAAAATATTAATAATAGTTTAAAAATAATAATGGTTTAAAAATAATAGTTTAAAAATAGCCGGGCTCTGATACCACTCTGTAACACCCCGGTTTTTGGTCACCCAGGTCGGGGTGTCACCGCCACACCTCCCTAGCAAGACACGGTTTCTCCGAGCTTGCTAAAGAGATGCAAGGCTACGGTTTTTCAGAATTTAAAACATTCAAACAGCCCATTTATATATAATTTGCAAAATAATATATCAAGTTGCAGCGGAAAATAATATTTACATAAGTATAATGCAGCGGAATTTAAATATAGCCAACACGGCCAGAATACGGGTTAAACAGGCCCGTTCATGCAATTTCTAGTCTAACGTATCATTTACAAATAAAGCATTTCCCCAAAATTCCCATGAATGCATATGATGATGCATATTCTTCGGCTCTGAAAGAAACAGGACAAAAAAATACGGTTTTGGTCAGCACTACGTGCTGAATAAGTTAACACGTACAAGATTATGAGGTTTCAAAGCCTTTATTTAAATTTAATGAAAACATGTGCATAATTTAAATAATTCATGTAATCGCATAATTTAGAAATATGGATTCATAAGATCATCATATAGCTTGCAACGTAATAAAATAAATTACCATAAATTTAACAGCACAATTTAATACAGATTTTAGTTTGGAATTCTCGCAACTTCTCGTTTCATATCTTTTACAGATCACCACCGCTAGGGCTCTTATGTCCGCCAGCCTTACGCCTGGGCTCTTATGTCCACAGGTATCATGGTCGATCTTCTAATTAGAGTTAATCCGTCCGCTAGCCATACGATCACTGTTTCGCTAGGGCTCTTACGTCAACCTAGACATACACTTGGGCTCTTATGTCCCAAGCCGCAGAGAACATTGACAGTATCTAGCTTAGTCATAACCCGCAACATTTTAATCTTCTCGTTTCATGTATCGTATGTCAAAGTATTTCTATTCGTTTCAACCTCAAAGGCTAATTCCACCGTTTCAACAAGATTTCAAAATTTCGTTCGGTAAATCACAGTTTACTCTAAAATTCGTTAAAAATCGGATTTAATTTCAAAAATTCCAAAATTTCATATCTGACTCGGAAACATCAAGATCTACAACTTTCGTGTTTTAACTTTTTCAATCCGGGATACCTAAGCAGGTCAAAAACACTAATTTTCACAGAAGTACTGTTCTGTCCGAATTTCATATAACTCAGTTTAAAGATTTCGAATTCTACCATAGCAATTCAA
This sequence comes from Hygrophila difformis, assembly GCA_030278955.1. NCBI lineage: Eukaryota > Viridiplantae > Streptophyta > Magnoliopsida > Lamiales > Acanthaceae > Hygrophila > Hygrophila difformis. The sequence continues at coordinate 32,714,693 of JAOANR010000005.1, read as the reverse complement.
CTCCAAATTTAATGAAATTTTACAGAGATCATCTTAAGACAATTATCTACAACTTTCATGTTCGGCTAAAGATCTAATTCGGCCTAGAACCCTAGTCAAAAACGTCAACAAGTTCGAATCTATGTTCTGTCAAGAACTTCAAGATCTAAGTTTCAGCAGTTCGGTTTGGGGTGGATTTCTTATATCAAATCACCACGAAAATTTCTGAAATTTTACGGAGGTGTTCTTAACATATAGATCTACAACTCTTATGTTCAACGCCAAGCCTAGATCGGTCTAGATCTAAGGTAGAAATCACCAACAAGTTCGAATAAAGAATCTATCATCGTTTCAAGATTTAAATCTAAAGCAGGCTCGTTTACGATCGGTTTCGCATATCAAAACACGATGAAAAATTATGAAATTTTTACACAACCTAGATCAGAGTCTTAGGAACGTTTTTCGTGTTTTAAGTTTTCCCGTTTGAGGTCGTTTAAAGGTTCGGAAAAATTAGACAAAACTGTTGCGCCGTTAGAAATCACATGTTGACAGATTTACGAAAGATTTGATTAAGTTTCTAGATTCAAATATTTTAACTACTCCCAAAACCGTGTAAGCGTTAACTTACAGATTGTTGAGTGTCCGGGATCGTCGATTCGGAGGCGTGGCTTCCCGTCCTCCGTTTATCCTCTCCGTTTGTCGGGTTCTTCGCTCTCGATTCGAATCGGGGGTTTGGAATAGAAAAAGATCGAATTTAGGATTCGTTTTTGAATCACATATGGAAAAGAATGGATCAAGGCTTACCACAGCGACGGGGGTCTCCAAATTTCGTCCAAGTCAGTTCCTCCTCTCGGTGTTGTGCCTCCGACGGCTCCGGGATTAGGGTTTCGACGTATAGAAAGATTTCGTAGGGTTTCGAATGTATTCGGAGCTCTTAGGAGGTCTTATTTATAGATATCTAAGACCTAGGGCGTCCAAAATCTGACCCCAAGGGTCTTGGGTCGAGAGATGTTCAACCGAAAGTCGAAAAATCCGCGTTCGGGCGAGAAAATCTCGCTTGGTTTGTTGCTGCCAGAGTGGCGCGGTCGTGGCGCGGTCTTAGGCCATCAACCGCGCGGCCAGCGCGCCACTCACGCCTGGACTCCGGTCCGGGCGGGTCGTGCGATCCGTCGCGCTTTTCCTCCTCTCTTTCGGACTTCTATCCCTCTATGTTCCCCGATTCCGATTTCCGGGGTATCTTCGGGCTCCGATTTCCTATCCTAATTTCATTCGGGTCTAAATTTATATTTGGACTCGGGTTATTGAGTCCATCGGTGTTGGGTTTCCGTGTAACCATTTATTCGATTAAATTGTCTTTGGCTTCCCGGGTTCTCGGAATTTTGTTTTCTTTTTAATTTAAATTCCATTTATCATTTCCTCTACATTTATTTCTTTATTTATTATATTTATCTTATTTATTATATTTATTTTATGTTGGAAAATTTCCGGGTATTACAGTCTACCCTCCTTAAGAATCAACTTCGTCCTCGAAGTTGTGTTTCGGCTTTTCTCGTGCTAAAGTCTTTTGCTTGTTTTATTATTTTGTGACTGAACTTAGAATTAAGACTTCTAAGCTGCCTACGTACCCGGTGAAGGGATCAAGCCATAACGTAGTTCAAAAATTTATTTGGGATACATGATATCGAGCCGAACTCCAAAAATAATTACGGGGTATCACATCCTCTCCCCCTTAGGACTTCAGTTATGTCCCCATAACTGCCTATTCATTATTCTCAAGAGGATTCGGGTTTTGGTCTTGTTCCTCGTCACTCTCTCCTTGCTGAAAGTTCACCAAATCTACTCTCTTTTCGATCGCCTCCTCTGGCGTTCGACATCCACTAGCCTTGTGACCAAGCTTGCCGCACCTACGGCAGGTTCCAGGCTTCGGGCATTGGCGCACCAAATGTGCATGGTTGCATCGTGGGCAACGTGGTATAAACGCACCACGGTTGTCGTCTCCCCCATTGTTGAGACCTTTATTTCCTTTCCTTCGGGATCCATTGTCTTTCCTAGAGTTGTTGTTGTTGTCTTTCCGATCCTTCTCCTCAAGTCCTTTCGAGTCCTTGCTCGACTCACCATGTTCCTTACGCTTCAATTGCTGGATTCGAGCAATTGATACGGCGCGATCGTATATCGTCTGCAGGTTCGGGAACTGTCCTACTGCAAGTATCTCCCGGATACTAAGGTTCAGACCCATCTCGAATTTCTGAGCCTTGTCGGAGTCGGTTGGTACTATCCTTGCAGCGAATCGTACTAGCTCCTTGAATTTGGTGTAGTATTCTTGTACCGTTTGTGCACCTTGCTTTAGGTTGATGAATTCCTCGTACTTCGCAGCCTTGGTGCTTAGTGGGTAGAATCTTTCCCTCAAAGCTTCCTTAAGTTCTTCCCAGGTGTAGGCTTCTCCGTCTTCCACTGAATTCGCTTGGAGATTTTGCCACCACTCATCGGCTTCGCCTCCTAGGTAGTAGGTCACTACGTGTATCTTTTCCTCATCAGGGCACTTGATAGCATTCAAGAGCTTGTCAAAGGTACGGATCCATCCTTCCAACTTGGCTGGATCCTCTTGGCCGTCATAATGGGGTGGGTGGTAAGGGTTAACTAATGCCAAGTAGTTGACTCGGGCTACTGGCGGAGGTACTGTTTGTGTCCTATGCACCTCGGCATTTCCCAATGCTACAAGGAGCTCCTCTACAGTTTTTAAACGTGCTTCTATATTATTGGGCGCTTGAGGCACTTGCTCTCCTAGGTTCTGAGGACTTTCACTGTTGTTGGGCGTGTTGGAAAGGTTAGCGTCAGTGCCGTTTGGACTCACCTTCCTTGGTTTCCTCCTAGGCGCCATTTTCTGTTACACGTGTATAGATTAGCTTATCTTGGTTTAGGTAGATCGCTCGAATGAGACGTTTCGTAAATTTCTAATCTCAAATTTTCGGGTCTGTTGTTTGGAAATCCAAACAAGATTTTTGGAATAAAGAGTGTTTTAATAAAACTTGATTTTCTCATTGTTCCACATGAGAAAGTTTTCTAATTTGTACAAGGTTAGGAATGACTAAGGTCGGGGATTGTTATGATTAGGCGAACGCATAGATGAACGCGATCTAGAACTAAAGCAAGATCAGTCTCTAGTTAGCTTCCTTAATTTGATGTCAAGCGTCTAAGTTATCTAGTGCCAGCAAAAGATCTAAGTTAATATTCGCCAAGATTCTAGGTTATAATTCGCCAAGATGCTAAGTTAAAATTCGCAAAGATTTTAAGTTCTCTACAAGAGATGCAATATGCAAATGCGAGTGATGATTTCCCCCCAAAAAAAAAATAATTTATGCACTATATATATATTTTTCCCATGGGGTTTAAAATAAAAATTTCTCCATGGAAATAATACTTTAAAATTTAAAATAATAGTCAAAATATTAATAATAGTTTAAAAATAATAATGGTTTAAAAATAATAGTTTAAAAATAGCCGGGCTCTGATACCACTCTGTAACACCCCGGTTTTTGGTCACCCAGGTCGGGGTGTCACCGCCACACCTCCCTAGCAAGACACGGTTTCTCCGAGCTTGCTAAAGAGATGCAAGGCTACGGTTTTTCAGAATTTAAAACATTCAAACAGCCCATTTATATATAATTTGCAAAATAATATATCAAGTTGCAGCGGAAAATAATATTTACATAAGTATAATGCAGCGAAATTTAAATATAGCCAACATGGCCAGAATACGGGTTAAACAGGCCCGTTCATGCAATTTCTAGTCTAACGTATCATTTACAAATAAAGCATTTCCCCAAAATTCCCATGAATGCATATGATGATGCATATTCTTCGGCTCTGAAAGAAACAGGACAAAAAAATACGGTTTTGGTCAGCACTACGTGCTGAATAAGTTAACACGTACAAGATTATGAGGTTTCAAAGCCTTTATTTAAATTTAATGAAAACATGTGCATAATTTAAATAATTCATGTAATCGCATAATTTAGAAATATGGATTCATAAGATCATCATATAGCTTGCAACGTAATAAAATAAATTACCATAAATTTAACAGCACAATTTAATACAGATTTTAGTTTGGAATTCTCGCAACTTCTCGTTTCATATCTTTTACAGATCACCACCGCTAGGGCTCTTATGTCCGCCAGCCTTACGCCTGGGCTCTTATGTCCACAGGTATCATGGTCGATCTTCTAATTAGAGTTAATCCGTCCGCTAGCCATACGATCACTGTTTCGCTAGGGCTCTTACGTCAACCTAGACATACACTTGGGCTCTTATGTCCCAAGCCGCAGAGAACATTGACAGTATCTAGCTTAGTCATAACCCGCAACATTTTAATCTTCTCGTTTCATGTATCGTATGTCAAAGTATTTCTATTCGTTTCAACCTCAAAGGCTAATTCCACCGTTTCAACAAGATTTCAAAATTTCGTTCGGTAAATCACAGTTTACTCTAAAATTCGTTAAAAATCGGATTTAATTTCAAAAATTCCAAAATTTCATATCTGACTCGGAAACATCAAGATCTACAACTTTCGTGTTTTAACTTTTTCAATCCGGGATACCTAAGCAGGTCAAAAACACTAATTTTCACAGAAGTACTGTTCTGTCCGAATTTCATATAACTCAGTTTAAAGATTTCGAATTCTACCATAGCAATTCAACTCCAAATTTAATGAAATTTTACAGAGATCATCTTAAGACAATTATCTACAACTTTCATGTTCGGCTAAAGATCTAATTCGGCCTAGAACCCTAGTCAAAAACGTCAACAAGTTCGAATCTATGTTCTGTCAAGAACTTCAAGATCTAAGTTTCAGCAGTTCGGTTTGGGGTGGATTTCTTATATCAAATCACCACGAAAATTTCTGAAATTTTACGGAGGTGTTCTTAACATATAGATCTACAACTCTTATGTTCAACGCCAAGCCTAGATCGGTCTAGATCTAAGGTAGAAATCACCAACAAGTTCGAATAAAGAATCTATCATCGTTTCAAGATTTAAATCTAAAGCAGGCTCGTTTACGATCGGTTTCGCATATCAAAACACGATGAAAAATTATGAAATTTTTACACAACCTAGATCAGAGTCTTAGGAACGTTTTTCGTGTTTTAAGTTTTCCCGTTTGAGGTCGTTTAAAGGTTCGGAAAAATTAGACAAAACTGTTGCGCCGTTAGAAATCACATGTTGACAGATTTACGAAAGATTTGACTAAGTTTCTAGATTCAAATATTTTAACTACTCCCAAAACCGTGTAAGCGTTAACTTACAGATTGTTGAGTGTCCGGGATCGTCGATTCGGAGGCGTGGCTTCCCGTCCTCCGTTTATCCTCTCCGTTTGTCGGGTTCTTCGCTCTCGATTCGAATCGGGGGTTTGGAATAGAAAAAGATCGAATTTAGGATTCGTTTTTGAATCACATATGGAAAAGAATGGATCAAGGCTTACCACAGCGACGGGGGTCTCCAAATTTCGTCCAAGTCAGTTCCTCCTCTCGGTGTTGTGCCTCCGACGGCTCCGGGATTAGGGTTTCGACGTATAGAAAGATTTCGTAGGGTTTCGAATGTATTCGGAGCTCTTAGGAGGTCTTATTTATAGATATCTAAGACCTAGGGCGTCCAAAATCTGACCCCAAGGGTCTTGGGTCGAGAGATGTTCAACCGAAAGTCGAAAAATCCGCGTTCGGGCGAGAAAATCTCGCTTGGTTTGTTGCTGCCAGAGTGGCGCGGTCGTGGCGCGGTCTTAGGCCATCAACCGCGCGGCCAGCGCGCCACTCACGCCTGGACTCCGGTCCGGGCGGGTCGTGCGATCCGTCGCGCTTTTCCTCCTCTCTTTCGGACTTCTATCCCTCTATGTTCCCCGATTCCGATTTCCGGGGTATCTTCGGGCTCCGATTTCCTATCCTAATTTCATTCGGGTCTAAATTTATATTTGGACTCGGGTTATTGAGTCCATCGGTGTTGGGTTTCCGTGTAACCATTTATTCGATTAAATTGTCTTTGGCTTCCCGGGTTCTCGGAATTTTGTTTTCTTTTTAATTTAAATTCCATTTATCATTTCCTCTACATTTATTTCTTTATTTATTATATTTATCTTATTTATTATATTTATTTTATGTTGGAAAATTTCCGGGTATTACACATAGGGAGTATATCAATTATCCAGTTCAAACAACTATGTTTAAAGATATTAGATATCATATTTCATAAGAATAGGTTCAAAACATCATAAGGGGGGGATAATAACTATTTTTTAGATTATACAGAAAATACCAAAATCACTACGCAACGTTGTGAAAATTTCGAAATCTTCCAAAACTATTGAAAAATCTTTATGCAGAAAACATGTAAGTGTACTATTGCCTTCCCCATTCAATCTTTAATCTTACCCTGAAAAGAAAAAGAAATAAAGAAAGAAGGATTATCAACGACGATTTGCAGGTAAGTTCCTATACCCGGAATCAACGAACAGCTAACTAATTATAGACACAACATGTGTATTCTTAAATTGACAAACAGGAACCCAATAATAGGAACAAGACAATAAGGGTACACTCAAATCAATAATCAGGAGCTCAACAATATTAACAAAATTTAATAATAATTTCGGGAGCAACCCGAAATACTCAACAATTACAAATGCCGAGATATGATTAACCAGCTCAATGCAACATGGTTGCATGCATGTTAGAGGGGTTCAGAATGAACCTCACAATACCGGTATCATGTACTCTAAATAACAGGTCCCCCAAGCCGATCTGATTTAATTTAGAGGTCATTCTTTATGACATTTTCCAGAGCCTAATGAATCCGGGATGTCACACGGCATGTCAACCTCAATCGTGCTTGTTATCTATTAATCAATAGATAATTACCCTTCAAGGGTGCCCGCAAGCCAAAGAGTCAACAAATAAATGGATTACCTCACCAAGTTCAACGAGGATCATCAATGAATCGGTCCCACTCATATTATGCCATGGAACCCCTCAGCGGGATGGCTATAACCTGTGTTGCCATACATAGGGCATATAGTCAAAGGGTTATTTGTACAACAAGTATCTATGTAAATCAAAGGCAATTGGAACAACGTCAAAAGGGAATATGCGATGGAAAACAAATGAAGATGGAAAAAAATTACTGACAAACAAAATAGTGATCGAGGAATGAACAAACAATAACACATAACGTAGGCTAGGAAGAAACAATAAAAGCCTACTAGTAGTAGAGCAAGAACGAAAAGTAATGACAACTACTAAAACATGAACAAAAATAAAGGTCGACTAAGGCAAAGACTAATTAAATAGATAAGGAAAACAGATAAAGTAAGCCAGAGAAAGACAAACTAAATAAATAAGGAAATCGGATAAAGGAAAGAGAAGAAAAATGATAAGGACAGAAGAGCATAGGAAACTTATAGAAGAGTATAGGAAACTTACTCTACCGCAAAATTTTAAACTAACACTGACGCCTAGCAGATCCTCCTTTTACAAGAAGATCGGGATGCTGCGAAGACATCACCCCATTAATAACTAACGGGGCGATGCAAATGCATCACCTCAATAATAATAATAATAATAATAATAATAATAATAATAATAATAATATTAATAATAATAATAATAATCTATATATAAAAACAATATCCCTTATGAACAGTAATATAGTAATTCTTTCTCACAAAATCCACTTATGAATAGTAACCTACATATTTCCTCAATATTCCCTTTCTGCACGGAATCCAATATACATCTCTAATGATCAATAACTCAAAATGTGTACCGGTAAAAATTCTAAACATTTGATATTTTAAAACTACTTGACGAGCTAGATAAATCTAACAAGATCTCACTTGACAATATTTTTTCTTCTATAGATTTTATATAAGCATTAGTCAAAATTTGATAATAAACAATAGTAAAAGTCAATCATTTTTCACTATAAAAAAATGAAGGAATTATATAAAAGCATAACCCACTTTCAAAATATAGGAGAACCGAATTTGAGCGAAATTCATATTAGATAATTTAATTTCATTAGTTATTATAGATATAGAATACTACAAAATAAAACTTTATGGGTTGATAATATTTTGTAACACCCCGGTTTTGATAAACCAGGCCGGGATGTCACCGCCACACCTCCCTAGCAAGACATGGTTTCTCCGAGCTTGCTAAAGAGATGCAAGGCTATGGTTTTTCAGAATTTAAAACATTCAAACAGCCCATTGTAATATAATTTAAAAATCATAATATTAAAGTTGCAGCGGAAAGTAATATTTACATATGAATAATGCAGCGGAATTTAAAAATAGGGCCAACATGGCCAAAACACGGGTTAAACAGGCCCGTTCATGCAAGTCATAACTAAATACAGGAATTTAAAATAAAGTTTCCCCAAATGTTCCCATGTATGCATATGATGATGCGTAATCCTTATACTCTGAAAGAAAAGGAAAAAAAATGGTTTGGGCCAGCAAAACGTGCCGAGTAAGTTAACACTTAGCATGATTAAGGGGTTTTAAAGCCATTAATTAAATTTAAAGAGAACATGTGCATACATCACTTAATTTAATTTATTTATCTAATAATAATAATTTAATGGCATAATTAAAAAGACAGGGATTCCATAAGATCATAAATATAACTTGCAAAGTAAAACAATTGTAGGACATACGTTAAAAGCATAATTTACTCCAAAGAAACAATCTTCAAGTCTTTTAGTTTCTTCCCGTTGCTACCAGTCAAGGTCCAACCAATTTCTTATATGCCTCATGTCTCAAGTTTATATCTCAATTGCCATTCGGCGAGCTTTATTTATCAATTGCCTTTCGGCAAGCATTATATCTCAATTGCCTTTCGGGTATTCTCTTACCGCTGGAATGCTGTCAACCTTGTTCTCTTCCGCCTCAAGGTTGTGAATGTAGCACGCATATAATCCATACCCCTTACGCATCAAGTTACTTAGTTTGAGGGCACTAACGATTTTGTTGCTCCTCTTAGGGGGTTGAGAGTAAAAGATAACTCTCTTTCCCCTACTTTTTGACAGGGTGATCTTTTGCTTCTGGCATTCGATCACCGCTTTATACTGGGACAACCAGTCCATCCCCAGTATAATGTCAAAGTCCCTTAAGTTAAATTCTACTAAGTTTGCGAAGAATTCTACGTTCTTGATCACTATAGGAATTCCGTTATATCGTTATATTGTTTAGCCAAGTAGTTATAACAGTGTTTGGGCGTTAGGTGTATATGTGCACATATCGCCCGATTGGGCTCGAAAAGAGCCGCAAAAATTATTATTATTATTTTTTTTCAGGGTTTAGGGTTTAGGGTTAGGATGTAGGGTTCGATTTTTTTTTTGGTCGGACAGGGTCCTGTCCAGATTTTTTTTTCGATTAAGTATATATATATATATATATATATAATTCTTGCATTTTATTTCCTTAAAAGAAATTTTTAGTACAAGTGAAAGGATGTTCAAAAATAGAAATATTTCCTTAGGAAAAATAGTATCTACTAAAATAGAGTTTCCTGTCGCCTCTAAGTGTCCTCCGGCAGAGTAGCAGGATCCTCCTCCGGGTCTTCCTCCTCCGAACTCGGCGGCAATAGGTCGTCAAAAATGTTGTTCAAGTCCTCCCCATGAGCAGTGACGTGTTCCCTCAAAATTAGGTTTTGCGTGGTAAGGTTTTGGACTTGGTGTTCGAGCTGATTTATACGGTGGTGGTCCGCCTCTCTTAAGTTTCTCATATGGTGCAGATTTGCCTCCAAGTGAGTTATGCGATGTTTCATTTGTTGTATGGTTTGTTGGGAATCAAGGCGAGGGTTCATCATTTTGACCATTAGGTTCATCATATCTTGGTTCGCCATCTAACGCAAGCAAAAGATCTAAGTTAAAATTCACCAAGATTCTATGTTCTCTAAATGAAGGCAATGCAGTATGCACATGCAAATGATGATTCCCCCCAAATATAATTCATGCACTGTTTATATATATATATTTATTTATTTATTTATTTATTTTTCTAAATTCCATGGGTTTTAAAAATAAAAATTTATTCCATGGAACTACTGTTTTAAAATAATGATTAAAATTCCTGGACCTCTATATTGGGTCAAAAATAAATAACATTTGGGCACAAAAATATTTGGCTAGGAATTTTAAAAATGATAATTTGGGCTTCTATAATCATAACAATAAAAATTTTTAAAATAATAATGGTTTAAATATACCTACTAATGGTTTAAAAATAGTAGTTAAAAATAATAAGAGTCTAATAGTTTAAAAATAATTTTAAAATATCCGGGCACTGATACCAACTTGTAACACCCCGGTTTTGATAACCCAGGCCGGGATGTCACCGCCACACCTCCCTAGCAAGACACGGTTTCTCCGAGCTTGCTAAAGAGATGCAGGCTATGGTTTTTCAGAATTTAAAATATTCAAACAGCCCATTGTAATATAATTTAAAAATCATAATATCAAAGTTGCAGAGGAAAGTAATATTTACATATGTATAATGCAGCGGAATTTAAAAATAGGGCCAACATGGCGAAAACACGGGTTAAACAGGCACGTTCATGCAAGTCATAACTAAATACAGGAATTTAAAATAAAGTTTCCCCAAATGTTCCCATGTATGCATATGATGATGCATAATCCTTATACTCTGAAATAAAATGAAAAAAAAAATGGTTTGGGTCAGCAAAACGTGCCGAGTAAGTTAACACTTAGCATGATTAAGGAGTTTCAAAGCCATTAATTAAATTTAAAGAGAACATGTGCATACACCACTTAATTTAATTTATTTATCTAATAATAATAATTTAATGGCATAATTAAAAAGGCAGGGATTCAATAAGATCATAAATATAACTTGCAAAGTAAAACAATTGTAGGACATACGTTAAAAGCATAATTTACACCAAAGAAACAATCTTCAATTTTTTTAGTTTCTTCTCGTTGCTACCAGTCAAGGTCCAACCAATTTCTTATATGCCTCATGTCTCAAGTTTATATCTCAATTGTCATTCGACAAGCTTTATTTATCAATTGCCTTTCGGCAAGCATTATATCTCAATTGCCTTTCGGGCAAGCATTATATCTCAATTGCCTTTCGGCAAGCATTATTCATGTGTATTTTATTTCAAAGGAAATTCCCAATCGTTTAAACCTTAAAGGTCAATTTCACCGTTTCAACAAGATTTTCAAAATTCAACTTCCACAAAACGCTGTTTTCTCCAAAATTAATTAAAAATCTGTTTTAAGTCTGAAAATTCGGAAATTTTATCAGTGACTCGAAAACACAGAGACAAACAAGTTTCGTGTTTTAACTTTTTCGATCCGAGTTAAGGAAATAAGTCAAAAACGTGGATTTTCATCGGTTTATTAATATGTCCGAAATTTTACACAGCAGTTTCATGATTTCGAGATCTACCATAGCAAACGAACTCCAAATTCGATGAAATTTTATAGGAAGATACTTATAGCATAGATCTATAGGTTTCATGTTCGGCTAAAGTTCTAAATCGGTCTAGATCTATTGTCAAAATCGACTACAAGCTCGGACCTATGTTCTGTCAAGATTTCAAGATCTAAACTTAGAACAATATAGTTTGGGGTCGATTTCAGATATCAGAACTCAAGGAAAAATTACGAAATTTTTACACAACCTAGATTAATGTCTTAGGAATGTTTTTCGTTTTTTAAGTTTCTCGTTTGAACGGTTTTAAGGGTTCGGAAAAATCGTGCAAGAACTCTGCGCCGTAGAGGGTTTCGTTGTGACAGATTTTAAGTTCTTGATTTAATTCTTTAGATTAAATGTATTTTAACTCTCCCAAAACCATGTAAGCATTAACTTACAGATTTTTGGACGTTCCGGCTCGTCGATTCGAAGGCGTGGCTTCCAGTCCACCGTTTATCTCCTTGATTCGTCGGGTTCTTTGTTCTAGATCCGGATCGGGGTTTGGAATAGAAAAAGATCAAGTTAGGATTCGTTTTCGAATCAAGAATGGAAAAAGAACGGACTAGAACTTACCACAACGATAGAAGCCTTTAGATTTTCATCCAAGTCAGTCCCTTCTCTTGGTTTCGTGCCTCCGACGACTCCGGGATTAGGGTTCGATATATAGAGAGTTTTCGTAGGATTTGGAAAGTGTTCGGGGTCGATTAAGATGGTTATTTATAGATGTGCAAGACCTAGGGGGCGTCAGAGGTCGGCCCTAGGGTGTCTTGAGCCGAAAGGTGAGCAACCGAAGTCGGGAAATCCGGATTCGGGCGAGAAAATCTCGCTTGGCTTGTTACTGCCAACTGGCGCGGGGTTGGCGCGCCGTTTGTGAAAACCCCACGCGGTCTCCGCCTGGGCTTCGGTCCGGGCGGTTCGTGCGATCCGTCGAGTCTTTCCTCCTCTCTTTCGGACTTCTATCCTTCTATGTTCTCGGATTCCGATTTCCGGGCTATTTTCGGGCTCCAATTTCCTATCTTAACTTTTCTCGGGTCTGAATTTAATACTGGCCTCGAATTCTCGAGTTCATTGGTGTCGGGTTCCCGTGTACAATTTATTTGATTAAATTATCTTTAGCTTTACGGGTATTGGAAATTTAATTCCTTCTTAAATTAAATTTCATTTCTCATTTCCTTATCTATGTATTATGTTTATTTATTTATTATATTTATTAATTGTTATTGATTTATTTATTTATTATTTATTTATTTTTTTTATTTATTTTATTTATTAAAATTCTCGGGTATTACATATTTATTCTTTAAATATATTTTCAGTACATATTATTATTCTTAACCAATTCTCCATGAATTGAAATTTAAGTTGAAGAATATATGATAAATTGTTAATAAGTACTTTATAGATTGATAAATTTATGAGTTGATAATATTTATTCTTTAAATATATTTTCAATATTTATTATATATATTCATATGAATAGAAATATTTGGGTTAGATTAATTAACTAAATTGATGAATTGCAATACGAAAATAAGTTGACGAAACAATAATCATTTTAATTTCCCAATAGATTCATTCATAAGAGTATTTCTTATATTTTTCTAATTTAATTTGGAATATCTATATCTTTGTAAAATTTCTAATTTCTCAACGCTTTAGGATGAATTAATATAAATAATCAATTACTGAGTGCGATGTGATTTCACGTATTTTCTTTTTCAATGTACAACATTAGAGCCGTAAATAGAATGTCTTTTATATTTAATTTTTCATTTATTGTCGTTTCAACTATTGTTTGTAGTATAATATTTTTTAAGGTACTAAATTGTAATATATAAATATTGGTAATGCCATATATCCATTGGAAAAATGCTCTTTCATGCATGTACTCATGCAATGCTTAAAATAGTTTAAGAAATTCGGGGAATATACTCGACATAATAAAATAGAACAATTTTATTTGTTAAATTGGATATTTTTATTCACATTGTCTATATTTCCCTCATTGGGCGGATGTAATAATAATAATAATAATAATAATAATAATAATAATAATAATAATAATAATAATAATAGTATATTGAAAGCATAATTTAATACCCAAAATAAATAATATTAAATATATATATATTATAGAGTTTAATGTATGCATATTTCATCAATATTCATAACCATTTCCAATAATTAGTCAAATAAATTTATCTAAAATAGATAATTAAAATGAAAGAATACCCTTAGTAGAATTTTAATAACCTCAAGAATAAAAATAATCTCCCAAAAGTAATAATGATAATATAACACCATAAAATAATAACACTAATTATGGGTAGAGTTTAATAATAATAAAAAATTCGAGGTGTTATAGTGAGATGTGGACTTGGCCTAGTGGTCATATTCCCTGACTTGGAGGTTCGAGTCCCACCTGACCCTATCTCCCACTTTTATCCCGTTTATAATTTTTGTGACTTGGGTTCTTACACATATTTGCATACATATGAGTGAGCTTTACAACAAAAATTGAAAAAATAATAATAACTGAATGAATATTATGTCAAACTTATGTAATTATGGTCGTGCAAAACACCTTTTTTTATATATAAATAATATTTTCTTAAAATGAATTTTTTATGTAATTCAAACAATCAATAACAATTTAATGAGTTTAAAGTTTGTTACTGTTCTTTCGGCGCAACGCTTAATCGTTTAGACGGTGCTTTCAAGTTCGGAAAGTGGGACGAAGACAATCCCAAGTTTGATGCTAGAAACTAGAGCATTGCGAAAAATAAAGGAATAAAAATGCGATAAGCATTAAATGAAAGCAGTAAATCAAAATAAAGTACTGAAAAGAAAAATAAGCATTGTATTGAAATGTGGAGTGGTGTTGGAACTCTTTATCCAGTTTTGGATTGGCCTATTTATACAAGTAAAGGTGTCTTTCTCCGAAAAGACACATTTTGGGGGAAAATTTGTGACTAAAATGGACGTTGATCTTCTCCACCTTTATTCTGTGTGGCTCGGATAAACCCTTCTTGAGGGCTGGAATGACTCCTTGCTCGGGATGACGTCATATTGATGTGGCTCGGAATCATCTCCCTCGGATCGCGGTGCTCGGGCAGTTCGATAGCTGAGGCTTTCTATCTTCGGATTGCGCCTTTGTTTAGGATACACGGATCGCTCGGGATGACTCTCCTCGGGATCGAAGGACTGGTCCTGGTCTGTCTTTCTTCATCTAAGCCAAGTTATTGGGCCATATATGCGATTTGGGCATTAAATCGTATTGGGCTTTATTAACACATTTTTTATGTGTTAACAGATTTCCCCCCGTTTTTTAGTTAATATGGGCCGAGTCGTGGCCCCTTTTTGTTGAAAACATGGTTTTCCGGATAGAAATTTAAACTAACGGGCGTCAAACATGTATTAATAAAGGTTATAAAAACTACTTCTTTATGGGCCTGTCTATCTCGTCATTCCTATCTCCTTTGAAACCCTAGGCCTCGCTATCCTCCTGTATCTAAATGTCGATTCATCCGGCAAACGACCCTTCCTTTGGCCATATTGTTCGTCCCGGGCAGTAATCCAGAGTAAATCCTGTGGTAGGTCCTCTAGATGTGCAACCAAATGCATCTTCCGAGGCGGTCCAAATTCTCCACCCCTTTTTTCAGCAGTATGAAGGAGGCAGAGGTTATTGCATATAGTTACTTGACTGAAAGGAGAATCTACCTTGGTGGGCTCCCCTAATGTCAAGTTAGAGCTTATCGCAATTTCGATCTGGACGACGCTGGTCGATGTTAAACAATGGCTGGTTTGGGTGGCTCGAACGACTCCCTTTTTGGAAACTCATTGGCAGAAACAAGGGATCAATAAGGCGATTATGGTTTCTTCTCAACGGTTTCGCCCCAGATTAAGGTTGATTCCGCCATTGCCTTTTTCTGGAATCCTTTAACAAACTGTTTCATGTATAAGCATGGATTCATACAGCCTACTTGTTTGACGTAACTATGTTAGAGTGTCTACTCATAGTAGGGGATGAGGCCCACATAGAGCAGGATCAATTGACTCATTCGATATTATCTCATTCTCATATTAGTTTGACGGGCTTTATCGGTTCCAACCTGAGTTTGAGTGATTCCTCCAAAGATAGAACATAAAACTTTCGTCTTCTACTGGCTAAACCGTTATATAGTTGCTTCTCCGAGAAAGAATGTGGCCATGTCTATTCTTCCCCTGGCCTGCAGAAGTGCCCATGGTGATAGAATCAACCTGTGGGCATATTTTTAGGCCACCCTATATCATAGCCTTAATAGGTTTACTTTCTCTGTTAGACCGAGGGGAGACCAACATTGTGGATGACGAAACCCTTACACATACAAGCATCCTCAAAAGCTAGAATTTAAAGTCATCCATAGACTTGTGGCTCGGACTTCGTTGTAACCGGATGGTACATACCAAGTTGAAGTCAAGAACAGGGTAGCCATGTGGGGAATGACTACTCGGAAGCCTAATCCGATACCAAAGAATACATGCACTCGGAACTAGCCACCTTCAGAACCTGATGTGGATCCTGGGTTTCAAAGGATGACTAAATCCCAAATCCGAAGAGCACAAAGGAAATATGCGGAGGAACATGGCTTGACAAGGGAAGCTCGGGATAAAACCCCAAAGGATCAAGGGCCTACGCACATGCAGATTAGTGGTCCGATTAAGAAGGGTAATAAAAAAAGTCCACGAGGAACCTGTTGAGATCTCATCTCCTAAACCCCCAATACCATTGGTGACTATTCAAACAAAGACTGGTCCTGCGGTACGTCAGTTCAAGGATAAGACAGGTGAGGAGATCGAGCACGTGGAAAGTGAATCATGGGAGACATTCAATGAATTCGAATGTTACTACTGCGGAAAGATCAACACCTACGCACCGTTAGAAATGGACGAAGAATTCAAGGATGCTCCTCCGACTCGATGACCAGATGGAAGAATTCACCATCTCGAACAAAGACGAAATGTCCAAAGGTGATCAATCTTCCAAAGGTGGTCAGAGCATGAAGTCCACTCTGGGGCCGGGTTTTGGAGGTTTGGTTCAGGCTTTACTACTCAAGCTTCTTTCCTAGATCCATCTTGTCCAGTCCTTCACATCCTAAGCTTTTGACCGTGATTATTCTTCAATGTAGTCAATCATTTAAGCCATTACCGGATTTGGTGTGGGGTATAATTTCAAGTGAGAAAAGCCTTTGGGACTTTTATGTATGCAAAGCCCATGATCACCTTACTCAATTTCCTTTATGGCCTAACCCTGCTCGGGATTGCTCTTATCCATTAGATATCACAGATTGGCTCTTTAGTTTGTCTTGAGAATCAATTGTGAAACCTCGATTCCATTTACCTTTTAGTCTAAAAAAAACCATTTGGGTGCAGGGTTGCCACATTTCTTGGCTCGCCAACTGGGATGCACTCTGGGTATTTATTGTGCAAATTTTTCCGAGTCATCTTAGGATGGCTTCGGGTCAAAAAGGAGTTGGAAGGGAGACAAGCATCTATAGGGGGATTCAAAGTTGCCAACTTGACGCTTCTTCAGGGGAATCGGATTACTGATGACAGCCTTTTGTGACTGTCATTTGCGTCCAATTTAGTGTCTCAATGATGATCTTTTGTTCTTAATTCCATTGATTTTTTATGAATAATCAAAGAGGATTAGAAAAGATGGAAGAAGAATTAAGATTGCAAAGAAGTTGGAAATACATTGAAAATGGCTTGAAATTCTGAGTTTTCTTTGTAAGTCTCGCACGCGGTGTTTCTATTTAACTGATCCACGCTTTGTCATGCAGAAGGAAGTTAAGCTGGAAAACAGCAGGAAGTGGAAAGGACATAGCGAGGAAAGAAAAGGAATGGTGCGAGGGCTTGTTTCCGAAATCAGGAAAAGATTTAAGGAAAATGTGCAGATGCTGAAGTCCACGCGATGATTGTTTGACATCGCGAGGAAAGGAAGTCTGTGCAAGACAGAAGTTTTATCCGACATGGCGAGAAGCAGATTCTTTGGAAAATTGTGAGACCTCGCCTCGTCAAGAAAGATGATTACATTTCTGACTCTCGCTTTGAAGGAACTGGACAAAGCGAGAGGAGAGCTATTCTGATGCGAGCGGTTATGATCCAAGGCAGAAGCAGTTACAACGCCCATCTATAAATAAGACCCTTGGGGGAATCAGCTCAGCAGGCGGGAGATTGAAGAGAATAGCTCGATTTTACTCTCCAGTCCACTTTTTAGAATTTAGTAGGTAGGTTAGGACTTAATTTTCTCTGCAATTTACTTTGATGTTCTTCAGATTTGTAATTTGTTTTCGTAGAACTGTAATTCGATTTCGTAGTAGAATTCTTTAAGATTAGCTGTTAGATTAGCTTGAGGATACCCTGGGAGGAGAGTTGCTTTCGGATCGCTTGTTCATCCATCATGACGATCATCATCTAAACTCCGACTCGTTCGCTCATCTTTGCATTATTCTGATAGCAATCAGATTTCCAGGTGTATTCGTTTTTAATTCTTTGTTATTTGAGATACAAGAAGAATGATCGGTTATCAGAATGTGAATTTCTTATCTTTCTGGTTTCTATTTCCATTTTGTAATTCTGTTTCAGCAGAGTATAAACCTCAATTTCATCATTCAATCTGAATTTTGCATTATATCTTTAATTCGATTTTCGAAGATCATAACACTTCCACATTTTTAATGCACAAATTGTTCGTTCCAATTACGTAAGAAATTTGGATATTGTAATCGAGTTAGGTATGATCTGGCAGAATTATGAATTCACTCGATTTTCCGTCAATGTTATGTTTACAGACGAGAATATTAGCGTTTAATGTTCAGAACTCTAAAAGGTTCCTAGAGACCCATGCAGTGTTAATCATCGCTTGATAATCTTTAAGAATCAATAGCTTTGAGTTCATGAATTTGGATACAAAAGATTCTATGTTCATAATCTTCTAAACGGAAATTCCAGAAGGTAGTTATGACAGTTATAAATTCTGATCATTTACTTTGAATAAGGGTAAACCCTTGCTTCATCTTAAAAGATGATGCGAGGAAATATCCAGATAGATCTATTATGAAAAAGGCTATTCAAATACTCACGCGATGTCAATCTGACAAAGCGAGAGGATCAATCTATAATATGATATCCATTTTACAGGGTATCAATTATTCACTTTTACTTCCTATACGTATATAACCCCTATCTATAAGTAGGAATTGAGTACCTCGCCGCATTCTTGCAGAAACTATCGCGAGGCATCCAGTTCTTTGTATAAATAAAATCTGGGGAACATTCTTTGAATATTAGCTCCCTCCATGCTGTACAGACATAGCGTGCGGAAAATTGGAATGTTCATAGTTTGAAACCCAAAATAGTTACTGCGAGCTATTTTGGACATTTATTTTGCAGAGTTATTTCTCAAATCCTTTTTCTTGGGAAAGTTATTTCCTAATTCTGTCTAGTTTCCAAAGTATATTTTGGAAACATCTTTGTCTTTTGATTAAGAGGATTCAGAACCCTCAAACGTCTCTTTATACATATAATACTACATATACATATAATATTTTGGGATATTTCCCAGTATATGATGAGTAACCTTACTTCATGATTACAAATTCACAATTCATATGTGCATTACGTATTACTATTTACACTGGTACGCTGAGAGAGATGATGATATAGGTTTTCTCAATCATTATTTACTCAGGACTGATAAAGAACAAACTTGTTCTTCAGTTGGGCACTTAGTACCTGTCGTTTAAAAGGGAAAGATGTTTCAAAAACCATCTTTTGTCCTAAAAATTAGTAGAGTATCAGGAAGATTAATTTCCGGGGTTCATGGTATTATAGTTATCACTCTATGCTATGAGTAGGAGATTAAATATTTCTCCTACAGTCTACTAATCCTGAGTTAAATCACGGATATTAGGAACTGTTTACAGAGATTTCTCGAGCTAAATCATTTATACAAATCTGAGTGGTCTGGATAAGTCAAGGAATTTGAATAGCAATTTCATCTTGATATACTTACAAGGCTATTATTCCTTATGAATACTTGCAGGAATTACTCTGAAGAAACAAGTCCTATGAAAACATTGGATGATAGATTTAAATATTAGCTTTTTCATTTGTTGTAGAGGACATCCAATACAGGATCATAAGATCAGTTTGATCAGGGTAATAAAAAGAACAACTTCAAGTTCAGACGAATATAGTATGATTTAGAAGTGACCTCGAGTTGTCAAAGGCTTAATCTGAGTCTGAAAGAAAAAGATTAAGTGACAATTCTGAAAAGCTTTTATCACAGAAAGAGTCTGACAGATCATTCTGTGATGATAGTATTCCATGATTTCAGAGCTTAGAATGTCATGACACTGAATCACAAGTACCTGTCTTGGGAAGTGATTAAAGACATGAAGATTTGATTAAGTTGTGTAAAGGATTTTTCTATCTCAATGAACTTTCATTATGTTTTAGCCAATGAAGTATGATAATCTCATCATATTCTTATTTCATTTGATTTGGTCTGTAACACCTTAAACACGTGAATAAGATCATAATGTTCTACATCATTTTAATTGTTTTCTTTACTACGTTCACAGCTTTAAGCATTTACATTTCAGTAGTATTCTTTAGTAATCATCATTACAACATTCTTAAATCAAGAATAGAGACAGATTCTAAAGCTAATAAATCTATTAAAACACTTCTATCGTGTAACTCTCTTTTGAACGATCCCGACAATTAAAATAAATATTGCAGCTTGATACCGTGCGCTTTCGGTAGGAAAAACTAGGCAAGCTTTTTAACAGCCCTATAGGAATTATAGTGTAAAGGCTGTCGGGGGGCATTGCAGCGGGGTTTTACCTCAAAGCTTCATGGCGCCGTTGCCGGGGAGGGTGTAGCGTTATGAATTTTAGAACTGTAGATACTCTTGGTTTAATTGTAATTATTTACTTTACATTATAATGGATTCATAAATTATTTCATTTTGTTCACAGAGAAGCCTCAACAGTTTATGAGCGAGAGAATAACTCGATCTTCAAGACCACCTTTGCTTCCTTTTAATTGTGAACTTGAGAGAACAGCAAGGCTGATCAGAGCAAGTGCAAGAAGGAGACAGAGAGATCTTGCAGAAGGAAATCTTTCAACCATAACGAGGATGGCTAACAATGGACAGAATGACGGACCTGGGAACTTACCAAATGGACAACCGGATAATCAGCAAAATATTCCACTTCGAGGACCTTTTCAAGCACCACAAAGAGCTGCTGCACCACAATTTATTCATCAACACTATTTTCCACCAAATTTTGCTAATCCTGTTCCGAACCCTCAAGAAGAGCAATATCAACCATGGCAACCTAATGTCGATCAATATTTGGCTGGGACGGATGAGGAGGTTGATATACCACCTGGTATATTGAACCTAGCATCTTCCAGAGCTTTTTATGGAATGAGTGCTGAAGATCCACATTTACATCTCAAGAAGTTTGTTGAACTAAGTAAGACAGTAAAGAAAGGAAGAGCTTCAAGGGAAACCATTCAATTGGCTATGTTTCCATTCTCTTTGGATGGCTCAGCTAAAGAATGGTATGATTCATTAAATGCTCAACAGAAGGCTACATGGCCAGAATTAGTCAGGAATTTCCTACTTAAGTATTTTCCTGAAAGCAAGGTTGACGAATGGGTAGACAAGATCTCTAGTTTCAAGATGAGAAAAGGGGAATCTCTTAAGGATGCCCGGGACAGATTCTTCGACATGCTCAAGAGATGTCCACAGCATGGTATAACTGAAAGAAGGCTACTGAAGATCTTCTTCACTGGACTCACTCACACTTGGCAGATGATGATTAATGCCACTGGAGGGGAACAATTACTTCAAATGCCACTTGATAGAGCGTGGTCAACAATAGATACCATGACAGCCAGCAGGGCAGTCCTCCAGGACGATGATCCACCATCTCCTACCAGAAAAAGTCTTGTCATCCATACAGACAAAAATGAAGAGAAATTTGCAGCACTCACCAAGCAGATTGCTGATCTACAGTTAGCTCAGCAAGCAAATCAACAGGCTCAGCATCAACAACAACAGCAACCAGTGATGATCCTTCAACCTGCTCCAATGGAACCTGTGTATCAGTGCGGAATTTGCTCAGGGCCACATCACAATGATCAGTGTCCACAAATTCAGGAAGCCCCAAAGCAAGATGAGAGCTGCAACTACACCGGATTCCAGAACAAACATCCGAATCTGAGCTATGGTAATACCCAGAACGTACAAAATGCACATCTTCTGATCCCACAGCAATCAAATCAGCAGCAGTTTCGTCCTCCACAACCATTTTATCCACAACAACAGATGTACCCACAGAGACCGTTCCAACAGGTGAACCAACAGAATAGGCCGTTTGGACAGTTTGCACCAGTCCCGATGAACTTTCCACAACAACCTTATCCTGTTGCTCAAGATAATACTTACTCTTTAAAGGTGGAAAATGCTCTGAAGGAGTTCATTGTTAAGCAGACAGAGACGAATAACCAACTGCAGGCTTCAATCAAGAATGTTGAGAATTCAGTAACAGAGATGGCCAAGTTATTACAGCAGAGAGAAAAAGGAAAATTACCAAGTTCTTCTGAAACAAACCCACAATGTAAGGCAGTTACATTGAGGGGAGGAAAAGAGGTTGTTGATCCTGAATTTGAAAAGAAAAGGGATAGGTTGCTGCAGCAGAAAAAGTTCAAGGATGTTCAAACAATGGAAGAAGATGATCACCCTGAACAGAGACAGATACTTGAGGATAAGGGATTGGAAAAGAATGTCTCAGGATATTCCTTTCCTAAGGAAAAAGAGGGAGGTAATGATAATCCTAACTCTACAGGTAACAAAAAGGATTCACTGGATGAACACATGCCCATGATACCATATCCTGGGAGACTCAAAAATGATCTTCAAGAAATTAAATTTAAGAAATTTCTTGAAAAGATTAAGGCCATTGAAATATCAATCCCTTTGGTTGAATTAATTGCTGAAATGCCCACTTACGCTAAGTTTCTGAAAGAATTAATTTCAGGGAAAAGAAGTGCAGGAGAGCAGCACATGGTGGTCTTAAATCAAAATTGTAGCTTGGTTCTTCAACAAAGGATTCCTTCAAAGCTTGAAGATCCAGGGAGTTTCACTTTACCTCTGATTATCAACTGTAAAGAAGCTGGGCGAGGACTTTGTGACTTAGGAAGCAGCATCAATGTAATGCCACTTGCTATGGCGAGACGTTTGGATTTGGGAAAGATGAGGCCAGTCAATATGACCCTCATCTTTGCTGATCTATCGAGCACCAGACCAGAAGGGATCATTGAAGATGTTATAGTAAAGACAGGAGGCCTTTGTTTTCCAGCTGACTTTGTCATTCTTGATATCGACGAAAATGTCAGAATTCCTATCATATTAGGGAGGCCTTTTCTGGTGACCGCGGGAGCCATGATTGATGCAAAGAATGGCATAGTGAAGCTTCATGTTGATAACCAGGAGGTCACTTTTGACATGATGAAGATGTCAACATATCCTTTTAACGCTTTTGAAACCAATGTAGCGGGGAAGGAATTAGAAGATAGTACTATGGAGGGGGGAAATCTTTTTGATTACTATAATCTCTTTACCACTGATGTAACTGAGAACAATCTCACCCCACTCACAAATGCTAAAGATGCTACTTTTGCTTACTTGTGTGCGGTTAGATTCGCTGATCCTGAGACTGGTGAAATCAAGGATGGATCAGAAAGTGAGGATATGCCATCTTCAGAGCAATCTGAGGATGACATTGATAAAACAGACCCTTCTGAAGAAGGATCTGATTTAAAGATGGAAGTGCAAACTCGAAGCAGATTAACTCCATCAATAGAAAACCCACCTGAGCTTGAGCTTAAAGTATTACCAGAACATCTTAAGTATGCCTTTTTTGGCAGACAAAAAGAAGCTTCCGGTAATAATTTCATCCAAATTGAGTGAAGAACAAGAACAAGCTCTAGTAGGTACTCTTAAAAATCATATTCAGGCAATTGCTTGGACTATAGCAGATATCAAAGGCATCAGTCCACACATTTGTATGCATAGGATTCTGATGGAGGATGAATACAAACCGTCCAGAGAACCACAAAGGAGGTTAAATCCACCAATGCAGGAAGTTGTCAAGAAGGAGGTAATCAAGCTACTTGATGCAGGTATAATCTATCCTATCTCTGATAGTAAATGGGTGAGTCCAACACAAGTTGTACCCAAAAAGGGTGGGATTTGTATTGTGACAAATGAACATGGTGATGAAGTAGCAACAAGACCAGTAACTGGTTGGAGAGTTTGCATTGACTATAGGAAATTAAACACTGCCACAAGAAAAGATCATTTTCCTTTACCGTTCATTGATCAAATGCTAGAAAGGTTGTCAGGTAAACCATTTTACAGTTTTCTAGATGGTTATTCAGGTTATAATCAAATAGTTATTGCTAGTGAAGATCATGAGAAAACAACTTTTACATGCCCATATGGAACATTTGCTTATAGAAGAATGCCTTTTGGATTATGTAATGCTCCTGCTACATTTCAAAGATGCATGATGAGTATTTTCTCTGATTTTATTGAAAAATGCATTGAAGTGTTTATGGATGATTTTACTGTTCATGGAACTGACTTTGAAGATTCTTTAAAAAATTTGTCAAAAATTTTGCAGAGATGTGAGGACACTAACTTAGTTCTTAACTGGGAAAAGTGTCATTTCATGGTTCAGGAAGGAATTGTCCTGGGACACAAAGTATCTAGAGCAGGAATAGAAGTAGATAAGGCCAAGGTTTTTGTAATAGCAAATCTACCACCACCTAAAACAATTAAGGCAGTAAGGAGTTTTCTTGGTCATGCTGGTTTTTATAGAAGGTTTATTAAGGACTTTTCTAAGATAGCAAGACCCTTGTGTAATCTTCTTCATAAGGATGTGACATTTAGCTTTGATGAAGACTGCTTAACAGCTTTTAAGACTTTGAAGGAGAAATTAATCACTGCACCTATAGTTCAGTCTCCTGATTGGAGTCTACCTTTTGAGCTTATGTGCGATGGAATTGAGAATGCAGTAGGAGCAGTTTTGGGGCAACACAAAGAAGGCAAACATCATGTTATCTATTATGCTAGCCATACTCTTAATGATGCCCAGATAAACTACACTACTACAGAAAAGGAAATGTATGCTGTAGTCTTTGCCTTTGATAAGTTCAGACAATATCTTATTGGAGCCCAAACTATAGTTTACACAGATCATTCTGCATTACGATATCTTTTCTCAAAGCAAGAAGCCAAACCGAGGCTGATAAGATGGGTTTTACTTCTACAAGAATTTGACATTATTATCAAGGATAGAAAAGGAAAAGATAATGGAGTAGCAGACCACCTTTCTAGATTGGAGGAGAAAACAGAAAAGGAGGAAGTTGTAAATGATAAATTCCCAGATGAACAATTGTATGTTTTGCAGTTGCATCAATTTGATTGTCCTTGGTTTTCAGATTTTGCTAATTATCTAGCTTGCAAGATTGTCCCAAAATTTAAAGACTCTCATCAGAAGTCAAGGTTTTTCAGAGAAATTCAGAAATACTATTGGGATGACCCCTTTTTATTCAAGTTTTGTTCAGACCAGGTTATTAGGCGCTGTGTTCATGAAAAAGAAGGTTTCCAAATTGTCAGAAAGTGTCATGAGAACCCTTTAGGAGGCCATCATGGTCCTGCTAGGACTGCTAGAAAAGTTCTAGATTGTGGGTTTTACTGGCCAACTATCTTTTTGGACTCCCAGAAACTTATAAAGATGTGTGATAGATGTCAAAGACTGGGAAACATTTCAATGAGAGAAGAAATGCCTCAAAAAGGGATTTTAGAAGTAGAGATATTTGATGTTTGGGGAATTGATTTTATGGGACCATTTCCCCCATCTTTTGGTAATCATTATATTCTAGTAGCCGTTGATTATGTTTCAAAATGGGTAGAAGCAGTAGCCTTGCCTAATAATGAAGCTAAACAAGTTACTAAATTTCTACAGAAGAATATTTTTACCAGGTTTGGAGCCCCTCGTGCCATTATATCTGATGGAGGATCTCACTTTGTGAATAAACTCTTTGAGAAATTACTGAAGCAGTATGGTGTTCATCATAAAGTTGGATCACCATATCATCCTCAGACAAGTGGACAGGTGGAGGTATCTAATAAGGAAATTAAGCACATTTTACAAGCTTCTGTGAACATTACAAGAAAAGATTGGTCAAAGAAGTTAGATGATGCTTTATGGGCTTACAGAACTGCTTTTAAAACTCCTATAGGAATGTCTCCCTACAGATTAGTTTTTGGAAAAGCATGTCATCTCCCAGTTGAGCTAGAACATAGAGCATATTGGGCCATTAAAATGCTCAACATGGATTTTCAGTCAGGACAAGATAAGAGGAAGTTTGATCTGTCTAGACTGGAAGAGATGAGACTGGAAGCATATGAAAGCAGCAAGATTTATAAAGATCGAACTAAGAAAATTCATGATTCAAAAAATTAAACATAAGGAATTTTCTGTTGGTCAATTGGTTTTGCTTTATAATTCTCGTTTGAAATTATTTCCAGGTAAGCTCAGATCAAGGTGGACAGGACCATTTCCTGTTGTAGCTGTTCATGACAATGGATCAGTTACAATTATGCTCAATGAAGGAGAAAAGACTGTAAATGGACACAGGCTAAAGGAATATATTGGCCAACAAGATCTAAATATCCAAACTGAATATTTGGATAATCCTTAGTTTTCTGTTTTTCTTAAAAAAAAATAATAATAATAATATAGGGGGTGGATACTACCCAGGTTAACTAAGTAGTATTTCCCTTTTCTTTAGATTTTTTTTTTCATCTCTAATTCTTTTATTCTTTATTTTCAGGAAATCGAGAAATGAAGCTGTGATGGAATGAAGGAGGATGAGACAAGAATCTTCAAACAGGTTTTTGAGTATTAAGTGTTTGGAAAATGAAGTATGAATGGATCCTGAGGCCACGCTCCTGTAATTTTGTCAAAGCGTGAGAATTACTCTTGCTCACGCTTTGTAAAAGTTATGATGCGAGGTGATCAGTTCAAATTTTTATTCTGTTCAAAATGATAATTTTTTAAGGAATAAGAGTTTGATGTCTACGCTTTGTCGAAAAGCAAAGCGAGACTATTTTACTCTGGGAATTGTACAAGAATGTTTTCTCGCTTTCTAATTAACAAAGCGAGAAAAGGATTTTTATAGCCACGCAATGACAATCGACAGAGCGAGAGTCTGGGAATTTTGAACGGATAGATTTTCAAACTTCTCAAAGACCAAAATACCCTTTTTAGACTTTTCTTCTTCTCTTACACCAACCATCACACGTCGTTTCAACCGCCAGTAATTATGGCAGAATTTAGTTTTTCTGCTATAAAATCTAGTCGAATCCTCCTTTTCTTTCATCTCAAACATTTCCATCCTGAGAAATTATCCTAAAACCATTATCAAAAGTCAGAATGGCCGCAGCAGCTCCAAATGCTAGAACATCCATTCTAGACATTCCTGAAGAAATCTTGGGAGATATTCTCTCAAGGCTGGGAAGAGATGAAATGAAGGATGTAGCCAGGTTAGCCCCAACCTGCAAAAAGTTCGCCAGAGCAACTATGGCGCCTATAGTATGGAGGAGGGCAAATGTGGAAAGGAGGATGACCGCAGAGAGGACACTTGACTCTCATTACGTCCGAATACTTCGAAGATGCAGAGAGGCGGGAAATTTCATGCTGAAGCTAGAACCTGCACTCTCGAGATTCTGCAATACAGGGCTCAAGGAAACCGCTTTTGAAGTCCTTAAGCCTGGAATCGATGACAACCATCACCCCTCAATCTTTATCAAGGCCTTCATTCTTTTGAGTTTGGAGAGCCTTGAGGAAATTGATGAGGGATTGTATCTTCTCGGATCAATCCTTAAAGATGAAGATCATATCCGCAAGATTGAGGCGAAGATCAGCAAGCTATTCAATGAAAGCGAAGAGGAGCCTAATCCTTTTAGGGGACAAGGACATCGCGAGTACTGTGATTATTTAGCGCCACACAGTAGGGACTTAGTTAGGGAACCTCCACACTTTAACTATGGTGCCACAAACATTGATTGTTTGTGTTGTGAGGTTACTAGTTTAATTAGGAGATTAAGAGAAAATTTTAATGAGCATGTAATGGAATCTGAGTCAGAATTAGAAACTGATTCAGATTCAAATTGATCGATTATGTAATCTCTTAAATTGTATCTAAATTCTAAGCCCTTTGGTGTTGCTATATATATACTCCTCGCTTCATTTTTTTGTTAAAAGGAAACAACTTGATTGATCTTATCCTTTACATTAGATTTTCATCTGTCCTTTTAAATAAAAATTTTCAAAATAGGGTTATTTTAGGCTTGATCATTACTCCCTGCAGAGACAAGATTTACTATCTTGACCCCTGCAGTCCTTAGATAAAAATAGGCGTCTCTGTCCTTGCAGTCATTCCCCTCAGTTGTCATTTCAAAAAAAAATTTCATCAGATTCTCTTCTATTATTCAAGAAGAAATCGCCATACACCATTTTTATCACTCTCAACCATTCTCATAAGTAAGATCATGGCCGAGAACAATCCGTAAGCAATCTCGTTCATCCTTTCTTTCTTTTATTCTTAGTTCTATTTTGCAAAGTTTGTTGTCAGATTGCATTTCTAGACCTAGGGTTCATGATTCTATATTTTCTTTAGGGAATGGCTGTAGAAAACGGAAACATTAATCATTTAAGATCCTCATAACTAAGAGCCGTTTCTTTACACTCATTAATCCAGGGAATCTTTTCTGAAATCTTTAGTTTGTAACTGATGCATTATCCATATGGGACTTTGGAACTTCATATTAGGAATGAAACTCCCATTTCGAAAATTTTGGTTCCATCATAAAAGTATTCCCCTGTATTCCTTATCATATTATTTTCTGGAAACAGAAATGCTAGGAATCCACAGCGCATTGGGACTCAAATATCCCATTTACCCACTGAGTTGTTGGGGGATATTCTATCAAGAATCGGAAAAGACAATGTTAGAGAGCTCTTCAGGATAGCAGAAGTCTCTCCATTATTTTACCAAGCAAGCAAAACTCATCTTGTATACAAGAGAGTGGACTTGGAATCGTGTATGAGGTGGAGAGAGGACGTTTATCCGGACAACCAGAAAAGATTCATTCGAGAGTGTCAAAATGCAGGGAACTTCATGTTCAACATTGAACCTGCATTAAAGGCATTTGTGGAGGAAAGAGATGAGAAGAAGGCATATGAAATCCTCAAGCCAGGACTAGATGATGGGCATGAACCTACTATTCTGCTCAGAACGATGCTCCTATTAACAAAACAAGAGGATAAGTGGATTGAAGAAGGACTAGAGTTGGTCCAAACAGTAGCGTCTAATGTTTTAGAAGTGGTTTTCATCAAAATCTATCTTTTTCATTGGTTCACCCATATTCCTCAACTTCCAAATCCTTTTCTAGGGCAACCAGAGATGAGCTACTGTAAGGATCACACCTTGCAGGTTCGAGTCTTACTACCACCACACATCAGGATGGACTGTATCCCTTGTCAATTCTTTGACATGGTGAGGCAGTTTAGACTGTATTGTGGTGAAGTGTTTCCTGATGAGTTTATGTGGACCGACTCCGATGATGAGGAAATTGACCCCTGAGCAGTTAGAGCTAGAAATTCTATAGTATTATATATGTTTGTAATTCCTGGATATTTTGATGTATTTTGGATCATTTGGACTTCATGTATTACAATTCTCCTACTTTTTATTTTGTATGATCAGTCTCTTTACTCAATCCAAACATGAATTAAAGATTAAACTGGAAGTTTCTCTTAAAACTGAGAATGTTATCAATGGAGTTTGGATCAGAGGAAACTTAGATCAAACACTCCACTGAATATTCTTCAGATTAAAAGAGGAAGTAAAATCAGGAAATGAGATGGAAGAATTGGTAATCTTTAAATAAATAAGTTAAGGGTGGATTTTTGTTAGGCATTAAGATGAATTTGGTGAAGAAGATTTAACCAGACTTAATATACAATTTAGAAGTCTTAATCCTTTTCAATGATTACCCCTCGCTTTGTTTTCAACCAATCTAATTTTATCCAATTTATGTTGTTTGAGTTTATTTAATTCAATAACCAGACTCACTGATGTGGCAGGTCTAGAATGAGTGAGTACACTCTGAGTACTTGAGTACCCTACTCTTTATCCTTTAACTAGGCCAGCCCATTGTTTTATATAAGACCTATAACCTCCTTATCTTTTCAAATCATTTTCATATCTTTTCATATTCTCTCTCAAGAAGAAACCGCCATTTTTAAAGTTCTTCTTCTTCCTCTATTTGCGAAACTCTTCTTCAGAAACACTCAGCTTCAGGAACAATCCTAATGGCGAGCAGCAACCCGTAAGCTCTCCGTTCATTTTTCATCGTATCTCTTCCTGATGTTTTAAGTTGTTACATTCTGCATTATAATGTTTTTACTCATACTAGGGTTTAAGCTTTCATCCACTCTCGTTCTTCCCTAATTGAAAAACTTGGAGTATAATTTCAACTGATTTTTCTTCTTTAAAATTCGATTAAATAACAGTGAGGAGCAACCTTCTGAGTCCTCTGCTTTACACCTGACTGATCTTCCATTGGATGTCCTTGGGGAGATTCTGTCACGAGTAGGGCAGAGCAGCTTTGAAGATCTGCTCAAGTGCAAACAAATCTGTTCAACATTCACAATAGCCTCAGAATATCCTATTGTTCTCCGGAGATTTAATGTACAGGATCCGGCCTTTAAAAGAATCCCTAATGAATCCACTGGTAAAATCAAATTTCTAGATGCCTGTAGAGAGGCTAGGAATCATATTCTGAACTTACCCAAGGCCGTGGAACTGTTTATACAAGGGAAAGGATTCAAGGCATTTCAGATCCTGGATGAAGGAATAGAAGATAACTTTAAGATTTCCCAATATTTTAAAGCTTTATGTTGCCTAAGTAAAAGTTCTAGGGAAGAGATAGATGCTGGACTTCGCTTAATTAGTCTAATCTTAAGGGATAGATTAAACAGTTATGAATTTAGATATAATCTTCTCACCCTAGTTTCAGAATGGGAATATGTCCCGAATCCATTTTTAGGGCAGAAAAATAGGGAATTCTGTGTTGTAGAAGTTCGTGATCAGGAAACCTTCCATAAGCCATCATACTATACAGCCGATCAGGTCTGCTATCTCTGCTGTGACACAAAAAGAGCCATAGCTGACTTTAGGATGGCAGCAGGGGAAAACTATGATAACTATAGCATTAATGAATAAGCTTTTGGACAAAGGAGAAAGAGATTGATGTATGTGACATGTCTTCTAATTTTTAACTTTGAAACTGTCACTAGATCAGATATTTTGTACAATGTAATGTAGCCTGATTTTGATAATAAAATCTAATCTCATTACTGCATAAATGTTGAGTTTAACTCTGAATTCTGTGTTCTTTCTCCTTTTCTTTTCAGAAATGTCGAAAACCCTCAACTCTTGGAAACTCAATTACTTGATTTACCAATTGAGTTACTGGGAGACATTCTGTCAAGACTAGGAATGGAAAGCATAAAGGCACTTTTTAGAGCGTCCGAAACTTCTAAGCAATTTCTCTCAGCAAGCAGGTCATCGTTAGCTCTAACGAGAGCTAATTTGGAAACTTGTGCTGTTTGGAGAGGAGATGCTTACCCAAGTAACCAAGTCAGATTCATTAAAAGATGTCAGGATGCAGGCAATTATATGTTTAATATTGTGCCTGCATTGATAGCCTTTGTCGAGGATAAAAATGAGGAAAAAGCTTATGAAATTCTTAAGCCTGGTTTAGATGATAAACACAAACCAACCACTTTCATAAGATCCTTTCTACTGCTTTCCAAACAAGATCCGCAGCTGGATGAGGAAGGAATTCAATTGATCAAATCTGTGACTCAAGATCCTTTTGAACTTCTATTCTTAAAAATGAGTGTTCTCCACTGGCTCCTTTATGGTGAAAAGTTCCCAAACCCATTCCTTGATCAAGAGGAAAGGAGTTTTTGTAAGAATCACTCTATCCAAGAGCGACAGCAATTACCTTTTAATGAAAGGATGGAGTGTATTCCCTGTGAACTGTTTGATTATGTCAAGCAATACAGAAGAGCAAGTGGCGAACTAGGCATATTATTTGAATGGGAGCAATGGAACAATGCAGAAGAAGATCAGAATGAAGAAGAACTACTAGAATTAGAATAATCTAGAAATCAAGTGATTGATATTTTCTTTGCTTGTATCTTTTGTGTTTTTGTCTTGGGACAGAGAATCATGTGGATGATTCAAAGCTGTACATCCCTTTTTCCATTAATGAATTGCATTCTCTAGTTTTTAATTCTATTTTTGTTTTTAACTTTATTCAGCTATGAAATTGGAACTTCATCAAAGCAACCAAGGACTTCACTAGAGAAATCTGGATCGGGGGAAACTCAGATCACAGATCTTCCCTATGAGATTCTTGGAAACATTTTATCAAGATTTGCATTTGACCACCTTGAGACTGTCTTTAATTGTAAACTGGTCTGCAAAGAGCTCGAAAAAGCTACTCATCATCCTTTAGTCTTGAAAAAGGCTTCTCTTGAAGACTTTACAGCATGGGGATGGGGAACTTTTGAAGAGACACAAAGCATTTTCCTTGAAACCTGCAAAAATGCAGGAAATTGGATGTAC
This sequence comes from Hygrophila difformis, assembly GCA_030278955.1. NCBI lineage: Eukaryota > Viridiplantae > Streptophyta > Magnoliopsida > Lamiales > Acanthaceae > Hygrophila > Hygrophila difformis. Next base: position 32,682,391 of record JAOANR010000005.1, on the reverse strand, counting down.
CAGTTACATGAGGCATTGCGTTTGTTCGTTAAAGACAAGAATGAACAAGCAGCATTTGAACTCTTAAAACCTGCAATTACTGATAATCACCCCCCATCCATCTATGTAAAAGCTCTTATGCTCTTAAGTAAGGATGAAAGGGAAGAGCAAGAGAAGGGAATTTGGCTCTTCGCTCCTCTGTGCAAGAATAGACGAAGACTCAAGGATCTTCGACTTCAAGTCAGAGGGTGGTTATCGAGTTATGAGGAATTCATCTCACCCTTTCAAGGACAACCCAAGAAGAGACTTTGTGACCTTAGGAGCTATTATGACAACAATCATGGTCCCTCAAGGAATACCTATGGAGTCGTGTCAATTTACTGTATGAGGTGCTTAGTCTCTGAGCATTGTAATCTGTTTCAAAGATTTGGAATTGAGGCAGAGACACCTCCTCATTTGTAATTGATAGGTCGAATGTCATAAGAAACACCATGCTTTGTAGTTCCATATTTTGAATCTGATGAATTATATGTTTTGCTTTTGATTAATGATGTTTTGAATTCGAATTTCCTGCTATTTTCTGATTAAATTAGACTCAGTTAGCATTGAAATGTTCACATTTAGAGCATATCTCTAAATGTGAGTATGGTGATATCATGAATAGAATGATGAATATAAAAAGGAAATCTGGTATTATGTTTCTTTTCTATCATCTGCACATTTAGAGTCAAGCTCTAAATGTGAGTATGGTGACACTAATTTACCAGTTGTTCTTGTTTCTTAAGGATTCATAAGATGACCTATGAAGAACTTCAAGCTCGAAATATAGAATCGGATAAGAAGGAGAAATCATTCTTGGCAAAGACGAGAACGATTAACATGGTAGAAACTATTCGGAGAAGTGGTGGATGGACAGCAATGCAAATTTCACCTCCAGACTTTTATATCAATCCATTTATGCTTCAACATATACCAGAGAAGGAAAAGGAATCATTGAGGATTGATTTAGAAGAAGCATTCTGGAATAAGATGAATAGATTTTGGGATGATCAAATGATTATTCTGATTAATGATAGGCATCTGCCTAATGAAATCAGACTGGAAAGAATTTTGGAAAGAGAAAGGAAGTGCATGGCTGAGTGGAATCAGGAGTGCTACAGAATTATCAATCCAAAAGATCAGACAGGGCTGGAGTTGGATTACTTTGATCCTCAAGCACTACCAAAATATGTGAAGCGACTCACCAAATATTGCTGCAAACTTAATGAAATCCGGAATGCTAGAGTCTATGATGCTCAGCAGGCACTCCCTGCATACATGCCTCCAACATTCCTGAACAAGAAGGGACCTGTTGAACAGAATTTCTTGACAAATCTGGCCCTAGATAGGATTATTGACGCTCGGATCAATTTGAGACATGACCTCGAGCCTTATTTCAAGAAAGCTAAACAAGGTCAGGCGGTATGGAAAGATGTCCTTAGAATTATTCAGGAAGCTAGAAATAGCTGGATCAGGTATATGAATAAATGGTCAAAAGGGGAAGATCTAAGGAAAAGGATTCTTAAACCAGGGTTGATAAGGAAACCTGATGAGGAATTTCCTTTGGAAGAGTTTGCTGATTTGATGCCAGAGCAGCAAGCATGGATTAAGGATGCAGAGAAGAGAGAAGCTGAGAGATCAGGCAAAAACAGAAAGCAGAGATCAGATGCAAAACAGACACCACAAAATATAGTAAGGAATATTTTCAGAGAATCAGTCGTTAATGAAGGACTGGAACCTGTAGCGAATTTCAGAAAAGTTTCAGCCCCATCAATAACACCAGCAGATGCAGATCTACTCATTACAGATAGACCCAATAAAATCATGAAGAGATTACCTCCAACTCTCCAACAGGAAGTTCATGGATATGTACAGGAGAGGAAGAAAGAATTCATCGAGAAGTATGTCAGGTATGATGCTATGTGCAGGGAAAATGCATACAAGGAGCACAGACCCTACACTGATCAAACACAAGGAAGAATTCAGCAGGTAATTATTGATGATTGGGATGCATGGAATGAGAAATATCTGAATAGAAAGGGAATGAATATCATGCTGAAGGGATTAGGCAAGAATTTCTATATTAAGAAGCACGATTCAGATGAAGACAGTACAGATGATGAGCAAAGAATTGAGAGGATGAGAGTAGTTGATGAGGTTACAACTATTTTGGGAGAAAAGAATGAGGAAAATGATGAAATCCATCCGATTCTGCAAGAGAGTATGGATTGCTATTATGCAAACAAACGAAAGGCAGATCGTGAATGGGAGGAACTCATGAGAACTCAAGACAAGAAAGGTAAAAAGAAAGTATCCACCAAAAAGAGGAAGTCACACAATCTCAGTTCAAGCACTTCAGATGAAGTACCAATAGCTAAGAAAAGGACTGGGAGGAAGGTGGAGACAAGCAGGTCTGAGAAAGCTAGCCAAATTCCAAAGAAGAGGAAAAATGAAGATGAGCTAGCAACCAAAGAAATTCTGGATTTGACAAAAGACTTGATGGATGAAGATGTTGAGATTCTACAATCAGCTCAAGAAAAGAGAGAAGTTGTTACCTACAAAAGGAGAGGAAGGTTACCTTCTGAGCAGAAGGAAACCAACCCTGAAGAATTTAAGCAGCAAGGGTCTTCTCTTGAGAATGTAGAACAATTGGGAATCATTCCTGAGAAAGAAAAGCAACAAGAAAAAGAACCTGAAAAGCCAGTTAAGAAGTTCAGGATAAAGATGAAGGCTAGAAAGCCTAAGTATGTAGTACCTGACACCAGCTCTGAAGAAGAAAAAGTCGAACCAACTCTAGGGATAGTTCCCTACACAGAGAGGTTGGAGCTCACTCCTTACACTAATTTGGAAGTGGGGGATATAGACCCAGAGGGCTGGAGAGCATGTATTGAAGAACATCAACCTGATGAACAAGGATCAACTAGACCAAGCACTGATCTCCAACTGGTTCAGATTGCTGAAAAAGATGATAGAGAAGGGCAAGATGAAGATCAACAAGCTCAGGTCAACAGGGATCTCATTCAAAGTCAGATTGATTTACAAGGATTTTCAGGAAAAGAAACTGAACAAGATATACCACCAGAACAAGCTGCAGATGAGCAAGAATTTGTGAATCAAATTGAGGAATCAGTGGCAGACATATTTCAGGAACAGACACTGGAAGATTTACAGACTTTTGAAGATATGAACTTGCATGGAACTACAGTCGGGAACATGACTTACTCTCTGGAAGGACTGATTAAAAAGTTCAGAAAATTGACTAGAGAAGGAGGGAATGCACGCACCTCAGCAGAACAAGCAAGTGAATATGCAGCTAAACTTGAGTCAGAGTTAGAGGAAATCCAACAACAAATAAATTCTGACCAAGTAATGGAACCATCTCCATTAGCAATTCAAGCTTATGAAGAAGAAGTGCAGAGAAATGAAACTCAAGAAGCTCAGCAGAGAAAATATTTTATGGAAGACACCGTCAGTCAATATCTCAGAACACAGACGAATGCTGAAAATCAAATGAATCAATGGCTCCTTCCACCTCAAGTCAGGGATGAAGTAGTTCAGAGAGCAATTGTAAGGATGAATGATCCTGAATGGGCCGCAGAACAGAAGAAGAGAGTAGAAGAATATTTTGGAGTCAAAGGATTTCTAGATTCAGAATCTACTGCTATTCCTCTTCTACTAAACGAACCTGTACAGGAAGATCCCACAGAGATCTTAAATCAGCATAGCCTTGAAGTTACTGAGAAGGTAGATACCAGCACGTCATTGATTTATGATTCAGGTATAGGGAATTCACAACATGATAACACTGATAGAGTTCAAGAAGAACATCCAGAGCCTGACTATGAGCAAAACTCAGAACAAGTTCATGAAGAAAACGTGGAACCTGCTCAAGAAGGTGGCCAAACAGAAGAACAAGAAAATGAGAATGTTGGGGATGAGCAAGAAGAAGCACAAGAATCCGAGGGAAATGAATCAGATACATCTGAAGGATCATCCCCCGGAAAAGATGTCCCAGAATTGCTACCTTCGAGTTATTGGGGAAAGAATAGTCCAAAGGTGAGGTTGTCAATCCCTGATAGCATTGAAAAGAGGACTGAATTTACAGAAGAAGAAATCAAGGTTAAGTTTAATGGAAGAAAGGAGGCATTGGAGAATTACTTGGGGATGTCCAAAATGATTGTTCCGGACAAAGGATTTCATCCCAAGTGGCTGGATCACAAGTGTATCAGCTACTGGAGAAGGATCAATGAATGGGACATTTTCATGAGACACAATAACAAATGTGGTTATGTGGAACTGACCAGGGAGTTCTATGCTAACTTTGATGTTGAGGCAGAAACAACATGGATTAGAGGGAAAACAGTGCAAGTCACTATAGAAACTCTAAATGATCTGATACAAGAACCTTTGTTAGAACAGCCAGAAGTCAAATCCGAGGTCCTACTGAGGAAGAAAACTCAAGGAAATAAACTTGTTAATGCTAGAAAAATGGCACTGGGATTCTGTTCAACACACAGAGGAACTGAGCAGAATAAGATTCCATTGAAGAATTTGAAGCCTGAGTACTTGCCTACACTTGATTTCTACTATTCAAAGCTCAGACCTACCACAAATTTTCAAGGACCCTCAGCGGAACTTTCGAGGGATTTGCATTGTTATGGTCAGGAAGGAAATGTAGTGCTGCACACCATGTTCTCAATGTTATTAAGTCAAGAGTTGGAGAAGATGCAGCATTGGCTTATCCGAATTTAATCAGAAGACTTTGTGAGAAACAAGGAGTTTCAATCACACCATTTTTACCGGAGATCATCAAGATAGATCCTCCTATTCCATTACCCGAAGACACTTTAAGGGGAGAGTTGATTTACCAAATGCCAGATTTAGAGGAACAAACTTCCGAAGGATCAGGATCAAAGGTGCCATCTCCTAAAACAAAAAGGGTCAATCTTCCTTCAAAATCAAGATCATATCAGTCAAGAACCGCAACAAAAAGGACAAAGACTGTAACTCCATCTCCTGCATTGAATCCTATTCCAGAAGATGAAGAGTTTAAGAACACTTCTGCACCATCTCAACCTGTGAGACAGCCAATGAGGAACACAGTATCTGTGGATGAATCTCAGAATATGAGTACTTCAATCCAAAGTTTTGCACAGTCCATGGAGATGCTAGTGAAAACTATGTCAGAAGACAAGCATGTTCAAAGAGAAATGGAGCAGAAGAGGATTGAACTTGAGCATGTCAGGATTCAAACTGAGGAGAAACTCAGGAAAGAGGAGATGGAGAGGCAAGAGAAGATAAGGAAGGAAGAATGGGATAGACAGGAAAGGATGAGAAGGGAAGAGATGGAAAGATTTGAAAGGCTGAGAAGAGAAGAACTTGAAGAGAGAAGACAGGAACGAGAGAGGGATATGGAACTGAGGAGGCAGGAGCAGTATAACAGTACGAGATTGGTAGACATCCTTGCCAACTTAGTCTCGGATCTAAAGAAATCTCCATCCATACCACCTAAGGATCCAGACAATGATGCAGGACCATCCTAAGATCACAGGGGAGTTTTCTGAAACTTTCTTCTTCTTTTTCTTTGCAGTCTCTTTTTCTTTATTTCTTTCCTGTTTCCATTTATTTCAACATAAACTTAGGATAGATTTAATATGAAGTTGTATCATAGTATTGAATTTCAAGCTAGGATCATAAAAAATAATAATAATAATAATAAACTCAGGGAGGCTAATAAACTGATAAAGGAATAGAAGATGAGTTTAAAAGTGGTTCCTGTGGAAACATCTACCTTATAGATTTTCATTGCAAGCATGAGCCGCTCTTGAAAACTGTTTTTAGTTGTAAGCTCTGAGATTGATTGATGTCATTACTGGATAAATGGTTTGAAGGTTTTATGATGATATTAACCTTAGTGATTTGCATACTATAAACAATAACTGCACAAGGTTAAGAGGATTGATCTAATCTAGTCTCTCTTGGAAGATGAGTGTGCATATTGAGTAAAAAAAAAAAAAGAGAAAAAGAGAGCAAGGGAAATTTTAGAAACAGACGTGGTAAAATAATGTGGATATAAGTAGCTGGCACAGCTGCCCCTCTGATTTATAAGTTGAAGAACTTTAAAAGAGCATAATCAAGGGCAGGGGAGTTGAAGTTTCATCTGCAATGTCAGGTCATGCGACTCCTCCTAATAATGTGAAACCGAGCTATTGAAAGCCACGGAAGGCCACCCCTTGATAAAAAAAAAGTGTGTGTATTTCATTTCAGAATACAAGATATGCACATGAGTTGGACAGGATTGAGCGTGAGAAGAGAAATCTGGCTAACTAAGGAGCAGAACAATAAATCACATAAATGCAAATCACTTCTGTTAATGTTTCCATGAAATCTGGTGAATTCTAAGTCAGGTATGAAGCATCAATCAGTTGAAAGAGTTGAGCTTGGGATAGTTGGAAAAGAGAAGGTAGTGATCCAGTGGAGTCTTACATGAACATTTTAATCTCAGAAGCCACTAATTGGACTTATTCTTTGAAACTTTACAAGTTTCTTACCACTTGAGGACAAGTGTTTCTAAATGTGAGGATGGTGATGACAGCCTTTTGTGACTGTCATTTGCGTCCAATTTAGTGTCTCAATGATGATCTTTTGTTCTTAATTCCATTGATTTTTTATGAATAATCAAAGAGGATTAGAAAAGATGGAAGAAGAATTAAGATTGCAAAGAAGTTGGAAATACATTGAAAATGGCTTGAAATTATGAGTTTTCTTTGTAAGTCTCGCACGCGGTGTTTCTATTTAACTGATCCACGCTTTGTCATGCAGAAGGAAGTTAAGCTGGAAAACAGCAGGAAGTGGAAAGGACATAGCGAGTGATAATGGCCAAAAATGACCATTATTTTCAATCCATTTCCGTGTCTTAAACGGGCATTTGATCGCATTCCGGTCTTACATTAAGTAAGAAAGCAGTCGAATTGGACTGATTTATGCATAATTGTAAAAATAATAAGCTGGTGTGAGAAAGACATAAATATGTAATTTTATTACATATTTATGTTAGAAAAATCCAAAAACATGAGAAAAAGAAAAGGAAACAAAAAGATGGGAAAAAGATAGAAAAGCCCACAAAAAGAATATTTTCGGCCCCTCTGGCCCAATCAGCAGGCCCAGGAAGACCTTTGTCGCGGAAGCCCTTGGCGCGATGCAGTGTTCCGCGACAAAGGCATGTTCCGCGACCAACTGGCCCCAAATGAAGAGGAGACCAGCCAAGCCCCTGGCGCGATGACCCTTGTCGCGATGGCATGCTCCGCGACAAAGGTCCATTCCGCGACCAAGATGCACAAATAGAGACACAAGACCCAGTCGAGAAGCCTTGCCACATGCAGTGTGTTCCGCGACCAACTTGATGTTCCGAGACAAAGCTGTGATGTGTGTGATGTCTTAAGACACAATGGGCTAGAATCAAGGCCCATGGGCTTAGGGTTACACTTCTATAAATATGAGGTGTCTCCCATGAGCTAAGGGTTGGTTGGAAGGTTGAAATTTTGTTAGAGGTTCTTGAAGGCAAGCAGTAGGAGTTCTCTCTTAGGTAGAGTAGTTTAGGTTTATTTTTATGTATTATTTAATTTTTGCACTTAGTCTAGCTTAGATTAGTGTTTTACTGTTCACAGTGCTTAGATAGCCATTTTTATACTATGTTTCGTTTTCTAAACTCTTGTTTTAGGGTTTGTAATACCCAAATCATGGGTATTAACAACACCTCTTCAATAATATGGGAAAACATTCATCATTTGTGTCCCAAATCATGAAATGGGTCTCACACCCCATGGATTTATGCTTCCTTTTTCATTTTGGGGTCATTTGACCCCCATTTTGTTACTCTTATGTTTACTGTTGGCATATTATGGATAATGTTGTGTGGATGTGTGATCAAACCCTAGATTAGGACTCTTGCTTTATTTTTAATATCCTGCCCAGTCTTGTTATTTTTGTTTAAGCATGTTCCTACTTATTTTGAATGTTTCTTGCTTATTTTTAGCTTAGAATAGCTTTTTGATCTGAAATAGGGTGAGATCACGCTGTTTGCATGCCACTGTTCATTTCTGCTTTTTCTGACTTTTGTCCTGAACCACCTTGGGCGCCAACCGCCTTCTGGCGCGGAGCCACGTTCCGCGACAGAATGGCTGTTCCGCGACCAGGGTGTCTCAAGACACTTGTCTCCAAATTTAAAACCCTTTGTCGCGGAATACCTTGTCGCGGAGCCACGTTCCGCGACAAAACTGTCCATGCATAGCGACAAAGGAGCCAAACTCTTGCATTTTGTCCTCATGGCTTCCTGTCGCGGAATCACCTTGTCGCGGAGCCACGTTCCGCGACAAAACCCCATTCCGAGACAGGAAAATTCTGCCATGTTCCTTAATCCTTGAACACTTTGTCGCGGAACACCTTGTCGCGGAGCCACGTTCCGCGACAAAATCTCCATGCATAGCGACAAAGGTTCAAATGCTTTAGAATTTTATGAAAACACTTCGTCGCGATGTCACCCTTGTCGCGGAGCCACGTTCCGCGACAAAACCTTGCATAGCGACAAAGAGGCGTTATGCTGCCAAAAATTCTAAAAACTTGTCGGGATGTCCATGTCGCGGATCTCGGTCCGCGACAGAATTTATGATATCGCGACAAGGGTTTCTCTCTCTATTTGATCTCAAACAAATTTCATTCTCTCTCTATTTTATATTGCAACACTCACATCATAGCCCCACGGGTTAGGATGTAACATTCTGGAATTGCAATATAGGGTGTTATGCTGCCCAAATTTTGATTCTCCATTGGCATCACTTAACTGATTGAACCCTTGACTCATTAATGATTAAGGATTGAGATTAGCAATAATCAAACTTCAACAATCATCATGATTAAAGGACCTTTGTTCAATTGCCATTAAAACATTCTTGTATAAACAAAATCCTGATGGCTTAAACAGATGATCTGGACTGTAATTAATTATGGTAGGAAGGATTATTTAAGACCATTACATGTGGACCCGATCCACAACCTTGTATGAGAAACCAATGTCTCTCATACAATGGATCTTCTTTTGCTTCTTATTTATTTTGTCTTTGTGTGTTGTGTGGAACCATTAGTAAATAATACGCCAGAATAATGTTGGCGGGTACTCCCTCATGGATAACTAGCTCGTATTCTGGGTATTAGTTACTAATTGTTATTTTGCATGGTCTGAGTGGCTGTCAGTGGAAGCCTTGGCGGTTCGCCCATCCGGGGTTATAATAGCTGCTCAACTGACTTCCATCCAGATACAGTTTTATTTTTGTTATCTTAATTTCCAAACCCAAATTCCAATCTGTAGTGGGAGTCAGTTGGCATCAGTCAATGCCAACTGATGATCACTATAAAAGGGAAGCATGTAGGTTTTTATCCGGATTCACAGACAGTGGAGGCCCAACTGGTGTTGACACCACCATTATAGGGTCTAAGCTGTCTAAATTCGCTCCATCCGAGTGACTGGGAAATTGGACAGTAGATGTTTACAGTCCACCTGATCATTCTGCCATCACTTTGGTACCTTGACCATTCCATTCTGTGTTTCACCTTCTGTCTAGACCCGCTTCTATATTTTGGGTCAATTAATTTTACACTTCCATATATCCTTATGCATGATAATATTATGTACTGTTGTGGTCTGTAATTATTTTGGGATCCTTCCCTTGGACAATAGAAGTCTAGATCTTAAACAGATATGGCTTTATAAACTTCCAACAAAAACTTCTTTATAAAATCCGGATCTGAGTAAGGGATAAATTCTTCAGTTATGACTAATTCATATTCTGCCAAGGGTTATATTTTGGGAATTAAGAAGCAGATTCAGCGATTAGGTCTCGTCTAGACTGAAAGGGTCTGTGTTTTAACTGAGAGTCTAGTACCTGACAGGGAATGATTTTCAAATCCATTGTTGTCCAAAATTGCTGGTTGATGGAAATGTAAGATTAAGCGCTACACCGAGATGGGGTCCACTTGGATTCAAATACAGTGTAGTAAATAACCTTAGAGGAACATCATTCAGGCCTTGGTTATTTTCCAAGATAGGGTTGAGTTTTCTTTCAACTGCTATCTTCTTCTGCCAAAGCCGACTTTTGAGTCCTGAGTGAGTGCATCCGGAACGAACTAATTTATTAGTTCGTTTCATTAGTTTGTATCTCATAATCACCCGGAAGGAGGTGAACACACTAGTGGTTCACTGAGAGCCGGGAATTCTTGATCCATACTCCTTTATTCTGACGGGGAGCTGTCTTTTACTACCAGGGTCAGATTTTCAAAACCTCCGAGTGATAGGATTTTAAATGCTTTCTTTACCGCTTTCTTTTAACCGCTTTCATTAGAGGTCACTCGGTTGTATTGAGAGTTGTGTAACTGCTACTAGGATTGACAGTTAAGGGATAGTTTAGGGCTGAATTCAAACCTTTGGGTGTGACATGGGAGAATGATAGCGGTACTTGGCATTTCAATAAATGATGTGTCGGGTGTTGCTTTTCCACCACAGATGAAGTAACATACCCAGGCCAGGGCAGTTACAAATCCGTGGTATCTTAGAATTTGAGGTCTTAAGAACATGTAAACTCATATTGCAAGTACCTGTCTGTTAAAGGGAAAGCCTTATTGAGAGCATGAGAGTTAGCTATCTGAAAGAATTATCCCAAACAAAGATCTGCGTATAAAAATGGAAGTTTAATATTGCTGTATCTCACTCTTGTCCAATTTTCATTCTTTTCTTCCTGTCCTTTCTGTCCACATTGTGACTCAACTTCACGGTTGGCACAATGCTCCTTTTCCCTGCTTTCGTAGATAATGTTTACCGCATTCCTAGAATAATTCTTATCCGCTTTCTAGAATAGATTTATTTGCTTTGTAGATTAATTTAACTGCTTTCTAGATCTAATTTACATTCATGTCAGTAGTTATTAATCACCTTTCAAACCTATTGAGCAATACGAATGGAAAATCTGATAAAACGACGTGGGACCTGCTTCTATCGCACATCCTCCAGTGAACGATCCGGTCTTACTATAAATTACTGCAATTTTTGACACCGTGCGCTTTCGGGCCACAGTTTCTTAAACACGAGCAATAAAAACATGACTACTTATAAATATATCCCTAATCACAACTCCGCCATCATAAATTGGTTTCATTAAATAAAATCTAAACCAGGACCATGATTTTTCGGAAAATACTCATGTAGTGGGAACTTGCCAAAAGTTTCATGGCAGGAACTCTCATGGCAAGAATGGATGAGAAGTATCATGGCATACTTGCCGGGGATCCTCAGTGTGACAGGCTGAAGGTCAACCTATCCCGGCTATGCCATGAGATTTGTCAACATTTCATGACAGGGAGGACCACAGCGCCATTTGAAATTAAAGCACCACACTTGAGTAATAAAAAGACTAACAATCTTGATGTATCCCTAAACCCTTTCCCATGAATCATAACTCTTTTCTTGTAATAAATCTAACCTGGTATAATTTTAGCAAAAGCTCGTGGGACGGAAATTGTCAAAAGTTTCATGGCGCCGTTGCCGGGGAGGATGCAGCGCCGTTTTATTTAGAGAATTACATTCCTCATTGCTCCTAGAGTAGCTTATACATATAATTATAAATATTCACCTTCAGAACCACTTCTAACCTGGGGATTGTACAGGTACTGTCATTATTGAAGCCGTTGTTCTATGCAAAGGAGGAAGCAGACGCCAGCCGAGATCCCGTTTAATTCCGAGATAGAAAAGACAGCTCGACGTCTTAGGGCGGAGACTAAACGAAGAAGGGAACGGGAACGACAGGCATTACTTTCACCAAGCACCAGCAGCGATATTTCTGAAATGGCAAACCCTGACATCCCACCAATCATTCAACCCAATCCCCCACTTCACAACATTGAGGAAGACCCCGAAGATGCTGATCATGATGATTTGGATGATCCCCCTCCCCAGATCATACAAGGAGGTGGGAATCCACCAAACATGGAGCAGCAACACTTCGAGGCACCCCCTCCCAACCCGAACCAAAACCCACCAAACAACCAAAACCAACCAAATCAGCAAAATTTCCCAAACCAACAGAATCAGCAATACCACAACCCCCATCAGAATCCCCCGAATCCGAATGATTTCAATGATCCGAGGAACTATTTCATGCCTCAGAACTACTACCCACAGCAATACCAAGGCGGGCCTGAGAACAATCATCAAGCAGCAGCTGCTGCTGATTACATGCAGCCGATTTTAGAGCCATATTTGAACATTCCTGGACAAGCTCCATTCTTAGCCAGGAATTTCGAACTGAAACCGGCCCTAATCAATCTAGTCCAGAGCAACCAGTTTGCCGGAGCAAGTCATGAAGATCCCCATGATCACCTGCAAACCTTCCTAGAATTGTGTGACACGATCAAAAATCGTGATGTACCCGCAAACACCATTCGACTAAGGCTATTTCCCTTCTCTCTGACAAGCGGAGCACGAACATGGTACAAGTCACTGCCCGTAAATCAGAAGTCTACATGGGAAGATGTGATCAGGAACTTCCTAGCAAAATACTTCCCGGAGTCCAAGGTGGATGAATGCCGCTCCAAAATTGCGGAATTCAAGATGAAACCAGACGAGTCCTTGTATGATGCAAAGGAAAGATTCTTCAACCTACTCAGAAAGTGTCCTCAACATGGATTCCATGACTGGGAGAGGCTGAGAAAATTCTACAGTGGTCTGACCCCAGCATGGAAATCCATGCTTGATGCTGCCGGTGGTCAACATTTGCTCTACATACCGATGGACCAAGCCTGGGCAAAGATTGAAGCCATGAGTGTCAACCGTTCTGTTCTAACTGATGATGGTAATCCCACTCCCCCTCGTGGTTTGTGTGTTGTAGGTACAGTAGAGAAGTCAGACATTGAAAAGCTTCAAGAGCAAGTGGCAGCGTTATCTGTGAATCAAGGAGTTGGAAGTTCTGCGCAGGGACAGCAAACTGATGTGATCTGTGGACTGTGTCAAGGTGCTCATGCAACTGACACATGCGAGCAAGTCACAGCTGAGAGCTGTAACTATGCAGGAGCTTTTCCAAATAGACACCCGAATTTATCTTATTCAAACAACAACGCCTTGAACTCACATCTCTTGAACAAGCCACAGCAACAACAGTTCAACCCTCAGCAGAATCAGGGATTCAATCAGAACAGGGGCCAACATTTTCAGAATCCAGGTTTCCAACCTCAGATCCAGCAGAGGCCGCCTCAGAATTTCCAGAACTTTCAGCCCAATCAGAATTTCCAGCCTCAGTTTGTCCCAAACCAAGGCCAGTGGAATCAGAATCAGCAGCAAAATCAGAATCAGAATCAAAAGCCTCCTTCAAGGCTTGAGAATCTGATGACTGATTTCATCACTAGTCAGAAAGAGATCAACAATCAACTGCAGGCCTCCATCAGAAATGTGGAGACCCAAGTTACACAGATGGCTAATGAGATGCAGAAAAGGGACAAAGGAACATTGCCTAGCACTGCGGAAAAGAACCCGCAATGCAAGGCAATAACTTTGAAATCTGGGAGAGTACTAGCTGGACCAAAGGGAGCGGATACTGGAGCGGAATTTGAAGAAGATGATATTGTTGACAATGCTGGTAAGGAAGCTGATAATGGGAACGAAGCAGAAAAAGAGACAGCCGAATTGCAGACTGAAGCTGCGCCTGAAACGGCTGAACCAGATAAGGGTACAGGTGAAGGTACAACTTCCTTCCCTTCACCACCAAAAATTGCTAATAACAAGTACATGCCCAGGATTCCTTATCCTGCGCGGCTTAAAAATAAAGAACATGATCTTAAATTCAAGAAATTTCTGCAACGCTTAAAGTCTGTAGAGATAACCATTCCTCTCACAGAAATGATTTCCGAAATGCCCATCTATGCTAAGTTCTTGAAAGAATTGATTTCAGGAAAAAGGCAGGTTGAGCAGGAAGAGGTAATTATTCTCAACAGCACATGCAGTGCCATTGTTCAGAGGAGAATGCCTGAAAAGAAAGAGGACCCCGGATGTTGCACACTTCCAGTACAATTCGGAAAGGCCAAAGTGAGTATGGGGCTTTGTGATTTAGGATCAAGCATCAATGTGATGCCACTAGCTATGGCTGTTCGCCTTAAGCTTGGAGAAATTCAACCAGTCAAGATGAGACTGCAACTTGCAGACAGATCGATCACTCAGCCCGTAGGAATCCTTAAGGATGTTGTAGTCAAAACCGGGCAGGTTCTTTTCCCGGTCGACTTCATCGTCCTCGACATTGAAGAGGATTCTGAAATGCCGCTTATCCTTGGACGCCCATTTCTAGCCACTGGTGGTGCACTGATTGACGCCAAATCCGGAAAAGTCACCTTAAGGGTCGATGGCGAGGAGATCATCTTTGATATGGAGAAATTGCAGAAATTTCCGGATGACAGTTCTTGTTTTTCATTTGAAAATGTAATAGTTAGGGAAGAGCTAGACTCTGAACTTGAGTGTGAAATGATGCTGGATGAACCATCAAAGCAGGTACTGAAGCCTGCTGGCGTGGAGCACAAAGAATGCAAAGCCGTTCACTTCGCCGATCCCGAAACAGGGGATTTGGAGGAATTTGATGGCATGGACTTCCGTGAGGACGCCAATCAAGAGGAGGAAGAGGATCCTGTACTGATGCAGGATCCCGAAGGTAAATCTGTTCTCCCACTACCCAATTCTCGCAAACTACTCCCTTCCGTTGAATGTCCACCAGAGCTTGAACTTAAAACATTACCCGATCATCTCAAGTACGCGTTTCTCGCAGAACATAAAAAGTTACCCGTGATTGTTTCGGCTAAGCTCTCTCAAGAGCAAGAAAATGCTCTGGTGGTCGTTCTTAAGGAACATGTACATGCAATAGGTTGGACCATTTCTGATATAAAAGGAATAAGCCCTTCTATTTGCATGCACAGGATTCTAATGGAAGAAGAGTTTAAACCCTCCCGTCAACCTCAGAGGCGATTGAACCCCCTTATGCAGGAAGTGGTAAGGAAAGAAGTTATCAAGCTTTTAGATGCTGGTATAATCTATCCTATCTCTGATAGCAAATGGGTTAGCCCAGTGCAGGTCGTACCCAAACGAGGAGGGATGTGCATAACCAAGAATGAGCAAGGAGAAGAGGTTGCAACCAGGCCAGTGACCGGATGGAGAGTTTGTATCGATTACCGGAAGCTGAATGAGGCCACACGCAAGGACCATTTTCCATTGCCATTCATTGATCAGATGCTTGAGAGGTTGGCAGGGAGAGAGTTTTATTGCTTTTTGGATGGTTATTCTGGTTATAATCAGATTGTTATTTCCAGTGAGGACCATGATAAAACCACTTTTACTTGCCCGTACGGCACTTTTGCCTATCGACGGATGCCTTTTGGTTTATGCAATGCACCTGCTACTTTTCAAAGATGCATGATGTCTATTTTCTCTGAATTTATCGAAAAATGCATTGAGGTCTTCATGGATGACTTCTCTGTATATGGAGATACGTTCGAAGATTGTTTGACCAATCTTGCTAAGATTTTAAAGAGGTGTGAGGACACTAACTTGGTTTTAAATTGGGAAAAGTGCCATTTTATGGTCACTGAGGGCATAGTGTTAGGTCATCGCATTTCTCGTGCAGGCATTGAAGTTGATCCAGCCAAAGTTTCCATCATTTCCAATCTCCCTCTTCCCAACTCGATCAAATCAGTTAGGAGCTTCTTAGGGCATGCCGGTTTTTACCGGCGATTCATTAAGGATTTCTCTAAAATTGCCAAGCCGCTCACTAATCTGCTTTGTAAAGAAAATCCTTTCTTAATAAATGAAGCGTGTGTCCAAGCCTTTGACACGCTCAAGAAGATGTTGGTTTCTGCACCGATAGTGCAACCACCCGATTGGTCAATACCTTTCGAGGTAATGTGCGATGCTAGTGGTCTCGCCGTAGGCGCAGTTCTTGGACAACATAAGGATGGGAGACACTGCGTAATTCATTACGCAAGTCATGCCCTGAATGAAGCCCAAGTTAACTACACCACAACGGAGAAAGAGATGTATGCTGTAGTCTTCGCGTTTGACAAGTTCAGACAGTACCTGATAGGTACAAAGACCATAGTATACACCGATCATACAGCATTGAGATACTTGTTTAGCAAACAAGATGCAAAACCTCGATTAATCAGGTGGGTACTTCTGTTGCAAGAATTCGACATCATAATAAAAGATAGGCGAGGTCGAGATAATGGTGCTGCTGACCACTTATCTCGATTAGATAATGATAAAAAGGAGAAAGCCGTCAATGAGGATTTCCCGGACGAACAGTTGTTCGCGTTGCATCTGCATAATCAAGCTTGTCCATGGTTTTCCGACATCGCTAACTTCTTGGCATGCGGAATAACCCCCCAGTTTTCGAACTATCATCAGAGGAATAAGTTCAAACGAGATGTATTAAGTTACTTCTGGGAAGAACCTTATCTCTTCAAACACTGCCCTGATTTAATAATCAGGCGATGTGTGACCGAGCATGAAGCTTATCAAATTGTCAGAAAATGCCATGAATCATAATATGGAGGTCACCATGGTCCCGCTCGAACGGCCCACAAGGTCCTCGAATGTGGATTTTATTGGCCTCACATCTATGAGGATTGCAGGACATTTGTTAAGGGCTGTGACAGATGCCAAAGATTAGGAAACATTTCCAAGAGGGATGAGATGCCTCAAAAGGGGATTCTCACACTTGAGATCTTTGATGTATGGGGCATTGACTTCATGGGACCGTTTCCACCATCTGGTGGAAACTACTATATCTTGGTAGCTGTCGATTACGTATCCAAATGGGTCGAGGCTGTCGCATTACCGACCAATGATGGTAGCCAAGTCATCAAGTTCCTCAAGAACAACATTTTCAGTCGATTTGGCGTACCTAGGGTGGTGATATCTGATGGAGGAACACACTTTATTAATAAAGGTTTTGAAACTTTAATGAGTAAAAATGGGATCCTCCATAAGATAGGCACGCCTTATCATCCCCAGACTAGTGGTCAAGTCGAAGTATCCAATCGCGAAATCAAGCACATACTCGAAGCCACTGTCGGGATAACCCGTAAGGATTGGGCACGTAAGCTCAATGATGCTCTATGGGCATACCGCACAGCATATAAGACTCCCATCGGGATGTCTCCATACAGGCTGGTCTTTGGAAAAGCCTGTCATCTGCCTGTAGAGCTAGAGCATAAAGCTTACTGGACCGTTAAAACGCTTAACTTCGATCCGAAAGTTGCTCAGAGCAAACGTAAGTTGGACCTCAATGAAATTGAGGAAATACGAGCGCAAGCTTATGAAAGCTCTCGAATTTACAAGGAGCGGACCCAGAAGTTGCACGATCGCCGGATCAAACCTAAGTATTTTTATGTTGGTCAACATGTGTTATTGTTCAATACTAGGTTGAAGCTGTTCCCCGGAAAGCTCAAATCTAGATGGGAAGGACCACATGAAGTACTAGAGGTGTTCAAAAATGGAGCTGTCAGGATTCGAACTGGCAGGGGCGATATAGTGGTGAATGGACAACGATTGAAAGAGTACCTCGGACAGTTCGATCCGGAGAAAGAAAGCCAAGCAGTGGCAGACCCGGCTTACACTCAATAAGAAACAGCATTTAAAAACCCAAAAATTTTAGTTTATATATATATATATATAGTATATATTTACAGTATTTACTTCATGGCAAGAAAGTACCCAAAGATCAATTAAACATTTAGAGTACTAAGACTCTAAATGTGAGGATGTTGATATTTGGAGAAAATCTAATGCGTCTTATTTGTCTGTCTTGCAGAAGTTCGGAACCACCAAAAAGAGGAGCAGATAGCAGTAACATGGAAAACCAGGTTCTTGGTTGGATTAGTTCTATAAATCTGAGAAAATGTTTTCGGGAATTGAAGAAATTCAATACCCGAAATAAAATTCACAGATAAAATGGAACTGACCCAACCTAATTTTATGCAAGTAGATTATTTAATTTTCAGCCCAGCATTTTGAATTTACTTGGACTAAACTTATTCAGCCCAAGTCAAATAAAATGGACGCAGGCCCAATACCACGCTCGGGCCCAGTCCAAGATAATTTGAAAATTCAAAATCCTTTGTCGCGGAAGGACCTTTGTCGCGATGTCATGCATCGCGACCAGGACCTGTTCCGCGACAAACTCCCTTTTCCTTCTAAACCATTTCCCCACATCTTGTCGCGATGCACCTTGTCGCGGAGCATGACTCCGCGACCAAGCCCTGCTCCGCGACATGACCTGCGTTGACTGTCTCCATACTGAACTTTGTCGCGGTAGCCTTGTCGCGGAGCATGACTCCGCGACCAACCCTCAACTCCGCGACCTCTCTAATGTCGCGATGCCTTGTCGCGGAACCTTGTTCCGCGACAAAGTCTCGGATTCCGCGACAAAAGTTCAAGTATTTATACCCCCCCCCACCCCCTCCAGTTTCTTTTCACCTTCCTCCTGTCATTTCAACTTCTTTCAGTTTCTTCATCTTCTTTTCCCCCATTTTTCTCTCATCCGAACGAACACCACGTGTTCTTCGCACTCTTGCACGCCATTTCTAAGGGAAACTATGGACCGATTTCATGGACCCCTCCCAATCCTTGGACCCGTGCCTAGACCCGAGCCAAGGAGGAGAGGGTAAACCCTATTTTCACCATGGTCATAGCCCCCCTTCGGACCCGTTCTTTTTGTTTTGTCTCGTTTTGTTTTTCATTTTGTTGTGTTCTTGGTGTGGTGTGGTTTATTTGTGGTTTTAACTTTAGAATTTTTGGAAGTGCTCTCGGTTATGAGCACTGTCTTAAAACGTTGAAACCCCATTTTGAAACTGCTAAAGGGTGTTAAAACTGGTAAAGGTTCACAGATTTTTGAAGTTTAAAACTGGAAAGAACAAACTGATGAACATTTGGGTATTGTTTGAATATCTTGATGTTATTGGTTTGATTGATCTTGATGTGACCGCTACAGTGTGGGTGGTGTAATAAAGATGGAAGATCTTTTTGGGCACATTTGTTCTCATGTTAGAAATCTCATGGGAATAAATGTTTGTTTGTTTATGGAAACATAGTACAAACACCCAATAGGAAGCTTCCACTTTTAATAAAAGCAACCTTTTAGAAAAAGACAAAAAGAGTTATTTTTGTTTAATATTTGACTTGAGTCTTTTGTTCCCAATGGAGCACTAGTGTGAGTAAGATAGCAGTATTTTGTCACCCAACTGCTATCCTTTTCAAAAAATCCAAAATGGGACCACTCACATCCCACTTTTGTTAAATAAAACAAGTCAACCTTTTTTAAAATTAAAAACAGTGTTTGCAAATTTTTGGATGCTAAAACTGTCCAAACAGTCCAAGCTATCCCGAAACAGCAAATCCGTTCCGCCACGTCTCCATTGCACATTCCAATATTCGAGCATTCCATTTCCACCTATCCATCTCATTCCACTTCCAACAAGTGTCTCGGACTTGTTTAATAAACTGAAAACTTTTGGGCCCTATGGCCCATTAAAAAGATTTTAGGCCCAATGGCCAATTTTATTTTATTTTGGGCTCTTAAACCCATTTAAAACCAAATATTATTTACATGTGCTTTAAATTAAAATTCAAGTCAGAAATTTAATAATCTCACATCTAGAGCAAAGCTCTAAATGTGAGGATGTTGGTTTCTAAGCTTGAATAATTTCCGAAAATTATATAAAAATTGGATTCATCACTTCTTATCTTTTCAGGGGTAATCCTCCCATTCCAGACCCTGCACCCGAAGAAACCCATCTGCTGGACTTACCCCTCGAGCTCCTGGGTGAAATCCTCTCTCGTGTAGGAGAGAATGACATCAGTGAAGCCTTCAAAGCACAGCAAACCTGCAAGAAATTCAGGGATGCCGGGAACCTCTCCATCGTCTACAAACGATGCGAGGTCAACTCATCCACTATAAAGAGAGGGCGGGAGTACTATCTTTGGGAGAAGCGGAGATTCCTTCGGATATGCGACCAGGCTGGAAACCACAATCTCCAAATCATTCCGGCAATGTTGGCATTTGCAGAGGGGAATGAAGAGCAAGCCTATGAACTGCTACGCCTGGGGATTGAGGACAATCATAAAGCGACAATCTTTGCCTACGGGTTGATGCTCATGAGCAAGGAGGACGCAGGGCAGGTCGAGCAGGGAATCAGGATGATTGACAGGATAGTGACGAAATGGTCAGTCTTCCAAGACACATCCGTCAATGTCCTCGAGTGGATGGTTGACCAACCAGACACCCCATTCCTATGGGCTGATCAGGAAGGCAGAGTTTACTGCCCCAGGGATCACGAGGCCATAACAGATCCCAATGATTGGTGTCTGCGGTGCGAGCTATCCAGCTATCTCCACTGGGCTAGCTACATGTTCTGAAGAAGGAAGGAAGAATCCTAGCCCCGCATTTACCCTGCTTTGTTTTAATTCCATCCTAGTAGTAGTATTTGCAAGGGATTTCCTCCTTTTGTGTGTGCAGGTTCGTATTAACTGCACGAGAATCCCTTGCCTCGGATGTATTTAATTGCTTTCCCTAAATTGGAACTCAACTTTTGAGACCACTGAACAACTCTTTACTGCTTACCTTTGAAAAGATGTCTGCACAGTCCAAGATGAATAAGTGACTGTCAGGCCAAAAATAAGCTGTTGACATACTCAGTATGTCAGCAGTGCCTCTTTACTGCTTTCAATTAAATAACCAGCAAAAATATGCATAAACTTGCTCTAAATTCACAGGTTGAATTTAGGCTTATGATTGAATCTTCAGACTTTCAAATTGGGATAATATAATTGAAGACATGCATGAAATGAATTCCTGAGGTTTTGAGCTATAAAAATTTAATGATGCGATCAGCTTATTGGGTAATAAATCTGCATGTTAGAGATTTTGATTGAATAAATTGTTAGAATTAAGCTTTGATTAAATTTGAGAATATTGTATGACATGAATCAATCCAACCTTGTGAGATTTGAGCCATGAGTCACTTTTACTCATTCATTTTCTTTGATGTGTGAATCATTTTGATTAAAGGAAACTAGAACTTTCGATTGGGACCGATTCAAGACCATGCCATATTCCCGAAATCGAGCATATGATCAAGGCACTTAGAAAAACCCAAATTTTTGGCCTTCGTTTGAAATCCAAACCCAAAAATATTTTCCCCTTAGGAATAACCAATTTGAGCCTATAAGCCTAATTTTTCTTTGAAGCCTTCTATATTATTCCTAGCCTTATAAAAAGACCAAGAAAATCAAACCCAAGTGTGTAAGAATGAATTCCATCAAAGGCATTAAACTTATGATCATCAATCCATGTTAATCGGTATATTATAAACCGATTCATCAAAAAAAAAAAAAAAAAGAGAAAAATGTTGAATTTCAGTCAACAACAATAAATTGCAAATGACAAAGCAAATTAGACATAGTCTAATGTCATGCAATAGAAAAGAAAAGAAAAAGAAAGAAACGATGAAGATCATAAAGTTTAAATAAAAATGCCAAGTTATGATGAAATTAATTCTTGCCACTTCTTAGCCCAATAATTTCCCTTTCCTACCTAATGTTACAACCGTACGCCCCGTTACAACCCTCGAATAAGACCTCGTGATCTCGATTTGAATAAATGAGCAGGTGGCGAGTTGGTCCAATTGCAAGCTTATGGGAGAATTTAATTGAATTTGATCTTGAGCGTTAATGATAAAAGCCAATCTTGAGAGTGAGTGAACTTTCCGATTCTACTATATGTGAGGCTCTGTTTTATGAATTATGTTCGTGTCATACCTTGATTCTAATTTTTAATCTTGGCATCTTTCAAACATGATATTCATGAAGGATTAATAATAATGTTTGATTTGTAGGCCCGATATAGTGAGCACGTATCATTTCATTAAACACTGCAATCAAGGGAATTTAATACTTGTAGTTTTTGATTGCCTTATCCCAATCCAAAAATGATGTGATTTATGAAGCCACGAAAATGAATTGAATATGTAGAGTCCGTGTTCCTAGGAACATTGACTCTGACTGCTCGGGGACGATCAGTATTAAATGTGAGGATGTTGATAATGGCCAAAAATGACCATTATTTTCAATCCATTTCCGTGTCTTAAACGGGCATTTGATCGCATTCCGGTCTTACATTAAGTAAGAAAGCAGTCGAATTGGACTGATTTATGCATAATTGTAAAAATAATAAGCTGGTGTGAGAAAGACATAAATATGTAATTTTATTACATATTTATGTTAGAAAAATCCAAAAACATGAGAAAAAGAAAAGGAAACAAAAAGATGGGAAAAAGATAGAAAAGCCCACAAAAAGAATATTTTCGGCCCCTCTGGCCCAATCAGCAGGCCCAGGAAGACCTTTGTCGCGGAAGCCCTTGGCGCGATGCAGTGTTCCGCGACAAAGGCATGTTCCGCGACCAACTGGCCCCAAATGAAGAGGAGACCAGCCAAGCCCCTGGCGCGATGACCCTTGTCGCGATGGCATGCTCCGCGACAAAGGTCCATTCCGCGACCAAGATGCACAAATAGAGACACAAGACCCAGTCGAGAAGCCTTGCCACATGCAGTGTGTTCCGCGACCAACTTGATGTTCCGAGACAAAGCTGTGATGTGTGTGATGTCTTAAGACACAATGGGCTAGAATCAAGGCCCATGGGCTTAGGGTTACACTTCTATAAATATGAGGTGTCTCCCATGAGCTAAGGGTTGGTTGGAAGGTTGAAATTTTGTTAGAGGTTCTTGAAGGCAAGCAGTAGGAGTTCTCTCTTAGGTAGAGTAGTTTAGGTTTATTTTTATGTATTATTTAATTTTTGCACTTAGTCTAGCTTAGATTAGTGTTTTACTGTTCACAGTGCTTAGATAGCCATTTTTATACTATGTTTCGTTTTCTAAACTCTTGTTTTAGGGTTTGTAATACCCAAATCATGGGTATTAACAACACCTCTTCAATAATATGGGAAAACATTCATCATTTGTGTCCCAAATCATGAAATGGGTCTCACACCCCATGGATTTATGCTTCCTTTTTCATTTTGGGGTCATTTGACCCCCATTTTGTTACTCTTATGTTTACTGTTGGCATATTATGGATAATGTTGTGTGGATGTGTGATCAAACCCTAGATTAGGACTCTTGCTTTATTTTTAATATCCTGCCCAGTCTTGTTATTTTTGTTTAAGCATGTTCCTACTTATTTTGAATGTTTCTTGCTTATTTTTAGCTTAGAATAGCTTTTTGATCTGAAATAGGGTGAGATCACGCTGTTTGCATGCCACTGTTCATTTCTGCTTTTTCTGACTTTTGTCCTGAACCACCTTGGGCGCCAACCGCCTTCTGGCGCGGAGCCACGTTCCGCGACAGAATGGCTGTTCCGCGACCAGGGTGTCTCAAGACACTTGTCTCCAAATTTAAAACCCTTTGTCGCGGAATACCTTGTCGCGGAGCCACGTTCCGCGACAAAACTGTCCATGCATAGCGACAAAGGAGCCAAACTCTTGCATTTTGTCCTCATGGCTTCCTGTCGCGGAATCACCTTGTCGCGGAGCCACGTTCCGCGACAAAACCCCATTCCGAGACAGGAAAATTCTGCCATGTTCCTTAATCCTTGAACACTTTGTCGCGGAACACCTTGTCGCGGAGCCACGTTCCGCGACAAAATCTCCATGCATAGCGACAAAGGTTCAAATGCTTTAGAATTTTATGAAAACACTTCGTCGCGATGTCACCCTTGTCGCGGAGCCACGTTCCGCGACAAAACCTTGCATAGCGACAAAGAGGCGTTATGCTGCCAAAAATTCTAAAAACTTGTCGGGATGTCCATGTCGCGGATCTCGGTCCGCGACAGAATTTATGATATCGCGACAAGGGTTTCTCTCTCTATTTGATCTCAAACAAATTTCATTCTCTCTCTATTTTATATTGCAACACTCACATCATAGCCCCACGGGTTAGGATGTAACATTCTGGAATTGCAATATAGGGTGTTATGCTGCCCAAATTTTGATTCTCCATTGGCATCACTTAACTGATTGAACCCTTGACTCATTAATGATTAAGGATTGAGATTAGCAATAATCAAACTTCAACAATCATCATGATTAAAGGACCTTTGTTCAATTGCCATTAAAACATTCTTGTATAAACAAAATCCTGATGGCTTAAACAGATGATCTGGACTGTAATTAATTATGGTAGGAAGGATTATTTAAGACCATTACATGTGGACCCGATCCACAACCTTGTATGAGAAACCAATGTCTCTCATACAATGGATCTTCTTTTGCTTCTTATTTATTTTGTCTTTGTGTGTTGTGTGGAACCATTAGTAAATAATACGCCAGAATAATGTTGGCGGGTACTCCCTCATGGATAACTAGCTCGTATTCTGGGTATTAGTTACTAATTGTTATTTTGCATGGTCTGAGTGGCTGTCAGTGGAAGCCTTGGCGGTTCGCCCATCCGGGGTTATAATAGCTGCTCAACTGACTTCCATCCAGATACAGTTTTATTTTTGTTATCTTAATTTCCAAACCCAAATTCCAATCTGTAGTGGGAGTCAGTTGGCATCAGTCAATGCCAACTGATGATCACTATAAAAGGGAAGCATGTAGGTTTTTATCCGGATTCACAGACAGTGGAGGCCCAACTGGTGTTGACACCACCATTATAGGGTCTAAGCTGTCTAAATTCGCTCCATCCGAGTGACTGGGAAATTGGACAGTAGATGTTTACAGTCCACCTGATCATTCTGCCATCACTTTGGTACCTTGACCATTCCATTCTGTGTTTCACCTTCTGTCTAGACCCGCTTCTATATTTTGGGTCAATTAATTTTACACTTCCATATATCCTTATGCATGATAATATTATGTACTGTTGTGGTCTGTAATTATTTTGGGATCCTTCCCTTGGACAATAGAAGTCTAGATCTTAAACAGATATGGCTTTATAAACTTCCAACAAAAACTTCTTTATAAAATCCGGATCTGAGTAAGGGATAAATTCTTCAGTTATGACTAATTCATATTCTGCCAAGGGTTATATTTTGGGAATTAAGAAGCAGATTCAGCGATTAGGTCTCGTCTAGACTGAAAGGGTCTGTGTTTTAACTGAGAGTCTAGTACCTGACAGGGAATGATTTTCAAATCCATTGTTGTCCAAAATTGCTGGTTGATGGAAATGTAAGATTAAGCGCTACACCGAGATGGGGTCCACTTGGATTCAAATACAGTGTAGTAAATAACCTTAGAGGAACATCATTCAGGCCTTGGTTATTTTCCAAGATAGGGTTGAGTTTTCTTTCAACTGCTATCTTCTTCTGCCAAAGCCGACTTTTGAGTCCTGAGTGAGTGCATCCGGAACGAACTAATTTATTAGTTCGTTTCATTAGTTTGTATCTCATAATCACCCGGAAGGAGGTGAACACACTAGTGGTTCACTGAGAGCCGGGAATTCTTGATCCATACTCCTTTATTCTGACGGGGAGCTGTCTTTTACTACCAGGGTCAGATTTTCAAAACCTCCGAGTGATAGGATTTTAAATGCTTTCTTTACCGCTTTCTTTTAACCGCTTTCATTAGAGGTCACTTGGTTGTATTGAGAGTTGTGTAACTGCTACTAGGATTGACAGTTAAGGGATAGTTTAGGGCTGAATTCAAACCTTTGGGTGTGACATGGGAGAATGATAGCGGTACTTGGCATTTCAATAAATGATGTGTCGGGTGTTGCTTTTCCACCACAGATGAAGTAACATACCCAGGCCAGGGCAGTTACAAATCCGTGGTATCTTAGAATTTGAGGTCTTAAGAACATGTAAACTCATATTGCAAGTACCTGTCTGTTAAAGGGAAAGCCTTATTGAGAGCATGAGAGTTAGCTATCTGAAAGAATTATCCCAAACAAAGATCTGCGTATTAAAATGGAAGTTTAATATTGCTGTATCTCACTCTTGTCCAATTTTCATTCTTTTCTTCCTGTCCTTTCTGTCCACATTGTGACTCAACTTCACGGTTGGCACAATGCTCCTTTTTCCTGCTTTCGTAGATAATGTTTACCGCATTCCTAGAATAATTCTTATCCGCTTTCTAGAATAGATTTATTTGCTTTGTAGATTAATTTAACTGCTTTCTAGATCTAATTTACATTCATGTCAGTAGTTATTAATCACCTTTCAAACCTATTGAGCAATACGAATGGAAAATCTAGTAAAACGACGTGGGACCTGCTTCTATCGCACATCCTCCAGTGAACGATCCGGTCTTACTATAAATTACTGCAATTTTTGACACCGTGCGCTTTCGGGCCACAGTTTCTTAAACACGAGCAATAAAAACATGACTACTTATAAATATATCCCTAATCACAACTCCGCCATCATAAATTGGTTTCATTAAATAAAATCTAAACCAGGACCATGATTTTTCGGAAAATACTCATGTAGTGGGAACTTGCCAAAAGTTTCATGGCAGGAACTCTCATGGCAAGAATGGACGAGAAGTATCATGGCATACTTGCCGGGGATCCTCAGTGTGACAGGCTGAAGGTCAACCTATCCCGGCTATGCCATGAGATTTGTCAACATTTCATGACAGGGAGGACCACAGCGCCATTTGAAATTAAAGCACCACACTTGAGTAATAAAAAGACTAACAATCTTGATGTATCCCTAAACCCTTTCCCATGAATCATAACTCTTTTCTTGTAATAAATCTAACCTGGTATAATTTTAGCAAAAGCTCGTGGGACGGAAATTGTCAAAAGTTTCAGCGAGGAAAGAAAAGGAATGGTGCGAGGGCTTGTTTCCGAAATCAGGAAAAGATTTAAGGAAAATGTGCAGATGCTGAAGTCCACGCGATGATTGTTTGACATCGCGAGGAAAGGAAGTCTGTGCAAGACAGAAGTTTTATCCGACATGGCGAGAAGCAGATTCTTTGGAAAATTGTGAGACCTCGCCTCGTCAAGAAAGATGATTACATTTCTGACTCTCGCTTTGAAGGAACTGGACAAAGCGAGAGGAGAGCTATTCTGATGCGAGCGGTTATCATCCAAGGCAGAAGCAGTTACAACGCCCATCTATAAATAAGACCCTTGGGGGAATCAGCTCAGCAGGCGGGAGATTGAAGAGAATAGCTCGATTTTACTCTCCAGTCCACTTTTTAGAATTTAGTAGGTAGGTTAGGACTTAATTTTCTCTGCAATTTACTTTGATGTTCTTCAGATTTGTAATTTGTTTTCGTAGAACTGTAATTCGATTTCGTAGTAGAATTCTTTAAGATTAGCTGTTAGATTAGCTTGAGGATACCCTGGGAGGAGAGTTGCTTTCGGATCGCTTGTTCATCCATCATGACGATCATCATCTAAACTCCGACTCGTTCGCTCATCTTTGCATTATTCTGATAGCAATCAGATTTCCAGGTGTATTCGTTTTTAATTCTTTGTTATTTGAGATACAAGAAGAATGATCGGTTATCAGAATGTGAATTTCTTATCTTTCTGGTTTCTATTTCCATTTCGTAATTCTGTTTCAGCAGAGTATAAACCTCAATTTCATCATTCAATCTGAATTTTGCATTATATCTTTAATTCGATTTTCGAAGATCATAACACTTCCACATTTTTAATGCGCAAATTGTTCGTTCCAATTACGTAAGAAATTTGGATATTGTAACCGAGTTAGGTATGATCTGGCAGAATTATGAATTCACTCGATTTTCTGTCAATGTTATGTTTACAGACGAGAATATTAGTGTTTAATGTTCAGAACTCTAAAAGGTTCCTAGAGACCCATGCAGTGTTAATCATCGCTTGATAATCTTTAAGAATCAATAGCTTTGAGTTCATGAATTTGGATACAAAAGATTCTATGTTCATAATCTTCTAAACGGAAATTCCAGAAGGTAGTTATGACAGTTATAAATTCTGATCATTTACTTCGAATAAGGGTAAACCCTTGCTTCATCTTAAAAGATGATGCGAGGAAATATCCAGATAGATCTATTATGAAAAAGGCTATTCAAATACTCACGCGATGTCAATCTGACAAAGCGAGAAGATCAATCTATAATAGCAATAGACTTGATATCCATTTTACAGGGTATCAATTATTCACTTTTACTTCCTATACGTATATAACCCCTATCTATAAGTAGGAATTGAGTATCTCGCCGCATTCTTGCAGAAACTATCGCGAGGCATCCAGTTCTTTGTATAAATAAAATCTGGGGAACATTCTTTGAATATTAGCTCCCTCCATGCTGTACAGACATAGCGTGCGGAAAATTGGAATGTTCATAGTTTGAAACCCAAAATAGTTACTGCGAGCTATTTTGGACATTTATTTTGCAGAGTTATTTCTCAAATCCTTTTTCTTGGGAAAGTTATTTCCTAATTCTGTCTAGTTTCCAAAGTATATTTTGGAAACATCTTTGTCTTTTGATTAAGAGGATTCAGAACCCTCAAACGTCTCTTTATACATATAATACTACATATACATATAATATTTTGGGATATTTCCCAGTATATGATGAGTAACCTTACTTCATGATTACAAATTCACAATTCATATGTGCATTACGTATTACTATTTACACTGGTACGCTGAGAGAGATGATGATATAGGTTTTATCAATCATTATTTACTCAGGACTGATAAAGAACAAACTTGTTCTTCAGTTGGGCACTTAGTACCTGTCGTTTAAAAGGGAAAGATGTTTCAAAAACCATCTTTTGTCCTAAAAATTAGTAGAGTATCAGGAAGATTAATTTCCGGGGTTCATGGTATTATAGTTATCACTCTATGCTATGAGTAGGAGATTAAATATTTCTCCTACAGTCTACTAATCCTGAGTTAAATCACGGATATTAGGAACTGTTTACAGAGATTTCTCGAGCTAAATCATTTATACAAATCTGAGTGGTCTGGATAAGTCAAGGAATTTGAATAGCAATTTCATCTTGATATACTTACAAGGCTATTATTCCTTATGAATACTTGCAGGAATTACTCTGAAGAAACAAGTCCTATGAAAACATTGGATGATAGATTTAAATATTAGCTTTTTCATTTGTTGTAGAGGACATCCAATACAGGATCATAAGATCAGTTTGATCAGGGTAATAAAAAGAACAACTTCAAGTTCAGACGAATATAGTATGATTTAGAAGTGACCTCGAGTTGTCAAAGGCTTAATCTGAGTCTGAAAGAAAAAGATTAAGTGACAATTCTGAAAAGCTTTTATCACAGAAAGAGTCTGACAGATCATTCTGTGATGATAGTATTCCATGATTTCAGAGCTTAGAATGTCATGACACTGAATCACAAGTACCTGTCTTGGGAAGTGATTAAAGACATGAAGATTTGATTAAGTTGTGTAAAAGATTTTTCTATCTCAATGAACTTTCATTATGTTTTAGCCAATGAAGTATGATAATCTCATCATATTCTTATTTCATTTGATTTGGTCTGTAACACCTTAAACACGTGAATAAGATCATAATGTTCTACATCATTTTAATTGTTTTCTTTACTACGTTCACAGCTTTAAGCATTTACATTTCAGTAGTATTCTTTAGTAATCATCATTACAACATTCTTAAATCAAGAATAGAGACAGATTCTAAAGCTAATAAATCTATTAAAACACTTCTGTCGTGTAACTCTCTTTTGAACGATCCCGACAATTAAAATAAATATTGCAGCTTGATACCGTGCGCTTTCGGTAGGAAAAACTAGGCAAGCTTTTTAACAGCCCTATAGGAATTATAGTGTAAAGGCTGTCGGGGGGCATTGCAGCGGGGTTTTACCTCAAAGCTTCAATTACCCCTTTTAGATTGCAGCCGGTAGTACTTCCTAATTTTATTAAATGGTATCCCATTTTGTGGTCCTGTCTTGTATTGAGAAGGAAGCCCTTACGCCAAAATTGGCTCTGGATTGTCATTCGGGATCCCCCTCAGGGTCCTCATCAGACTACTGCTCCTCGGCCTGGAAAGTGGAAGCGGAAAGAAACTTCTTTGCCTCTAGTGGCAAGACCTCAGAAGAAGACAAACCATGAATTGTTTTCTCCTTGAGGTATGTATTGTGATATTTGCATAGTTGGCTTTCCCTACTCTTTGTAAAATGCAATTACATCTTCATCTTACCAGATGAGGCGGATGATGATGACGACACACCATTGTCCAATCTCTTCTCAGGTATTGGCGATACGTCATCTATTTCATTGCTTGTTCAGGGGACTATGTCCAAGTCCGGAAATCTATTGCTAGTTCTTGGTTCTGCCAACCCTCTATGTACGTGCATGTCACTACCAATAGTGGTCTTGCTTTTAGCTGTAAATGGATTGGGATTATTAATGCCTTTGCTTTTTTGTGGCTTCATATTGCAGCCATTTGATCCATAGATGTCGTTTCTCTATATCAAAGAGGACCCGATTCAGTTATTTCTAATAGTTCAGGGGGAGGCATCCAATCATCCGTTTAATCCAAAACAATTAGGACCACATTTTTGATGTCGCCATATTTTGCAGGAGAACAATATGACATCGGCTAAATTTTTGGAGGACCTAACGGCTTCAACCACATTACCTATTTCAGATACTGTGAGGCCAGAACTGAATCCTGGGTCTGGTCCCTCGTAGACCATCATTTTAAATGAATTCCCGGATCCAATTATTGGTTCGACACCTTTTGATTTTGTAAGCAACTTGTTCGTTTGCTTATTTCATTGTTTTTATTTTGGTCTTCCAATATTCTTTTTGCAATGAATTCTTTCAAACCCACCTGACTAGTTGTCAGATAGAGACCATTCATAATTCTCAAGATCAGCCACGCAAAGGCCTTTTTCGAGGTCATGATACGATTTTTCTTGATCACCTTAATATGTCATTTGTCTATCTTGTTAACAAATAAAATTTCTCCACCCAGCATGTCACCACAGATTCCAGGCCCTTGAGTCTCCAAGATGGTTGGCCCTTGATGCGTGGACGTGCGAACTCATTATAGGAGGCTGCAGGGGGAAATGCCCAAACTTCTGAAGATGACCCGACACTAGATGTTGGGGAACGAAAGCTTGGGCTAGTGCAGACCCCTTGATAGTCGCAATCCTCTTCATCCCATAAACCAAGAATTACAATATCAGAGAGATCTCGCATACCAGGCTATGGTCAAGAGGTAATTTACACTTCCTCATATTTTTAGTGTGTGCTTGTTCCTTTTTGACATTTTAACATCGTTTTGATAGGAAGCCGCATCCACTCTGTATGAAGGTGACAATAAGCGATTCATCAAGATGTTTTTTGAAATACCATTAAAGACAATGCCTTTAGAAGACATAAATTGTGCTACCTCAATTTTTATAATCGCCCGGGATAATCCAAACAATACGGGCCTTGATCATAATGCTTTGGCCTGAGGCATTGGAATTCTAGTTTGGCCTGAGGCATTGGAATTCTAGAATGTTTTTACATTCTTAACCAAGCTAGATTATCCTTGATTGTCCATAGTTGTACGTTGATAGATACCGCGAAGAACTTGGGAGGGCTAAAGTCGAGGCTGAGTATCTTCGGGAAAGAGGGATATTATCTCTACCGAGATAAATGAAATAAACGAAGTGATTCGTCGAGCGCAAGAGCGACGAGAGCAGTTAGATGACCGTCTTCTAGCCGTTGATCAAGATAATGAATCAATCCATGTCACTGCCAATCAGAAGGTTGCTGCCATTGATCACTTAGAAGTGGGGCTTCATACTTTAAATGAGAGATTAAGCCTTCATATGGAGGAAATTGAAGCCAAAACCCAAAAGATGCTTCGAAAATGGACTGAGATCTGCGAGGAATTAAAGCACATAGAAGTGATTCCCCTATCTTGACTCTAAAGAATTTTTGGACAAATGTTTTGTTTTATGACATATGTATGTTATTCCTTTTTGTCCACTTGTTATTTTTAAAGTCACCATACATTTCGGATACCCCTCGTTGTATTCTTCGTGATCTATGAATACTTTTTACTGACATTTTAATTTCAGTCATAATATAGAAATCCTTAAAATAGATAGAAGGATGGATGATGATTATGGGCATTATGGTTATCGATTCAATTCAATATCCAGACTTGGCCTGCAGAATTGAGATCTTTCTTGATTACACCATACCCTATAGGCCTGAATGGTCGGGATTTCTATCGCCTTTTGACCATGATTTAAGAAAGTTTGGAGTTTCTCAATGTGGGAAAACCACTATCGAGCAAGCTATTCGGTTTATGTCTTCAGCCCTTATTTATTGTGTCAAGATAAGGTATTCGCGATGGCAAAGGATAGGCATGAAACTCGCCTGACGAACAAGTGGTATGACCTCATCGATGATCTTGATGAACTATGTGGAGAAAATCCAGATCTCAACGATAATTACTCAGAAGATTCCGATTAGGAATATTTTAGGTCTAGGCTCGTTTTGGACATTGCTTTGTCCTTGGTGAAATACCTTTAATGATGTGCCATTACAGTATTTGTATACCTTTATTTTGGCGCAAGTCTTCATTTTAGTATGTGGTCTCTTGGATGACCATTTTTGTATTTGGACATGGTAAATTATCCTTTATGAAGACAATATAAAACACTTGTAATAACATTGAATAGTGCAACAAATATTTTCATAGATGCATATTTATGATGGGTGTAACATGACAATCCTGGCCCGAATACAAGACCATTACAACTCTGGAATCAACGCACGGGGTTAGATGCCACCCCTTACTTGGGATCCCGAGGACTTACGGGCTTTCCACATGCCAATGTTTCCGCTGGCTACTTAAGCTTATTCGTGGATGGCTTCGTTGATTCGGCTGCTTTACTCGCAGTTGTATGCCCTATCGCTGGTTGACTGCTTCTTGTGCTCGTGCCCCCCGAGCCACTTGATGGATCTTGGATTGGCAACTTGGTGAACTTTGGCTGCCTTGGAGCATCATCCTTGCCCCTGAGCCATTTCTGGTGGGCGGCTTACTGGCCACCTCTGCACCCTTTGGTTGTCACGGTGGTAGGTTATCATCTTGATCCTATCATTGATCATTCCGATGACTCGGCTTAGAGTCGCGATTCTTCAGGAACTTGGCAAAGCCGACAGCCATGATTGCATTATGGAAAGGTTGTGAATCAATCCCCATGGTTCCCACTTTCAATCTTCAAGACTAGATTGCTTTCTGAATAGTTCTTCAGAATTGAGCGCAATCCTTTGTACTGTGTGAAAATGCGTTGTGCCTACATTGATCTCTTCTTCCGTGGCCAATTTTTGGCCATTTAAAGGAAATTTCATGTTCTTAATCACAATGTTACCTTTTTATTTTCGGAAATAGCGGTTTCACAATTCCCTTTATGTTGTCGTAACCGCTTAATGAACTTAGTCTTTTGTTCATTTTCCTTCTATTTTGTCTCTAAAATCTTAGACAACGTGATTGTTGGCTGCGGATTATAGAACCTAGTATGAAACGCTTTCTTTAACTGCTGCCATGTGGCAAATTCGCCTGCGGGCGGATCAATAAACCATGAAAAGGCAGTCTTTGACAACGAGAAAGGGAATAACTGCATCCGAAGGAACAAATTCCTGCATACTTCCCCTAGTTAGATCATAAAGCGGACGATGTGGTCTATGGTGGATGTTTCATCTTCTCTCGATAACATGGAGAAATCAGATATTCGTGCACCATTGGGTGGAGATTTTCTTCTCGTACACATGGGGCTGATAATGCATGTGATAAACATGTCGATTAGTTTATGGTGTGCTCAATGCTAACCTTCGCAACATGGTTTCTAGATGTTTTCTCCCATATGCAATCGTTTTGGCTTGGGTTAGCCTGGTAACAATGATGGCAGACCAGGAAGGTTCTTCTGGAAACAGGATTTGGTCCTCGGACTTCCTGATTTTGTTGGCGAAGGGGTGGATTTTGAAATCTTTTTTCCCGCCATTATTGTCTCGAGGAATATTCTTGCCAAAGATTGACAGTATTGGTGGCGTTGCCCCCCGAGTCATGTTGACTCGGTTAACATCATGAAATTACGCCGGAACCCGTAATTAAGGCAACCTAACCAGAAAATTGTTTTGTCCGTGGTTTTGGGGCGTATTCATGTCACTTCCACCTGTTTGGTCATTCTTCGGGTAAGGATCTAAGGAGTTTCCTCTACGGGATTGGGGATATCCGCCATAGTTTTTACCCTTAGTGTCGGCTATATGGCCGGAGAAGTCGTATAAGCCGTAGGTAACCCGAAGGATAATGGTTGGGTAGTCATGTTATTTCTGAGAAGAATCTTGCCATGCCATGTGAAGACCCACACTCCCATTAGAGGGTACCAAGGATAGTTTGGCTCTTCGTAATAGTATTTCCCTTGAGTGGACACTATTAGGATGAGGCTGAAGTGGTAACGTTGTTTCCTACAAGACTCGTGGTCCCGACAGGTGCGTTTAAAGCTACATCTTGTCGCCTTACGAAAATGTTATTCACTATTGTGATTAGTTTTTCGAACTTGTTCGATGACCTAGATTTCGTCGGTTGTTGTTCTCCGAGATGATCAACAGACGTATTCTCTGTCCTATTCGTGGTTGATAATCGCCAAAATTGTCCATTATTTCCAATCCATTTCCGTGTCTGAGACGGACATTCTGATCGTATTCCCATCTTATTTTAATAAGAAAGCAGTTGAATTCGACAGATTGATGCAAGTTTGTAAAAATATTAAGGTGGTAATGAAAGACACAAAATATGCAATTTTAATTGCATTTGTGTTAGAAAAATCCAAAAACATGAAAAAAGGAAAAAGAAAAGAAAAAGGAATGAAAAGATGGGCAAAAGAATAAGATAGCCCACAAAAATCAAAAAGATGGGAAAAAGAATGAAAATCCCACAATCTGAAATTTTGGTTAAGTGTTGAAGATCAATTCGGTCTATAAGCAATTCGACCTAAATCGAATTGCTCAGTAGACCGAATTGCTGAAAGAAAGAAGAAAAGAGAAGTGTTGAGGAAGAGAAGAGCAACCAATTCGGTCTAAACCTAATTGACCCATAGACCGAATTGCACCATGAAAGGAAAGAAGACTTTGAGCAAAACAGAAAAGAAGGAGTTCGATCTATGCAATTCGGTCTAGGCCGAATTGATTGTATAGATCGAATTGCCTTAAAGCAAAGAAGCCAAACATGAACCATCTTCAATTCGACAGGGCCAATTCGGTCTACCCATAGACCGAATTGATGGATGACTACCACATTCCAGCTCAAGATCAAAAAGGAAGACCTCATACAATTTGAATTGCATCAATTCGATCTAAACCAAATTGCATGAGGAGACCGAATCACATTCAAAGTACAGCTGAGCACGTGAGAAATGCATGATGGGCCTAGGGTTTCGGAAAGAAGTATAAAAGCTGACCTTCCTCAACAAAAATCACATACACAGACACATTTGGACAGTTTGCTGGGAGACAAAAAGAAGGAGCAGGAGGTTCTTCACCCCTTAAGGGTTAGGTAGGTAGTGTAGTTTAGTTAGTTTATTTTCATGTCTGTAATGTAGTTTTATTGCTTTTGAACTTAGTTTTTGTCTCATAGAAGCTGGTTACCACCCTTAGTGTAGCCATTTCCATAAACTTTAAATGCTTTATAGTTAGAATGAACCCTACCTTCAAGCTAATGAATGGTTTAGGGTTATTTACTGCTTTCAAGTGTCAATACAAGAAAGAATCCAGAAATGGGTTTTCATTTCAAGTGGTTGGCATTTACTTCATGCTTTCTTTAGAAATAAATGGTAGAATGTTTGTTTGTTTCAACTAGGTTATATTTATTATGCTCTAGTTGACTTGCATTCTCAATAAATGTATGCGAGTGGGTCTTTGGCATGGTTTACACCTTAGAGATTCAAATAAGTGCTCTTAGGTTTTAGACAATCTTAGGCTTGTTAGATTTATTTCCCTGCTTTCTAGTGCTGTTTTAGTCTCTTTTATTGGCTTATTGTTTCCTTAGATAATGTAGGTGTTCTTAATTTTTGAGGATGTATTCCTGTTTTGTTCAGTAGATGCTTAAGTTCTTGATCTTTGATTGCTTGTTTGTAGCTTTTAGGTTTGTTTCATGCCAATGCCTGTTAGCCACATAACCTAGGGCTATTCTCCTTAAAACACTCATTAGTGTAGCTGTGAGGTGACATTGATGTGAAATGAAGGATTTGGTAAATCTTATCCATCATAAACCACACAATGTAAACCAAACCTGCACTGAGAGATAGACATGCAATTCGATCTGAGGTAATTCGGTCTAGGCCGAATTACTCATGAAAATGGAATTGCATGGCAAAAATATTTGTTAAATGAATCACTTGAAAATTTATATGCAATTCGATCTAGGTAATTCGGTCTATACCGAATTATCCATGAGACCGAATTGCATAGCAAAAATTGTTGTCTTCATGTGGTTCTTTAAGCAATTCGGTCTAGGTAATTCGGTTTAGGTCGAATTACTCATCTAGACCGAATTGGCCTTGGAAACCACATTGTATGCATTTTATCCCCTCATGCCTTAGTTTATTTTATTGTTCTACCAATTCGAATTGTTAATTCGGTCTAAACCGAACTGACTTAGCAATTCGAATTACCTTCATTTTGGGGTAAATGCCTTAGCCAATTTTAGTGAAGAAATGACTTCATCAATTCGAATTGTCCAATTCGGTCTAGACCGAATCGCCTGACAATTCGAATTAGAGGATGCTTCATGACTTTACAATGATTAATTGGGTATGGTGTTACTTCATACTTCATGCATACCTAATTCGGCCTCTTTTGCACTTTGCCCAATAGACCGAATTGCTTTCTTCCTTCTATTTTTAAAACTCCAAAAATATTTTATTTCAAGAGTTGTGTAAGTTGCATGGGTGTATTGAGCCAAGGCCCACCACATCTAATTTTTATCCATTACACATCTCACCCCATTAGTGTCTATTTATTGTGTGATTAACACTCACACAATACCAAAAACATTTTCTTAATCTTGTTTGTTTTCCCTTTCATTGTGTGTATGAATGGGTAATAAGAAATATCACAGATCAATGTTGGCGAAAAGGTCCCTTCACCAGGATAACGATAGATCATCTTCTGTGTATTAATTATTACTCGTTATTTTGCATGGTTTGATCAATGGTTGGTGGAAGCTACGGCGAAAAGGTCCCTTCACGGGGATAACGATTAGTCACTCAGCCAACTCCTATTCAGATACAGTTTTCTTCTCTTTATCTTAATTTCAAACCTGAATCTAGCATTGTAGTAATAATAGATGATATATGCCAACGTCATCTAATAATTATTACAATAATAGAAAATGTGGGTTTTCATCCAATTTCACAGACAGTGAAGTCTAAGATGACAGCGGCAACTGTCATTAAAGGCATGCTATTGTCTAAAAATCATTTCCATCTGGAATACTTGGGACCCGGATAGCAGATGTTTGCCGTCCGAATAACCCCAATTATTTCTGGCAATTCTTTTTAGCCAAATTCTTCCTATCTCTGGCTAATTCATCTTTGTTTATCGAATTCTGTCTAACTCCACCATATATTTTGGGGTAATTTGTTTTACTTCTCATATACATGTATGCATGATATTATTATGTAGATATTGTGGTCCTTGATATTTTGGAGATCCTTCTCCTTGGACATAGAAGTCTTGATTTAAATCAGATGTTGCACAATAAATTTCCAACAAAAATTCCTTTATAAAATCCGGATCTGAGTAAGGGATAAATTCAACAGTTATGACTAATTCATCTTCTACTGGGGGTTGATTTTGAGAACTTTAGAAGCAGAGTCAACGATTAGGTCTCTCCTAGACTGAAAGGATCTGTGTTTTAATTGAGAGTTTAGTACCTGTTTAGGGAATGATTTTCAAATATCTATTTACTTCTCAAAATTGTTGTGTGTTGGAAATCTTGTATTAAGTATTGCATCGAATCAGTGTCCACTTGGATCCGGATAAGATGTGATAACTAATATTAGAGGAACAACATATAGGCCTTGGTTGATTTCTAAGGTAAGGGTGAGTATTCTTTCAACTACTATCTTCTCTCACCAAAGCCTAAAATTGAGTCTTGAATGAGTACATTCGGAATACACCTTCATAGGTCTGTTCCACTCATGTTTGTATCTCATAACTAACCGAATGTTATAAGCCATGTGGCTTACTGATATTTGGGAAGTTCTAAATCTGCATCTGGTCACCAAGACCAGGGGCTCTTTTATGCTAACGGATTGTGACGATCTTTTAAGACTTCCGAGCGATAGGTTTTTAAATGCTTTCTTTACTGCTTTCTTTACCGCTTTCTTTAAAATGCTTTCATAGAGGTCACTCGGAAGCAGAGATGTATCTGCCGGTTATAAGGTTTAAGAGTTATGGATTAGTTCGGGGTTAGATTTGGACTTTGGGTGTGACAAGGGGGACGATAGGAGTACTTGGCATATCAACTAATGATATGTCAGGTGTTGCTTGTCCACCACATATGAATAACACACTCTTGCAAGGCATTGCAAAGGGGAGTTATTAATCTGTGGCATCTTAGAAGTTGAGGTCTTAAGAGCATGTAAATTCTCACTGTAAGTACCTGTCTGTTAAAGGGAACACAGTGCAGAAAGCATCAGAGTTAGCTAACTGATGAGTTATCCCAAACAAAGATCTGTGTATAAAAACGGAAGTTTAATTGAGTTTCATCTGAATCTTGTCCAATCTTTATTATTTTCTCCATGTCCCTTCTGTCACTTTTTAAATCTGCTTTCATAGAGTAATCTTATTCGCTTTCCTAGTATAAAGTGTATCGCTTTCTTAGAATAAATTTAATCGCTTTCTAAATATAATTTATCATGCTCTGTAGAATAATTTTACTGCTTTCATGATCTGATTTAAATTATTGTCAAGTAATTGTTAGAAACCATTACAAAACTGGAATCGAGTAACCGAGTGGAAAATCTTAGTAAACGACGTGGGCCCTGCTTCTATCGCACATCATCCAGAGAACGATCCAGTCTTACTATAAATTACTGCAACTTTTGACACCGTGCGCTTTTGGGAGCACAGTTTCGTAACATGAGCAATAAAAACGTGACAATCTATCATATATCCCTAATCCCAACTCCATCTTCATAAATTGGTTTCACTAAATAAAATTGAAAACCAGGATTATGATTTTTCAGAAAATACTCATACAGTGGGAGTGTGTTTCAGGGCAAGGATCTTTATGACATGAAACTGTGATAAGATTCATGATGTCAAATGCTGGGGACCTTTAGTGTGACAGACTAAAGGTCAAGATTGAACTATCTATCCCGGCTGCACCGTGAAAGTTGTCAAAAGTTTCATGCCCCGGGGAGAACTACAGCGCCGTTTGAAATCAGAATACCCCGCATGAGTAATAAAAAGTGAAATATATCCTTAAACCCCTTTCCCATGAATCATAACTCTTTTCCTTTAATAAATTTAATTTGGGATATTTTAGAAAAGCTCGTGTTAGTGGAGCTAAGGTTCAAAAGTTTCATGGCGCCGTTGCCGGGGATCATAACTTGGGAGCGCCATGAAATTGGAGATTGTATTTAGACGGTTCTTCACCCCCCCGGCAGCGCAATGAAATGTGTCAAAAGTTTCATGGCGCCGTTGCGGGGGAGGTTGCAGCGTCGTTTACTGAGAGAACTACATTCCTGATTTACTCATAGATAGTTTTTGTATATATTTTTGAATCATTACTAACCTGGGGGTTGTGCAGGTGCTGTCAAGTCTTGATACAAACTGGTTATGCAAAGGAGAAAGGCCTCATTGCCTGAGCTACCATTCGATCTAGAAATAGAAAGGACCGCTCGCCAACTGAGGGCACAAGCCAGACGAAGGAAAGAGCAGGAAGCCCGGACTCATACCTCACCCGAAACCACAAGCAGTGACATATCCGATATGGCAGAAAACCAGGACATTCCCCCGATCTTACCATTAGACCAACCACCCAATAATCCTGGTAATGGAGTTGATGGGGGTATGGTAGAACACCCGAATCGTGCGAACGAGCAGGAAGATCTACCTAACCCAAATCAGCAACAATATCAGCAATTCCACCAACAACCACCACCCCCTAACCAATATAACCAACAAAACCAAAATATGCCAAACCAGCAATACCAGAACCAAGCCTTCAATCAGGATCAATTCCAAAACAACCCTCATGATCCTGAAAATATTTTTCAGCAGAATCCCAACTATCACCAGCAGTACCAAAACCAAGCAGAGCAAGGAAATCAACAGCAGCAAGCAGCAGCTGATTTTATGCAGCCCATCGTGGAGACCTATTTGGATAGGCCTGGGAGAGCACAATTTCCTGCACGCAATTTTGAGCTCAAACCGGCACTCATCAACTTGGTGCAGAACAATCAATTTTGCGGTGCAAATCATGAGGATCCTCATGATCACCTCCAAACCTTCCTGGAGCTCTGTGACACCATCAAAAATCAGGGAGTATCACCTGATGCCATAAGACTAATGTTGTTTCCCTTTTCTTTATTTAGTGGTGCCACGGATTGGTATAAATCATTGCCCATAAATCAGAGGAGCACCTGGGCAGATTTGGTGAGGAGTTTTCTGTTGAAATATTTCCCTGAATCTAAGATAGACGAAGGACGAGAGAAAATTGGAGAGTTCAAGATGAAGTCGGACGAGTCATTGTATGACGCGAAGGAAAGATTCGCCAGCCTTTTGAGGCGATGCCCCCAACACGGATACCAGCCGTGGGAGCAACTGAGGAAATTCTATGGAGGACTCACCCATCCATGGAGAATGATGTTGGACGCTGCGGGCGGAAGACATTTACTCCATTTGCCTATGGATCAAGCCTGGGAAAAGATTGAAACAATGTCTGTCAACAGATCTGTGTTGAACAGCAATGACAAAAAGGCGGACCCTCCTAGAAAAGTTTTTGCTGTAAGTGAAGGAAAAACAGATTTCGAGAAATTGCAGGAACAGGTAGCTGCGATACAGCTAGGACAGGAGAAAGGAAAGGGAGCAGGTACTTCTCAGGCAGGAACCTCATCTGGCCAAATACAAGCACGGCAATCGGAAGCAATTTGTGGGCTATGTCAGGGACCACATCCAACTGACACATGCCAACAACTAGCTACAAAAGCTGCAATTATGCAGGGAACTACCAGAACCGCCACCCCAACCTCTCCTATTCCAGAAACAATGCACTCAATGCGCATTTGTTGACACATCCGAACCAGCCTAACCAGTTTGCAAACCAAAACCTTCAGCAAAACTTCAGACCTCAGAATCAAGGATTCGTCCATCAGAGAGTTCAGAACTTCCAGAACCAGAACCAGAACTTTCAACCCCATACCCAACAGAGGCCCAACCAAAACCAAGGCCAGAATTTCCAAAACTTCCAATCCCAACCTGATCATAATCAGCAATACAACCAAAAGCCACCATCTCGCCTGGAGAATTTGATGACCGAGTTTATTTCCAATCAAATGGAAATAAACCAGCAGTTGCAGTCATCAATCAAAAATGTGGAGACGCAGGTCACCCAGTTGGCTAAGGAATTGCAGAACAGAGGGAAAGGAACACTGCCGAGCAGCACTGAAGCCAACCCGCAATGCAAGTCAATCACATTGCGAGGAGGCAAGACTCTGAAAGGAAATGTGGGATCTGCAAAGAAGAAAGCCACGAAAGTAAAGGTTTCATTGGAGGTGGAAAAGGAAAAGGAAAAGATTGAAGGAGATGAAAATGTTGAGCTGGTACAGGATAAATCAGATACAGCTAACTCGCAGGCTGAAGCTGCAAATGAAGCTGAAGAGGGTATGGGTGAAGGTACAACTTCCTTCTCTTTACCACCAAAAATAGCTAATAATAAGTACATGCCAAGGGTGTCGTACCCTGCACGTCTTAAAAATAAGGAACATGACCTTAAATTCAAGAAATTTCTAGAACGGTTAAAGTCTGTAGAGATAACCATTCCTCTCGTGGAAATGATTTCAGAAATGCCCACCTATGCTAAGTTCTTGAAAGAATTGATTTCAGGGAAAAGGCAGGTAGAGCAGGAGGAGGTGATCATACTCAACAGCACATGCAGTGCCATAGTTCAAAGGAAGTTACCCGAAAAGAAAGAGGACCCTGGGTGTTGCACGCTTCCAGTACAGATTGGGAAGGCCAAAGTGAGCATGGGGCTATGTGATCTAGGATCCAGCATCAACGTGATGCCTCTAGCCATGGCAATTCGCCTAAGGCTCGGAGAGATTGAACCGGTCAAGATGAAACTGCAACTGGAAGACAGATCAATCACCAAGCCCGTAGGAATCCTCAAGGATGTGGTGGTCAAAACCGGCCAAGTTCTTTTCCCGGTAGACTTCATCATCCTTGACATCGAAGAGGACTCTGAAATGCCACTTATCCTGGGACGCCCGTTCTTGGCCACCGGCGGTGCACTGATTGACGCCACATCTGGAGGAGTCACATTGAGGGTGGACAATCGGGAAATCTCCTTTGACATGGAAGAGCTACAGAAATTCCCGAATGAGGGATCTTGTTCCATGTTTGATGTAATAGAAAGTAGGTGTGAGGATGAGAGCACAGACTCTGTGACTGTGATGACGGACAAAATTTCAAAACAGGTACTGACGCCTGAAGGTGCCGAACAAGAAAGAAGCTGCAACGCTGTCCACTTCGAAGACCCTATCACTGGGGATCTTGAAGAGTTTGACGGTGTTGAATTCACTCAGGAGGAGGAAGAGAGCACCACGGAAGAGGAAGTGGACCCTGTACTGACACAGGGTCCCGAAGGTAAATCTGATCTCTCACCCCCAACCAATTCTCGCAAATTACTACCTTCCGTTGAATGTCCGCCAGAGCTTGAACTTAAAATACTGCCGGATCATCTTAAGTACGTCTTTCTCGCTGAACATAAAAGATTACCGGTAATTGTGTCAGCTAAGCTGACCCAAGAACAAGAAAAAGCTCTGGTAGACATTCTAAAGAAATATGTACATGCAATTGGATGGACCATTTCGGATATAAAAGGAATAAGCCCCTCTGTTTGCATGCACAGAATTTTAATGGAAGAGGAGTACACGCCCTCAAGGCAACCACAAAGGCGTCTGAACCCCCATATGCAAGAAGTGGTAAGGAAAGAAGTTATCAAGCTCTTAGATGCTGGTATCATCTATCCTATATCTGACAACAAATGGGTTAGCCCAGTGCAGGTAGTACCCAAGCGTGGGGGGATGTGCATAACGACTAATGAGCAAGGAGAAGAAGTGGCGACACGTCCAGTGACCGGTTGGAGAGTCTGCATCGACTACCGGAAGCTTAACACCGCTACGCGGAAGGATCATTTTCCCTTGCCGTTCATTGATCAGATGCTGGAGAGGTTGGCCGGGAGGGAGTACTATTGCTTTTTGGATGGGTACTCTGGTTACAACCAGATTGTAATAGCTAGTGAAGATCATGATAAGACCACTTTCACGTGCCCATACGGAACTTTTGCGTACAGGCGCATGCCTTTTGGACTTTGCAATGCGCCTGCCACTTTTCAGCGATGCATGATGTCTATTTTCTCAGAATTTATCGAAAAATGCATTGAAGTTTTCATGGATGACTTCTCTGTGTATGGAGATACTTTTGATGAATGTTTGACAAATCTTGCGAAAATTTTGAAAAGATGCGAGGACACTAACCTAGTTTTGAACTGGGAAAAGTGCCATTTTATGGTCACCGAAGGAATAGTGTTGGGTCATCGCATCTCGCACGCAGGCATCGAAGTCGACAGGGCCAAGGTCTCAGTCACATCCAACCTTCCATTGTCGAACTCAATAAAAGCAGTTAGGAGTTTCTTAGGGCATGCCAGTTTTTACCGGAGATTCATTAAAGATTTTTCTAAAATTGCCAAGCCGCTCACTAATTTGCTTTGTAAAGAAAATGCTTTTGTAATAAGTGAAGCGTGTGTTCAAGCTTTTGACACGCTCAAAAAGATGTTGATTTCTGCTCCAATAGTACAACCACCCGATTGGTCAACGCCTTTCGAGGTCATGTGCGATGCAAGTGATCTCGCCGTGGGTGCAGTTCTTGGGCAACATAAAGAAGGAAGGCATTGCATAATTCATTACGCCAACCATGCCCTGACTGAAGCCCAAGTCAATTACACTACCACGGAGAAAGAGATGTATGCTGTGGTTTTCGCATTTGATAAATTCAGGCAATACCTCATTGGTACGAAAACCATAGTATACACCGATCACT
Source organism: Hygrophila difformis (assembly GCA_030278955.1). Lineage (NCBI taxonomy): Eukaryota > Viridiplantae > Streptophyta > Magnoliopsida > Lamiales > Acanthaceae > Hygrophila > Hygrophila difformis. The sequence goes on along the minus strand of JAOANR010000005.1, from coordinate 32,637,985 downwards.
CTGCACTGAGATACTTGTTCAGCAAACAAAACGCCAAACCTCGATTGATCAGGTGGGTACTTTTGTTGCAAGAATTCGATATCATAATAAAAGATAGAAAAGGCAAAGACAATGGTGCTGCTGACCATTTGTCTCGGATAGATAATAATAAAAATGAGATAGCCGTAAATGAAAGTTTTCCGGATGAGCAACTGTTTGCCTTGCATCTTCATGATCAAGCTTGTCCATGGTTTTCCGACATTGCTGATTTTCTAGCATGTGGAATAACTCCACCATTTCAGAGTAAAAAGCATAAAGCAAGGTTCAACCGAGAGGTAGTTAACTACTTCTGGGAAGATCCTTATCTCCTTAAGCATTGTGCAGATTCAATTATTAGACGTTGTGTAACTGAGCACGAGGCTTATCAAATCGCTAAAAAATGTCATGAATCGGAATATGGAGGTCACCATGGCCCCACTCGAACAGCTCACAAGGTACTCGAGTGTGGTTTCTATTGGCCTACCATTTACGAGGATTGCAAGGCGTTTGTTAAAGCTTGCGACAGATGCCAAAGACTAGGGAATATCTCCAAGAGGGATGAAATGCCACAAAAAGGAATTCTCATCCTTAAGATTTTCGATGTATGGGGTATTGACTTCATGGGACCATTTCCGACGTCTGATGGGAATCACTACATCTTGGTAGCTGTCGATTACGTGTCCAAGTGGGTCGAGGCGGTTGCGTTGCCAACCAACGATGGTCACCAAGTCATCAAATTTTTGAAAAACAACATTTTCAATAGATTTGGTGTACCTAGGGTAATCATATCTGATGGATGAACTCATTTTGTCAACAAAGTTTTTGCAAACCTCATGAGCAAAAATGGGATTCTCCACAAGATCGGCACGCCTTATCATCCCCAAACTAGTGGCCAAGTCGAGGTATCTAACCGCGAAATCAAACACATACTCGAAGCCACTGTGGGGATAACCCGCAAAGATTGGTCACGTAGACTCAATGATGCTCTATAGGCATACCGCACTGCATTCAAGACTCCCATTGGGATGTCCCCATACAGGCTTATCTTTGGAAAAGCCTGTCATTTGCCCGTAGAACTAGAGCACAAGGCTTACTGGGCCGTAAAAATGCTTAATTTTGACCCACGAGTGGCTCAGAGTAAACGCAAGTTGGACCTCAATGAAATTGAGGAAATACGTGCGCAAGCTTATGAAAGCTCGAGGATTTACAAAGAGCGGACCCAGAAGTTACACGATCGTCGCATAAAGTCTAAGCACTTCTATGTTGGCCAAAATATTTTGTTATTTAATTCTAGGTTAAAGCTATTCCCCGGAAAGCTTAAATCCAGATGGGAAGTGCCATACGAAGTGGTGCACGTGTTTGAAAGTGGAGCTGTCAGGATTCGAACTGACAAAGGAGAGCTGGTGGTAAATGGACACAGGTTGAAGGAGTATCTAGGGCAGTTCGACCCCGGAAAGGAAGTTCAAATGACATCGGAACCGGCCTATACTTAATAAAAATCTATATCTATACACTTTTATAATTATTTATTATGTATTTATTTATCTCGAATGATGAAGTATCCAAAAATCAACTAAACATTTAGAGTACTAAGACTAAATGTGAGGCTGTCGATATTTGGAGAGAATCTAATAATTTTTCTTATGTTTGCCTTGCAGGAATTCATGGAACCAAGAAAAAGAAGGATAAAGCTTCGAAAACCAGGTTCCCGGTTGGATTAATACCACATTTAATGGAAAGTAATTTCGGAATTTAGAGAAATTTAAAAACCGGAATAACTCCATAAAATGAGGGTGTTAATCCAACCTAATTTATGCAAGCAATTTATCATAGAGTAATTTTTCTGTGTGCTTTCGGTGTGTAATTTTTAAGAAATTCCTTAAATTCAGAAAATTTGAAATTTGAAAAATTTCAGAATTTCTCTAAGTGTTGAATGCGATCTATTTTTGTATCTCAAACCAATTCGGTCTACATCGAATTGTTTGAGACAGATCGCATTGGAGGTATGACTTGGAAATTTTCTTTTAGTCAATTCGATCTCCAAGCAAATTCGGGTTAGACCGAATTGGCCTAAGAGACCGAATTGGCTTCCCCAAGACACATCCTCCATCCTTGTGTAAATATTGGCCAAGTAGTAATTCGATCTATAGCAATTCGGTCTACACCGAATTAATTTTGAATAGATCGAATTGATCTACAAAAGGCATGTGTGATTCCTCAGTTTTATTTATGCAAGTGAGCGAATTCGATCTATAAGGCAATTCGGTGTGTCTACACCGAATTGCCCATATAGACCGAATTGCCCCACAAAAGCATCCCCCATAATTTTTCTAAGTAACCAGATTCGGTCATCTGGCTGTAATTCGGTCTCTGAATCAATTCGGTCTAAGACCGAATTGACTTCAAAAAGATCACATTGCAGCAGAGTGTGTTTGCTTCCCCTTCCAATTTGGTCTCTATGCCAATTCGGTCTAGACCGAATTGATGTGGTCTCAGGTGTTTGTGAGAGATTCGGTCTCTTAGGATTGATGTGGTATCAGGTGTTTGTGAGAGATTCGGTCTCTTAGGCCAATTCGGTCTAGACCGAATTGATGGTTCGGTCTCCAATAGACCGAATTATCCAATCTCCTACCCCTTTATATCCCTTATTCCCCCTCTTTTCCCTCACTTTCACTCTCCAACACTTCGATATTTCCCCGAAACCCCTCTCGCGAACTCCGTCTTCCTCGCTAAACCAGGGCTCGAGTCGAAGCTTTTGCTTGATCAACTCCGTTCAAAACGTTTGAAAATGGCTTCTTCGTCATCTAATCCTACTGGGAGTGTCGGGTGAGTTTCCTATTTTCGATTTCGCACCCTGTTTCACGATTCAAAATGTTGTTTCTTCCATGTTTTTTGCGAAATCGGTAATGGGGAAGGAAATGAAGCATGTTTTCGAGTGGGAGATGGTCGGAATGTGGCCGGAATGGTTTGGGTGTGATTGGGAAGAGGGTAGAACGCAATAGGCAGAACCTAGGGTTTTTGTGCTTTTGATCGTAACTGCCATTGTTGTGATTCTTGAGTGTTGGGGATGTTTTATTTCGAAAATGGGAGTTGCAAAACCCTCAAAAATCTTGTTTTTGTTCATTATGTGGTTTTGTGGTTCTGTTTTTGTTGTTAGTAGATTTATTTTGTTAACTGTGTTTGTTGTTTAAAATCTGTGAAAATGGAAAACACAGTGGTTTGTTCTCCTTTACAACCACTATGTTATTTTACTAGGTGATTTGATAATGTTGGTTGAATATGCATGATTAATGGTACTGCCATACTTATGTTCTTGGAGCATGAGTTTTTGGCCAAATTTTTGCATGATCATGGTGTGAATGGATTGTCTGTGTCGTATTTTCATTTATGCATGTATTGTATACTGTGTATTTTGCCAATAAATGCCTTTGTCGGGTACTTGTTAACCACAAAGTGCAAACTCAACTCGAAAGTTGATAACTCAACTCGAAAATTGATGTTTGCACATACGGGAAACATGGTATTATAGACAAAACCATGCCAAAATTTTTCCAACACTTTTGGCATGGCATTTATGTCTAAAAAGACAAAAAAGTGGTAGAATATTTCTTTTTTTTAAAAGTGTTTTGACCTGTGCTTATTTTATTTTGGGCTAAATGGGAAGTATTCAAATGGAGCATCTTGTTTCATTCTCTAACACCCATTTCCCGAAACAAATCCAAATTGGGGAGCACTCACACCCCCAATTTTATTAAATAAACAAGTCAACACTTCTCATAAAAATCCAAAAATGCTCTTTTTGTGTTTGTACATGTTTGTTTTATCTTTATTCTCCATGATCCATTACTACATGCTAGTGATTGCATAATTTGTCATGTGCATTTATTCATCATCATTAATCATCCTGCTACCCTTTTTCACTTGATTTAAATCACTTCTTAAGTGATAAAAATCCAAATCTTTTTCGTAGGCTTGATAGCCTATGAAATTTTACTTTTTGGTCCTTTGACCACTCCAAAACCATTTTAGATTATTTATAGTCTAAGAAAAAATTGTGGTAGGGACCTCAAATCCTTACTTTCTCTCTCTATCTTTATTCTGTTGCATAAGGGTTGGATGTAAAAATTCAACTCTATGTCTTTTTATCTAATAAATTCAAGTAAGAAAACCAATTAACTCACATTTAGAGCTTAGCTCAAAATGTGAGGATGTTGATTTTCCAACTTGAATATGTTTATCAAAAATTTGCTAAAAACAGTTCCAACTTCTCTTCTCAGGGACAAATATGTGATAACTTCCATAATGAGCCTTCCAACAACCACTCCAGACCGTGCCTTTTTAGAAATCGAAAGACTGAAAAGGCAGATCGAGGAAAACAGAAAGGCCATCAGGGACGAATTTCATCTGAACATGGACCACCAGATCGAATGGAGATTTGAAATGAAAGATGACTGGTGGAGAGATATTCCCGAAGATGAGAGAAATATTAAAGCTACAGGCCTCGAAAGAGACCTCTGCCAGCACATGTGGAACTTCTGGAATAACGAATTCGACCAGGCAAGATACGACTTGAGGTTCGACGATCCGTGAGTTCACTACGAGAGAATGGTTTGGAGGATGATTCAGCACAAGGCCAGGTGGAACCGAATGCTTGAGCAGCACCTCGGGGACAAGAAAATAGCAGCTTTCGAGCCAATTCCCATTCAACCAGGCATCACAAAAGAAGTCAGAAGTCTTTTCGCCAAACAAACTCCTCCAGTACACAAAGTGGCGATGTCTGAAATGGTCTACATGCCAGACGCTTTCCCATTCACGTACAAGAAAGAACTATTTGATAATGGGACCGTCTGCGGACCGGAAGAGCAATTGTGGCTCACAAATCACGCCAAGGTACGCCATATTGAGATGGCATATAACTTCTGGGAGTCCCTTCAGCCCGTGCTGGATAATGGAGCAGCCCACCACACTCCGATGTTGGACACAATAATACAAAAGACAAAGGCAATACGGCAGCTGTGGGGGGAATACATGAAGGCATGGGGGAGTTGGGAAAATGACATCAGACAATCTGTGCTAAATCCAGGGGTGGTGATACCCCCGGGAAATGAGGAAATCATTCCAAGGTTTCTGCCAACGAGAATCCCGGTGGTTGAGCCCAAAGAGGCCACAATGGTTGGAATGCCCAATTTTGCTTTAATGAAAGCCGAGTGCACAACAATGTACCGAACCAGAAATTGGGACAGGATGGGTAGGAAGAAAAAGCAGATACCACTGATAAGCCAAGCCAAATGCCTGGAGTACTTGAACATTCCTCCAGTTCGGGATTTGTCAGGACTGAATGAGAAGGAGGCAGACATCATGGACACTCTCTGTGCGGACATGAAGACCAGATTCTTAGAACTAATGCGAGAGATGGACTGGGAAGCCCTGAGGTACTGCCAAGAAAACAAAGTGCGATTACGGTATAACACAGGGTTCCAAGGAGTCTTGGGTAGATACTTCAAAGCTAAATGGACTGCTCAGCTTACAGCAATGACTGAGCCCAGTTTCATCGAGAAGTATCTGAAAACCAAAGGGCCAGAGTTGGGGCTGTGGACTGAAGCTGATGATAAGTTGATCGATGAGTATGAGGACCAGACGCCCGAACCCCACCAGTCAACCGAATCGGAGCCCCTCCAAACCGAATCTGCGCCAGAGCCACCAAAGAAAAAGAGGAAACTGATAAAACTGGCTGAGAAAGAAAAGGCTGGAAAACCAACCTCAAGTCAAAATTCAAGAACCTCCCATTCAGCCAAGGATTCTCCCACCAGTGCCCAAGTTCGATGGTACACCTTCCAAACCAAAGAACAGGGGCAAGGAGCATGCCGTTGATCTTTCCAAGAAAGAGCAGCAGCGTCTAGCCCAAGAACAATATGATGCTAAAATGGCAAGAAAGGCCCAAGAAGAAGCCGATGCAGAAAAGGCAAAGAAAGATCAGAGGATTGCGGAAGCTGAACGGGCTGAGGAACAAAGGGCTGCAGCTCGCAAGGAGCGTCAAGCTGAAAGAGAAAGGCGGGAGAAGGAAAAGGCTGATGCTGAGATAGCCAAAGAAAAAGAAGAGTGGAGGCAAAAGCGAGAGGCAGAAAGGGCCGAGCAAGACAGACTGTGGAAGGAATAAATGGCCAGGAAAGCTGAGGAGGAGGCTAAGAAGGCTGAAATGGAAGAAAACACTAGAAAAGCCCGGGAAGAAGAAGAGAATAGAAAAGCTGCTGAGAAAATTCAAGCCGAGCTAGAAAAGAGACAGACAAAAGAGATGACAACAGAGGCTGATGTTGGGGACGATCACTGTCAAATAATCAGCGGAACCAACATCGAGCCTGTTAAAGTAAAAGAAGAGCCGGCTTAATGGGCTAAAGATCGAAAGAAGCAGCAGAAGGAGTTAGCCACTCGTAGGAGTGGAAGTGAAAAGAAAGTGGATGAGATCGGTGAAGGACTCAAACCCACAGAGGAGATAAAGGAAATGGTGCAGGAGGGAAATGAGCGTTTCGAACAGTTGAAGGAAAAGACTGCGGAACTCTTGGAAAGTCTGGATCAAGTTGCTGCAAATGCGATGGCTGCAGCTGCTGCCCAATCTCAATCCACCGCACCTGGTGAGAATATAACAGAATTAAAAGACTCGCATGCTGAAGTGGGTCCACAAGTTGAGGCGAACCAAGGAGAAGCAGTGGCAAACGAGGGCAGCGGTGGCAGCTCTCATGCAGGGTTAGATACCATCGAGGACCTGTTCAAAAACAAGACGTATCAACAAATCCTCCAAGGGGATCTTGATATCACTGGAGATCAGGGAGATCACATGGTAGAACAATTGGGAAAATTAAACATAGGGAGGGACGAGGAGGTACCTCAAAAAGAACATCAACATATTGTTGACCCCGTCTTTTCTGATGATTTTCTCAAAGATGTGCTTCATGTATTTCCTTGTAATTCGTCTGAACAGGGGATATCTCAAGGAGGTGAGCAAGCAGAACACGAACAACAGCCTGAGGGACAGCCACAGACAGATGTGCAGGCTGAAACTAAACATCAAGTAGAGGTTGAGCATCATGAGCAGCAAGAGCAAATGGAGGAGAAATCGGATTCTGACTGGGAGCAGGCATACCCTCAGGATACCCAAGAATCAACGGGGTCAGTCCGACCCGCTGGGTATTGGGAGACCTCCACCTCAAAGGGACGCCTGGGGGTATCCACAAAGAAATGCAAAAAGTTCCCCATCAAGGATGATGCAGATATAATGAGAAGGTTCAACGGGAATGAGCAGAATGCAGGGCGTTATATGGCTCTAGGAGAGCTATTTGTACCTGATAAAGGATTCAGTTCAGAAATGGTGAATCATCCTATGCTGGTCTTCCTGCAACAGAAACATGGATGGACTGAATTCCTTACGCATCACGCTGAACCTGGGATAGTAGAGCTGGTTCGGGAGTTCTACTGCAACATCAATGTCGCTCAAAGAAGAGTTGGGTGCGAGGAATTGATGTAGACATATCTGGAGAATATCTGAACAGATTCCTCAATACACCCAACTGGGTATCAGAATTCCCGACAGCTGAGCACTTTGAGAAGGGAGCATGTAAGGCAGTTGAGAGGCCATATTATGACAACATCACGAGGTCCCTCACTGCCGAGAGCTATACTGGCGAGTTCTCTTTCAAATCCAAACATCTGAAGCTGGAGTTCCAACCTTCATATGACTTCTACATGTCAAAAATCAGGCCCAATCCTCATGCACACGAGACATCTGGTCGAATGCTGAAGGGTTTTGCTAAGCTATGGCATGGACTGAAGATCAATGTGGGCGAGCATATCTTTCATGTCATGACTTCAAGGACCTCCGGCAGGGCGGCTGCTCTCTGCTATCCAAACCTCATCAGAAGAATCTGTGAAGCCCAAGGAGTAGATCTATCTGTTTTCTCAGGGAGCGACACCGTTGATATGAGTCGCCCAATTCCAGTTCCAAAAACGCGGGTATCTGATCCGGTGGTATACGCGACGCCAGATGAGTCAGAGGCCCAATCCAGATACACTCCTGGGCAACCGGCTAAGCGCAAATCACGAAAGAAAGAAGCCCGTACTAAAGCAGTGCCTTCAACAAAAGATGCTGGAATCCCCTCAATTGGACCTGCTGCAGAGGAACATCCTCAAAGTGATGCCCCCACTCAGAGTCAGCCCAGAACTGATGTTTCCACTCCAAGTCTATCACGAAGACATCCAGTCCGACCTTCTCGCCGAAGTCCGACTGTATCTCAGTATCCATCTGATTCTCAAACTCTAGAAGCAGTGAGCAAAATGGGAGAGTCAATGATGCAGAGTGTCAAATCCTTGGCCGACGTCATTGTTTCAACTCAAGAAAAGCAATTGCAGAAAGAGAAAGAGTTTAGGGTGAGAATGCTTGAGAGAGAAGCGGAGTTCAAAAAGGAAGCGGTTGAACGAGAGAAAAGGCAGCATCAAGAAAGGGTTGAAAGCGAAGAAAAGACAAGAAAAATGTTTGAAATGATGTTCGACAAGCAAACCAACTTGATGGAAAGATTACTCAGGAGACTACTGAAACTTTAGAACTTTAGTCTCACTAACACGAGTACTCAGGAGACTACTGAAACTTTAGAACTTTAGTCTCACTAACACGAGCTTTTCTAAAATATCCCAAGTTAAATTTATTAAAGGAAAAGAGTTATGATTTGTGGGGAAAGGGTTTAAGGATATATTTTATTTTTTTATTACTCATGTGGGGTATTCTGATTTCAAACGGCGCTGCGGTTCTCCCCGGCATGAAACTTTTGACAACTTTCATGGTGCAGCCGGAATAGATAATTCAATCTTGACCTTCAGTGTGTCACACTGAAGATCCCCAGCATTTGGCATCATGAAACTTATCATAGTTTCATGTCATAAAGATTCTTGGCATGAAGCACACTCCCACTATATGAGTATTTTCTGAAAAGTCATAATCCTGGTTTTCAATTTTATTTAGTGAAACCAATTTATGAAGATGGAGTTGGGATTAGGGATATATTATAGGTTGTCACGTTTTTATTGCTCATGTTAGGAAACTGTGCTCCCGAAAGCGCACGGTGTCTAAAGTTGCAGTAATTTATAGTAAGACCGGATCGTTCACTGGAGGATGTGCGATAGAAGCAGGGCCCACGTCGTTTACTAAGATTTTCCACTCGGTTACTCGATTCAAGTTTTGCAATGGTTTCTAACAACTACTTGACAATAATTTATAACAGATTATGAAAGCAATAAAATTATTCTACAAAGCATGATAAATTAGTCTAAAAAGCGATTAAATCTATTCTAAGAAAGCGATAAACATTATGCTAGGAAAGCGAATAAAATTATTCTACGAAAGCGAATTAAAATGTGACAGAAGGCACAGAGAGAAAATAATGAAGATTGGACAAGGTTCAGATGAAACACAATTAAATTTCCATTTTAATACACAGATCTTTGTTTGGGATAATCCATCAGTTAGCTAACTCTCATGCTCTCTATACCATGTTCCCTTTAGCAGACAGGTACTTATGGTAAGAGTTTACATGCTCTTAAGACCTCAACTTCTAAGATACCACAGATAAATAACTCCCCGTGCAATGCCTTGCAAGAGTACGTTAGTCATATGTGGTGGACAAGCAACACCTAACATATCATTAGTTGATATGCCAAGTACTCCTATCATCCCCCTTGTCACACCCAAAGTCCAAATCTAACCCCAAACTAATCCATAACTCTTAAACCTTACAACCGGCAGATGCATCTCTGCTTCCGAGTGACCTCTATGAAAGCATTTTAAAGAAAGCGGTAAAGAAAGCAGTAAAGAAAGCATTTAAAAACCTATCGCTCGGAAGTCTTAAAAGATCGTCACAATCCGTTAGTATAAAAGAGCCCCTGGTCTTGGTGACCAGATGCAGATTTAGAACTTCCCAAATATCAGTAAGCCACAGGGCTTATAACATTCGGTTAGTTATGAGATACAAACATGAGTGGAACAGACCTATGAAGGTTTGTTCCGAATGCACTCACTCAAGACTCAATTTTAGGCTTTGGCGGGAGAAGATAGTAGTTGAAAGAATACTCAACCCTACCATAGAAATTAACCAAGGCCTATATATTGTTCCTCTAGTATTAATTATCACATTTCATCCGAATCCAAGTGGAAACGGATTCGATGCAACACTTAATACAAGATTTCCAACACACAGTAATTTTGAGAAACAAATAGATGTTTGAAAATCATTCCCTTAACAGGTACTAAACTCTCAATTTAAACACAGGTCCTTTCAGTCTAGGAGAGACCTAATTGCTGACTCTGCTTCTAAGTTCTCAAAATCAACCCTCAGTAGAAGATGAATTAGTCATAACTGTTGAATTTATCCATTACTTAGATCCGGATTTTATAAAGGAATTTTTGTTGGAAATTCATTGTGCAACATCTGATTTAATTCACGACTTCTATGTCCAAGGGAAAGGATCCCCAAAATAGTAATGACCACAATATCTATATAATAGTATCATGCATACATGTATATGAGAAGTAAAATAAACTACCCCAAAATATATGGTGGGGTTAGAAAGAATTCGATACACAGAGATGAATTAGCCTGGGATAAGAAGAATTTGGCTAAAGAGAGTGCCAGAAATAATTGGGGTTATCCGGACGGCAAACATCTGCTATCCAGGTCCCAAGTATTCCAGATGGAATGACTGTAGACAGTGAAATGCCTTAAGTGACAGTTGCCGCCGTCACCTTAGACTTTTACTATCTATGAATTTGGATGAAAACCCACATGTTCTATCACTGTAATAATTATTGGATGACATTGGCATATGTCATTTATTATTATTACAGTTCCAGATTCAGGTTTGAAATTAAGATAAAGAGAAGAAAACTGTATCCGGATAGGAGTCAGCTGAGCAGCTATTATGGTCCCGGATGGACGAACCGCCAAGGCTTCCACCGACCACTACCCGAACCATGCAAAATAACAACTAGTAATTAATACTCAGAATACGAGCTAATTATCCGTGTGGGAATATCCGCCAACATTAGTCTGATGTATTTCTTACTAGTTGTTCATACACACAATGAAAGAGAAAATAGACAAAATTAAGAAAATGTTTTTGGTATTGTGTGAGTGTTAATCACACAATAATTAAGACACTAATGGGTTGAGATGTGTAATGGATAAAATTAGATGTAGTGGGCCTAGGCCCAATACACCCATGCAACTTACACAACTCAAGAAATAAAATATTTTTGGAGTTTTGAAATAAAAGGAAGAGATCAATTCGGTCTAAGGTGTAATATAGACCGAACTGAAAATGCATGAGGAATGAAGCATCACCTTACCCAATTAATCCTTGTAGAGACATGAAACATAATCTAATTCGAATTGTCAAGCAATTCGGTCTAGACCGAATTGGGCAATTCGAATTGATGAAGTCCTTTCCTTACTCAAATTTGGCTAAGGTATTTGCTTCAAAAATGAGGGTGATTCGAATTGCCATGTCGATTCGGTTTAAACCGAATTGGACAATTCGAATTGGTAAGACAAAGAAAATAAACTAAGGCATGAGGAGATGGAATGCATACAATGTGGTTTCCAAAGCAATTCGGTCTATATGTGCAATTCGGTCTAGACTGAATTGCACAGACCGAATTGCAAGGAAACCCCATGAAAACAATTTTTTGTTATGCAAATCGGTCTTCATAGGCAATTCGGTTTAGACCGAATTGCGTAGACCGAATTGCATGCAATTTTTCTCATACGTATATTTTTGCGCTCACAAGTATTAGTTCGGTTTCCACTGTGCGGTTTATGATGGATAAGATTTACCAAATCCTTCATTTCACATCAGTGTCACCTCACAGTCACACTAGTGAGCATTTTAAGGGTATAGCATGTACATGAGTAATAGCATGAATTAAACCCTAAAACTATAAACATGAAATTAAAAGACAAATCTACCAACAATAATGAAAAAAAAATAAGAACTACAAACATAAAAACAAGAACACCAACAAAATCTAAGGAAGCAACAATAAAAATAAAAATAGATCTAGGGCTACGACCATGCTCAAAAACCCACATTTATACATTTATTAAAACATAAAAGCAAAAATAAATAAAAGGGCAAAAGAACTCATACCAAATTTGTGAAGCATTTCCTTGTATTTCATCCACTAGAAAGCATTAAAAGTTCAAGAACAACCCATTATTTGGGTGTTCTCAAATTTATTTCTACACTAGAAAGCTGTAAAAATATGAAAAATGGCTACACTAGTAAAATATAAGCAGCTATTTACAAACTACATTACAACTACAACTAAAAATATTAAACTACATTGCAACAAAGAAAATAAATCTACTCTAAACTAAACAAAAACCCACTGTTCTCTCCAAGAACAGGGAAGAAATATTTGAGACTCTCTGCTTTCTGCCTCTCTGTGTTGTTTCTTGTTGTTTTTTAGCTGCCTTTTGGAAGAGAAATGGAAGGGGTATTTATAGGTGGAAAACCCTAATCACATGGGTCCAATTCGGTTTTGGGCATAAAAGAAAGGGACTCATTCGGTTTATGACAAAAAAATTAGGGGTATTAGAGCAAAATGGAAGGAGGAATGAAAAAGGGAAGGTGATGCGGTAAGGGACGGGACTTCGAAGTCCAGTGGGAAAAGACAAGAACTGCTGCTCTTTTGGGACCTCAGCTCCATGGACTTCCCAACTCTATACGCGCGGGCCCCACTCCACTTGATAATTCAAAACTAATTCAAAATCAATTCACTCTCCATAATCAATTCGGTCTATATATCAATTCGGTCTAGACCGAATTCCACCATTTAGACCGAATTGAGTACCCATACTTAATATTTTTCCTCTCTTCCTTTTAATTCGGTCTCTTTAATTCAATTCGGTCTCTTCACTCTCAATTCGGTTTAGACCGAATTCACTTTAATAGACCGAATTACTCCTCTTTTTCATATCTTCTCTGCTTTCTCTTTCTTATGCAATTCGGTCTATTCCCGAATTGAATCCATCCCTCTTCTTCTCTCCATTTTTCTTTCATCTCTTCCTCTTTCCTCCTTCTCTTTTGCAATTCGGTTTAGGTGTTTCAATTAAACCGAATCCACCCTTCTCTTCTTTCTCTTTCTCTTCTTTTTCCTTCTCCCCCATTTTTCTTCTTCTCATTTTTTCTTTCTTATCGGCAGTTTCCTCTTTCTTTCTTCTTCCATTTTCTTTTGCTTCTTTCTTATGGGTTTTGTTGGTGCATGGAAGAGATGGTGGTGGCCGGCAGTGGAGATCTGTAGCGGCGGCGACGGGAATGGATGGGGCTGTGGCAGCGGCGGCCGGAGTGCTTGAGATGTCGCCGGAGCTAGGGAGCTCGAGATGGAGGGGGATGAGAGTGATGCCGGAATGGTGGCCGGATGTAGAGGATGTGGCGGCCGGAGAAATGAAGGGGATGACCGGAAAGGGAGCTGTTGTCTCGGGTCCGGTGGTTGTTGGCAGTGGAGTGGTGGCTGTGGTGAAGCTCGACGGCGGCGGTTGAATGGAGGGACGGATCTGGACTGGTGGACGAAGAGGGCGGCGACGGGAGGCTGTCGGCCGGAGATGCTGACGGAAGGGGGATCTGGAGTTGAGGTGTTGACGGGAAATTGGTCGGAGTGTTGGTGGAGAAGAAGGCTGTTGCTTGGAGGTTGACTGGAGTTGGAAATGGCAGCGGCAATGGGGACGGACTCGGCTGCCGGATTGGAGAAGCTCGCCGGAAAATGGATGGCAATGGTGGGTGCCTGTGCTGTTGGCGGCGACGGGACCGGAAGTAGTGATTTGGTGATGTTGGGCAGCAGCTGGCCGAGGTTTGAGGAGGATAAAATGAGGGTTTTCCTCCGCCGGAATGTGGAGAAGATGACCGGAAAAGGTAGGAAGGCCGGAGCTTTAAAATGATGAAGAGGATGGCGAAGATGGTGGTGCGAGGCTCGCCGGAGTATAATGAAGACGACCGGAGCTCGGTGGTGGAGACAGGAGATGCGAACCGGTGAAGATGGAGGTGGCCGGAGATTGCAGTGCCATTCCCGTTCAACTTGAGAATTTTGGGGAAGAAGACATGATGTGGGGCCCACCTGCATTTCAATTCTCATTAGTGTTGATTTTTTTATTTATTTATTTATTTATTTATTATATAGATATATATATATATTTTTTAATATATAGATATAAATATTTATAAAAATATAAATAAATAAAAATAGATCTAATTATTTAATCTACCAACTTGGTTATTTGGCTTGTGTTTCATTTAATGGAATCGTGTTTCACCGAACAAATCCCACCAAACCATAATCATCAAGTGTGGAATTTTTAATACTTTTATCATGTTTTTGGATTTTTAACATAAGTTTAATAAAATAACAATATTTTTTGTATTTTTCAATACCAACTTATTATTTATACAAACTTGCAAATATCTGTCAAATTTTACTACTTTCTTATTTAAATAAGACCGGAATGCGATCAAATGCCCATGTTTAGACACGGAAATAGATTGAAAATAATGGTAAATTTTGACCATTATCAACATCCTCACATTTAATACTGATCGTCCCCGAGCAGTCAAAGTCAGTGTTCCTAAGAACATAGACTCTGCATATTCAATCTATTTGCGTGGCTTCAAAAATTTCATTCTTTTTATATTGGGATAAGACAATACAAAACTACAAGTATTAAATTCTCTTGATTGCAGTGTTTGATAAAATGATATTTCTCACTTAATCGGGCATGCAAATCAGTCATTATTGTTAATTTTCATGAATGTCATGTTTAGAAGTAATCATTGATTTAATTTTAGAATTAAAATATGACATGAACAGAAATTTAGAAACAGAGCCTCACATATGGTAGAAACGGAAATTTCACTCACTCTCAAAATTTGGATTTTGTCAAGGAACACTCATAATCAAATTTAATTAAATTATCTCATATACTTGCAATTGGACCACTCGCCACCGGCTCATTTCGTCAAATCGAGATCCCGATGTCTTATTTAAGGTTATAATGGGGCATACGGTTGTAACATTTGGTAAGAAAATGAATTATTAGGCTAAGAAGTGGCAAGAATTTATATTATCATAACATGGCATATTTTTATTTAAAAAATTTATGATCATCACTATATATGTATATTTTTTTTTCTTGTGCTTTTCTTTTTCTATTGCATGACATTAGACTATGTCTAATTTGCTTTGTCATTTGCAATTTATTTGTGTTGAATTGAATTCAATATTTTTTTTTCTCTTCTTCTTTTTTTTTTTGAATCGGTTTTTGGATACCGATTAGTATTTTCGTGATGATCAAAAATTGTAATGCCTTGATAAAATTCATTCTTGCACACTTGGGTTTTGATTTTTGATTTTTATTTTTTTTTGGCTTTTTATAAGGCTAGGAAAATATAGAGGGCTTCAAAGAAAAATTAGGCTTAAAGGCTCAAAGTAGTTAATCCTAAAGGGGAAATATTTTTGGGTTTGGAATTCAAAAGAAGGCCAAAAATTTTGGTTTCTAGGTGCCTCAATCATATTCTCGATTTTTGGAATATGTCACGGTCTTGAATCGGTCCCAATTGCAAGTTCTAGTGTCCTTTAACTAAAATGATTTTCACACATCAAAGAAAAGAATGAGTAAAAGTGACTCATGGCTCAAATCTCACAAGGTTGGATTGGTTCATGTCATACAATATTCTTAAATTTAATCTTTGATTTAATCTTTGAAAAATTCTTACACTCTATTCAATTAAATTCTCAACATGAGGACTCATTACCCAACAAGATGATGATATCATTAAATTTTTATAGCTCAAAACCTCAAAAATTCATATCATGCATGTCTTCAATTATATTATCCCAATTTAAAAGTTTGAAAGTTTAATCATAAACCAAGATTTCGTATGTGAATTCTTCAAAGATTTATGCATGCTTCGTGCTGGGTTTAAATATAAAACGTTAAAAATAAACAAAATAAAAATAAAACTAAAAATAAAAATAAAACACACACAATTTTTTTTTTTGAAATATTTAAGTGAAGAATCAACATCCTCACATTTTGAGCCTTGCTCGAAATGTGAATAAATCGATTCCTACTTAAACAAATTATCAAAATCAAGATAAAATAAAAGAGGAGGGAGGGAGGGAGAAAATATTTATATAAAAACTAATAACATACTTCCGATAGCCATTTTCGTCGAACCAATTAAGTGTTTGACGATTTTGGCTATGTGTGATCGTTTGGTTCATCGAACAAGGCAATTGTTCGATGCCCAACACTTAGAAAAATTCTGATTTTCATCAAAATTGTTCAATCACATTTTTGAATTTTCTAAACACATGAATAAAATTAAGTCTACTTGCAAAAATAGGTTGGATTAATTCCGTTCTCATAAAAATTATTCCGGATCTTAAATTGCTTTAAATTCCAGGAATATTTTCTATTAGTCACAGAACTTATCCAACCGGGAACCTGCTTTGAAGCTTTAGTTTTCTTTTTGTAGTTCCACAAATCCCTGCAAAGCAAACATAAAATAAGTTATCGGATTTTCTCAAAAAATATCAACATCCTCACATTTAGAGTCTTAGTACTCTAAATGTGAGTTAATTGATTAATACCCGAATTATTAATATAATATGCACAAGAATGTTTTTTTTTAAATATTTAAGTAAAGAATCAACATCCTCACATTTTGAGTCTTGCTCGAAATGTGAATAAATTGATTCCTACTTAAACAGATTATTGAAATCAAAGAAAAATAGAAGAGCAGGGAGGGAGAGAAAAAAAAGGTTAAGAATGGGTTTCAATTCAGTTAAAAGGAGACCGAATTATCGATTCGGTCTAGACCGAATTGATGAGTCCCCAATTGTTTGTGAGGGATTCGGTCTCTAGGTTAATTCGGTATAGACCGAATTGACTTGGAGACCGAATTGAGGGAAAGGCACAAAAAACTCACGAGCAATTCGGTGTTTAAAATCAATTCGGTATAGACCGAATTGACATAAGACCGAATTGGAGTGAGGAAACCGAATTGGACACTTAGAAAAATAAGGGGTGCTTTTGTGAGTCAATTCGATCTATGTGGGCAATTCGGTCTGGTGTAGACCGAATTGCCTTGTAGATCGAATTGCTTACTTGCGAAAATAAGAATGAAGCAATGCCTTTTGTAGATCAATTCGGTCTATTTGAAATCAATTTGGTCTAGACCGAATTGCCATAGATCGAATTGCTACTTGGCCATATTTACGCAAGGGTTGAAACATGTGCCTTGGAAGGTCAATTCAGTCTCTTAGGTCAATTCGGTCTAGACCGAATTGGCTTGGAGACTGAATTGATAAAAATTACCAAGGCAGCACCTCCGATGCGGTCTGTTTCAAACAATTCGGTTTAAACCGAATTGATTTGAAGTGCTAATTAGACCGCATTCAACACTTAGAAAAATTTTTGAAATTTTCCAGTTTTTTACCATTTTCTCAAACTATGCATTTTCTACAAATTGAACAACTGAGCATGCATATTTATATACTAAAATATTAATCTAAAATTAAAAGTGCTTGCATAAATTAGGTTGGATCAACACTGCTATTTTATGGATTTATTCCGGATTTTAAATTTCTTTAAATCCCGAAATTAAATTCCATTAAATTCAGTATTAATCCAACCGGGAACCTGGTTTTCGAAGCTTTATTTTCTTTTTGGTGGTCCCACAAATTCCTGCAAAGCAAACATGAAATAAATTACCCTTTTTTTATTATTATAATAATAATAAAGTAAATATATATATAAATCAACATCCTCACATTTAGAGTCTTAGTACTCTAAATGTGATTTAATTGACTAACAACCAAATTATTTAATATAATACGCACAAGATATATATATATATATTTATATAAATATATATGATTTTGACTTGCAGAAATTTAGGTTGGATTAATTCTGTGCTTGTGAAAATTATTCCGGATTTT
Organism: Hygrophila difformis; assembly: GCA_030278955.1. Classification (NCBI taxonomy): domain Eukaryota; kingdom Viridiplantae; phylum Streptophyta; class Magnoliopsida; order Lamiales; family Acanthaceae; genus Hygrophila; species Hygrophila difformis. The sequence goes on along the minus strand of JAOANR010000005.1, from coordinate 32,619,933 downwards.
AAATTTCTTTAAATTCCGGATATAATCTTTGGTCAATTACAGAACTAATCCAACCGAGAACCTGTTTAGATGTTCAGTCGGAACAGGGGCGACGACAAGTGGGATGGTGGCCGTGGCTTGTCCGATGGTGGTGAGCAAATGGTAGTCCGAAGATCTGCTGCTCCATTTGTTGTTTCACTAGTGATGAGGGTTTCCTCAGCGCAGTGGTGGTAATGAGGTGAATGGGTGATGGATCAGCGGTGGAGCTTCGTGGTCCGGAGGTAGTGGAGATGACAAGCACGTGAGTCTCACGTGTTTGGCAATTTACAATTGCAAATTAGTGTAGCTCCAATGCTACACTTCTCCATTTTTCTTTGATTTTTCGTTTAATTAACCTAGATTTTGCAATCGGAGAGATGTAATTAAACGAAAAATCAAATTAGTGTAGCCCCAATGCTACACCTCCACATTTAACTCCTTACACCAATTTTTCGGCTCCATGATTCCTGCAAGACAAAATACCCAAATGGTTAGCTTTTCCCCTCAAATCAACATCCTCACATTTAGAGTCTTAGTACTCTAAATGATCAATTGATTTGAGGGTACTTCTCTGTTCTGAAGTATATACACAAAACTAACTATGAGTAATCAGGAGTGTAATTCTCTTAATAAACGACGCTGCATCCTCCCCGGCAACGGCGCCATGAAACTTTAGAACTTTAGTCTCACTAACACGAGCTTTTCTAAAATATCCCAAGTTAAATTTATTAAAGGAAAAGAGTTATGATTTGTGGGGAAATGGTTTAAGGATATATTTCATTTTTTTATTACTCATGTGGGGTATTCTGATTTCAAACGGCGCTGCGGTTCTCCCCGGCATGAAACTCTTGACAACTTTCATGGTGCAGCCGGAATAGATAATTCAATCTTGACCTTCAGTCTGTCACACTGAAGATCCCCAGCATTTGGCATCATGAAACTTATCATAGTTTCATGTCATAAAGATTCTTGCCATGAAACACACTCCCACTATATGAGTATTTTCTGAAAAGTCATAATCCTGGTTTTCAATTTTATTTAGTGAAACCAATTTATGAAGATGGAGTTGGGATTAGGGATATATTATAGGTTGTCACGTTTTTATTGCTCATGTTAGGAAACTGTGCTCCCGAAAGTGCACGGTGTCTAAAGTTGCAGTAATTTATAGTAAGACCGGATCGTTCACTGGAGGATGTGCGATAGAAGCAGGGCCCACGTCGTTTACTAAGATTTTCCAATCGGTTATTCGATTCAAGTTTTGCAATGGTTTCTAACAACTACTTGACAATAATTTAAAACAGATTATGAAAGCAATAAAATTATTCTACAAAGCATGATAAATTAGTCTAAAAAGCGATTAAATCTATTCTAAGAAAGCGATAAACATTATGCTAGGAAAGCGAATAAAATTATTCTACGAAAGCGAATTAAAATGTGACAGAAGGGACAGAGAGAAAATAATGAAGATTGGACAAGGTTCAGATGAAACACAATTAAATTTCCATTTTAATACACAGATCTTTGTTTGGGATAATCCATCAGTTAGCTAACTCTCATGCTCTCTATACCATGTTCCCTTTAGCAGACAGGTACTTATGGTAAGAGTTTACATACTCTTAAGACCTCAACATCTAAGATACCACAGATAAATAACTCCCCGTACAATGCCTTGCAAGAGTACGTTAGTCATATGTGGTGGACAAGCAACACCTAACATATCATTAGTTGATATGCCAAGTACTCCTATCATCCCCCTTGTCACACCCAAAGTCCAAATCTAACCCCAAACTAATCCATAACTCTTAAACCTTACAACCGGCAGATGCATCTCTGCTTCCGAGTGACCTCTATGAAAGCATTTTAAAGAAAGCGGTAAAGAAAGCAGTAAAGAAAGCATTTAAAAACCTATCGCTCGGAAGTCTTAAAAGATCGTCACAATCCGTTAGTATAAAAGAGCCCCTGGTCTTGGTGACCAGATGCAGATTTAGAACTTCCCAAATATCAGTAAGCCACAGGGATTATAACATTCGGTTAGTTATGAGATACAAACATGAGTGGAACAGACCTATGAAGGTTTGTTCCGAATGCACTCACTCAAGACTCAATTTTAGGCTTTGGCGGGAGAAGATAGTAGTTGAAAGAATACTCAACCCTACCATAGAAATTAACCAAGGCCTATATGTTGTTCCTCTAGTATTAATTATCACATTTCATTCGAATCCAAGTGGAAACGGATTCGATGCAACACTTAATACAAGATTTCCAACACACAGTAATTTTGAGAAACAAATAGATGTTTGAAAATCATTCCCTTAACAGGTACTAAACTCTCAATTTAAACACAGATCCTTTCAGTCTAGGAGAGACCTAATCGCTGACTCTGCTTCTAAGTTCTCAAAATCAACCCTCAGTAGAAGATGAATTAGTCATAACTGTTGAATTTATCCCTTACTTAGATCCGGATTTTATAAAGGAATTTTTGTTGGAAATTCATTGTGCAACATCTGATTTAATTCACGACTTCTATGTCCAAGGGGAAGGATACCCAAAATAGTAATGACCACAATATCTATATAATAGTATCATGCATACATGTATATGAGAAGTAAAATAAACTACCCCAAAATATATGGTGGGGTTAGACAGAATTCGATACACAGAGATGAATTAGCCTGGGATAAGAAGAATTTGGCTAAAGAGAGTGCCAGAAATAATTGGGGTTATCCGGACGGCAAACATCTGCTATCCAGGTCCCAAGTATTCCAGATGGAATGACTGTAGACAGTGAAATGCCTTAAGTGACAGTTGCCGCCGTCACCTTAGACTTTTATTATCTATGAATTTGGATGAAAACACACATGTTCTATCACTGTAATAATTATTGGATGACATTGGCATATGTCATTTATTATTATTACAGTTCCAGATTCAGGTTTGAAATTAAGATAAAGAGAAGAAAACTGTATCCGGATAGGAGGCAGCTGAGCAGCTATTATGGTCCCGGATGGACGAACCGCCAAGGCTTCCACCGACCACTACCCGAACCATGCAAAATAACAACTAGTAATTAATACTCAGAATACGAGCTAATTATCCGTGTGGGAATATCCACCAACATTAGTCTGATGTATTTCTTACTAGTTGTTCATACACACAATGAAAGAGAAAATAGACAAAATTAAGAAAATATTTTTGGTATTGTGTGAGTGTTAATCACACAATAATTAAGACACTAATAGGTTGAGATGTGTAATGGATAAAATTAGATGTAGTGGGCCTAGGCCCAATACACCCATGCAACTTACACAACTCAAGAAATAAAATATTTTTGGAGTTTTGAAATAAAAGGAAGAGATCAATTCGGTCTAAGGTGTAATATAGACCGAACTGAAAATGCATGAGGAATGAAGCATCACCTTACCCAATTAATCCTTGTAGAGACATGAAACATAATCTAATTCGAATTGTCAAGCAATTCGGTCTAGACCGAATTGGGCAATTCGAATTGATGAAGTCCTTTCCTTACTCAAATTTGGCTAAGGCATTTGCTTCAAAAATGAGGGTGATTCGAATTGCCATGTCAATTCGGTTTAAACCGAATTGGACAATTCGAATTGGTAAGACAAAGAAAATAAACTAAGGCATGAGGAGATGGAATGCATACAATGTGGTTTCCAAAGCCAATTCGGTCTATATGTGCAATTCGGTCTAGACTGAATTGCACAGACCGAATTGCAAGGAAACCCCATGAAAACAATTTTTTGTTATGCAAATCGGTCTTCATAGGCAATTCGGTTTAGACCGAATTGCGTAGACCGAATTGCATGCAATTTTTCTCATACGTATATTTTTGCGCTCACAAGTATTAGTTCGGTTTCCACTGTGCGGTTTATGATGGATAAGATTTACCAAATCCTTCATTTCACATCAGTGTCACCTCACAGTCACACTAGTGAGCATTTTAAGGGTATAGCATGTACATGAGTAATAGCATGAATTAAACCCTAAAACTATAAACATGAAATTAAAAGACAAATCTACCAACAATAATGAAAAAAAAATAAGAACTACAAACATAAAAACAAGAACACCAACAAAATCTAAGGAAGCAACAATAAAAATAAAAATAGATCTAGGGCTACGACCATGCTCAAAAACCCACATTTATACATTTATTAAAACATAAAAGCAAAAATAAATAAAAGGGCAAAAGAACTCATACCAAATTTGTGAAGCATTTCCTTGTATTTCATCCACTAGAAAGCATTAAAAGTTCGAGAACAACCCATTATTTGGGTGTTCTCAAATTTATTTCTACACTAGAAAGCTGTAAAAATATGAAAAATGGCTACACTAGTAAAATATAAGCAGCTATTTACAAACTACATTACAACTACAACTAAAAATATTAAACTACATTGCAACAAAGAAAATAAATCTACTCTAAACTAAACAAAAACCCACTGTTCTCTCCAAGAACAGGGAAGAAATATTTGAGACTCTCTGCTTTCTGCCTCTCTGTGTTGTTTCTTGTTGTTTTTTAGCTGCCTTTTGGAAGAGAAATGGAAGGGGTATTTATAGGTGGAAAACCCTAATCACATGGGTCCAATTCGGTTTTGGGCATAAAAGAAAGGGACTCATTCGGTTTATGACAAAAAAATTAGGGGTATTAGAGCAAAATGGAAGGAGGAATGAAAAAGGGAAGGTGATGCGGTAAGGGACGGGACTTCGAAGTCCAGTGGGAAAAGACAAGAACTGCTGCTCTTTTGGGACCTCAGCTCCATGGACTTCCCAACTCTATACGCGCGGGCCCCACTCCACTTGATAATTCAAAACTAATTCAAAATCAATTCACTCTCCATAATCAATTCGGTCTATATATCAATTCGGTCTAGACCGAATTGCACCATTTAGACCGAATTGAGTACCCATACTCAGAGATGGCAATGGGTCGGAGATGGATCGGAGGTGCCTAAATCCACCTCCACCCATCAATATTATATTGATCATCCAACCCATCCATCATCCATCTAAAACTCAATCCAAATCCAATCCACCCATCAACCACGGGTGAAACGGGTGGATCGGGTGGTTAGTGGATTTCAAACATACATAAACGATGCAATAATTTATATTCAAAATAAATCATGTTTGAACATTAAACTATTACAAATACCCACTAAAATTTCAACGAGCAAGTAACAATTATCCTATGAAGGAAAGTGTAAAGAGTCAAAAGGATATTAGTAAGAATTAAGTGTTAGTGTCGTTTCGGGCAAGCAGCGGTGCAAGACATTGGCGAAGCAACAGTCACAATTTGCCGATTTGGGAGAGGCGAACGATTTCAATTCTCAATTTTCAGAGCGTGATTGAGAGATTCTGAATTTCTAATGCAATATAGGGTTTTAACTTTTTATTAGTTTTTAATACTATTTATTTTATTTTATATATAATATATAGATTATTTAATGTGAAATATTTATATTTTTTAAAATATATATTTATATATTTAATAAAAGAAGCGGGTGGGGTTGGGGATTTACTCTAGCGGTCAAGTCTCCCTTCTCTCAACCATAGGTTGGGGGTTCGTTCCCTACCCGGGCCCCTATGCCTCCCCTTTATCCCCCTTTGTACGGGTGATGGGTGGATTGGATGATGGGTTGGATGATGGATCGGGTGGTGGGTTGGATGAGCCTAAATCCATCTCCGACCCGATCCGTCACCCGATCCACCCATCACCCTATAAGAATCCACGTTTTTTTGGGTTTTCGTCCATTTTAACGGATCGGGTGGGTCGGATTACGGGTGGATGCGGGTGGAATTGCCATCCCTACCCATACTTAACATTTTTCCTCTCTTCCTTTTAATTCGGTCTCTTTAATTCAATTCGGTCTCTTCACTCTCAATTCGGTTTAGACCGAATTCACTTTAATAGACCGAATTACTCCTCTTTTTCATATCTTCTCTGCTTTCTCTTTCTTATGCAATTCGGTCTATTCCCGAATTGAATCCATCCCTCTTCTTCTCTCCATTTTTCTTTCATCTCTTCCTCTTTCCTCCTTCTCTTTTGCAATTCGGTTTAGGTGTTTCAATTAAACCGAATCCACCCTTCTCTTCTTTCTCTTTCTCTTCTTTTTCCTTCTCCCCCATTTTTCTTCTTCTCATTTTTTCTTTCTTATCGGCAGTTTCCTCTTTCTTTCTTCTTCCATTTTCTTTTGCTTCTTTCTTATGGGTTTTGTTGGTGCATGGAAGAGATGGTGGTGGCCGGCAGTGGAGATCTGTAGCGGCGGCGACGGGAATGGATGGGGCTGTGGCAGCGGCGGCCGGAGTGCTTGAGATGTCGCCGGAGCTAGGGAGCTCGAGATGGAGGGGGATGAGAGTGATGCCGGAATGGTGGCCGGATGTAGAGGATGTGGCGGCCGGAGAAATGAAGGGGATGACCGGAAAGGGAGCTGTTGTCTCGGGTCCGGTGGTTGTTGGCAGTGGAGTGGTGGCTGTGGTGAAGCTCGACGGCGGCGGTTGAATGGAGGGACGGATCTGGACTGGTGGACGAAGAGGGCGGCGACGGGAGGCTGTCGGCCGGAGATGCTGACGGAAGGGGGATCTGGAGTTGAGGTGTTGACGGGAAATTGGTCGGAGTGTTGGTGGAGAAGAAGGCTGTTGCTTGGAGGTTGACTGGAGTTGGAAATGGCAGCGGCAATGGGGACGGACTCGGCTGCCGGATTGGAGAAGCTCGCCGGAAAATGGATGGCAATGGTGGGTGCCTGTGCTGTTGGCGGCGACGGGACCGGAAGTAGTGATTTGGTGATGTTGGGCAGCAGCTGGCCGAGGTTTGAGGAGGATAAAATGAGGGTTTTCCTCCGCCGGAATGTGGAGAAGATGACCGGAAAAGGTAGGAAGGCCGGAGCTTTAAAATGATGAAGAGGATGGCGAAGATGGTGGTGCGAGGCTCGCCGGAGTATAATGAAGACGACCGGAGCTCGGTGGTGGAGACAGGAGATGCGAACCGGTGAAGATGGAGGTGGCCGGAGATTGCAGTGCCATTCCCGTTCAACTTGAGAATTTTGGGGAAGAAGACATGATGTGGGGCCCACCTGCATTTCAATTCTCATTAGTGTTGATTTTTTTATTTATTTATTTATTTATTTATTATATAGATATATATATATATATATATTTTAATATATAGATATAAATATTTATAAAAATATAAATAAATAAAAATAGATCTAGATACGGATTGTCATAGGAGAAGAGCATGGGTCGTCCTTCTAGGGCTTCTGCGAGGGCGACTAGGTCTTCGAACACGCCTCCTTTGCCGGCTACTCATGATCCGGGGGAAAAGCCTCCGACTTTAGCTCAGCCTCCTGGCGACGTGGCCCTGGGCGGTACGTCGGTGGATGCAGGGGGGTCTCATGTGTTTTCGTTTCGCGATGCAGTTGTTAACAGCGTGATTCCGGACGTGCCGCCTGTGTGCTCAGCGTTTGTTCGTCGTGATTGGCTTAAGGATAATCTTGCAACCATTGAGGGGGATGGTGTTCATTCCAGATGCCCTAAAATCCGCTTCCAGCAGTCTGTCTTGGATGAACTTGGGGAACCATGGAAGGATATCCTTGTTCTCAAAGTCTTAGGCATCTCGGTAGGTTATGCGGCGTTGAAGGAGCGACTTACTCGTGCATGGAAGCTAGAGGGCACGTTTGATTTATTGGATGTTGGGCAGGGATGCTTTTTTGCTAAGTTTCCGAACTCGGCTGATCGGGAAAAAGTTCTCACGGGAGGGCCGTGGATGGTGTTCGACCATTACCTTGCCATCAAGAGGTGGTCTCCTGGATTTAGCCCAAAAAAAGCCAAGGTTACCACCATTCAGACATGGCTTCGGTTGATGGATCTTGATCAAATATTTTATAATGAGAATGCCTTACGAGTTATTACGGCGGCTTTGGGTACGCTAGTCAAGGTTGATAAACATACTACGGCTATCTCTAGGGGCCGATATGCGAGGGTTTGTGTTGAGATCGATTTGGAAAAACCATTATTGGGCATGCTTGATGTTGAAGGTGATGTGGTGCGCGTATCTTATGAGGGACTCCACTTGGTATGTATGCAATGTGCCCGGTATGGCCACAAGCAAGAACGTTGTCCGCTCTCATCTGCTGTCCAAGGTCCTCATGATGCACCAGCGACTGGCCAACAAAAAATTGTGGATGCTACTCCTGTTCCGGCTGTTGAGAGCTCTACGGTATCTCATGAGACTACTCTGTCGAAGGCTGCTCCGGTGGCTGCTGTAGAGGAGACCCATGCTGGTGGTGGGGAGCAAGGATGTGCGGACTTGGGGGTTGGTGACTGGATGCTTGTTAGTAGGAAGAAGCCGCGTCAGACTAAACCTAGGGCTCCTGTTGATTCCAAGTCTGGTGGGGCGAAACAGATTGAGCGGCGGAGGGGAGAGAAGAATGGTGGGCGTGCCTTGGGGGATCAAACTATTCAGGAGGTGCGGTCTGGTGGGTTGATGGATGGTGGTGGTCGGGTGTTGGAGGCCACTGGGGAGGCTCAGGCTGAGACTGTATTGGTTTCTTCACATGCACCTATGAAGGATGATGGAAGTCTTGCTACAGCAACTTCTGCTCGGGTCCAAAAGTTGTTGCATGGTGTGAAACGATGGGGACTTACAAAGCGGACAGGCCGTGGTGAAGATGGTTCGACCCTTGGAAAGAAGGATGTGGAGAAACACTTTCCGGATAAGTATCGTCATTTACTGAATGGTGGGGTGGGGAATGATGCTGTGGTTACATCTGGTTTGGGACGTCGATTGGAGAGCATGCTTACGCGTGAGAGGGGCGGCGCCATGTCGATGGTGGAGGCTCCAGACGGGCGAGCGCTGCAGGCGGTGGGTATGGAGGATGTCACTACTACTACCTTGGCCTTGGTGCCGCAATGATTGAGTTCAAGGATTTTACGGTGCTTGCATGGAACATCCGTGGCGCCATGCAAAAGAGCACCCAACGCCATGTTGCGGATTTGCTTCGACTATATAAACCCTCGGTTGTTTTTTTGATGGAGCCGAGAGGTGAGTTTGATCGCCTTCGGGTGTTTTTCTATCGTCTTAGTTATGATGTTATATATATTGAGGACTGTGTTGGACGTGCGGGAGGGTTGTGGATCCTACGGCATCTCGGCACTCCATACTCTTACTCGGTCGTTGCGCCTAAGCCCAGGTTGATTACTATTCAGGTGTCTTGTGGGCCGGTGTCTTGGTATATGTCTTGTATATATGCTAATCCGTGTGTAAGTGCCCGATTGGAGAATTGGGCGCATATGCGAATGGTTAGCGCCTTGATCCAGGGACCTTGGCTTTCGCTGGGAGATTGGAATGATATTGCGTATGTGTCGGAAGCTGTGGGTTGTTCGCCTAGCTCTCGGCAGTGTGAAGTTTTTAGGGATATGCTTTATGATTGTGGCCTCCATTCTGTTCATACAGTGGGTGATGCTTTTACCTGGCAAAAGAATACAACAGGAGGCCCTGTAGCTCGCAAGCGGTTGGATCGGGGGGTGGCTAACTTGCAATGGGCTTCTTTATTTCCCCAAGGTTTTATCGAGGTTTTGACTCGCAGGGCCTCAGATCACAATGCATTATTCTTGCGGTGCTACCAGCAGCCGGTTGTGGCCGGGCCTCGTCCCTTTCGTTGGGAGCACATGTGGTCGAGTCACTCTCACTACCAACCTGTAGTAGATGCGGCTTGGCATGGGGCCGGTGGCTCCCTTCAACAGCGGCTTGAGCAGGTTCGTGTTTCTTCTATCCACTTTAATGAGTACACCTTTGGTAATATCTATAAGAGGAAGCGAAGATTGCTGAAGCGGCTTGAGGGGATCCGGCGCTGTCAGCTTCGAATTGATTCGGCGTGCATGGTGCGACTGGAACTTAAGCTCATGCAGGACTTGGAGGATTTGTTGAAACAAGAGGAGATTTTATGGTTTCAAAAATCTCGTGATAAATGGGTAGATCATGGAGATAGAAATACTCGCTATTTCCATGCTCAAACTCGTATGCATCGTCAACGGAATCGAATTGTGGGATTGGATATTGATGGGCGTTGGGAAACGAATGATGTTCGTCTAAGGCAGCATGCTGCCCACCACTTCTGCTCGCTCCTTGGTCACTCTCGGCTGCCAAGGGGAGTGGATTCGGTGTCGCTCCCATCCTTGCCTCCATTGGTTGGCTGTGGACCTTTAGCTGATGAGATTAGTTATCAAGAGGTTACTGGAGCAGTCAGGGAGATGAAGGGGTTTTCAGCGCCAGGGCCTGATGGTTTTCCGGCCATGTTCTTCAAGCTCTACTGGGATTCTATTGGCACGGATGTTTGGGGCTTTGTACGACAGGCTGTGAATGAAGGTAGGTTTGATCATGCGCTTGCTTCTACGTTTATCTGCCTCATTCCTAAAGTGGAGGTTCCTCGGGAGATCAAGCAGTATAGGCCGATAAGCTTATGTAATGTTGCTTATAAGATATTAACTAAAGTTTTAGTGAACCGGTTAAGGCCCTATCTTCAAGCTTACATTGGTCCCTATCAATCTGCATTCCTTCCGGGTCGTGGTACGTCTGGAAATGCCATTATTCTTCAAGAAGTGGTTTCGTCCTTTAAAAATAAACATCGGCGTGCTAGTGAGTTCCTTTTGAAAGTGGATTTGGCTAAGGCGTATGATAATGTTGATTGGCAGTTCTTGGAAAATTGCTTGATTGAGTTGGATCTCCCGCCTTCTATCACTCGTATTATTATGTTTTGCGTTCGATCTCCTACATATTCAATTTTGTGGAATGGAGAGGCTCTACCACCCTTTACTTCGGCTAAGGGAGTCCGCCAGGGTGACCCTCTCTCGCCTTACTTGTTTTTGATTGTTATGGAAAAGTTGTCTAAAGGTATATTGGCGAAGGTGGAGGGCGGAACTTGGCAACCAGTGCGATTGAGTCGGAACGCAGCCCCTCTCACTCATTTGATGTTTGCGGATGATCTCTTACTATTTTCACAAGCTTCTTTGGAGAGCGCGCGGTGTATGGATGAGGTGTTGTCTACATTTGCAAGGCAGGCAGGCCTCAGTATGAACACCAGTAAATCAAGGGCTTATGCTTCCGCGGCCGTCCCTGGTCATGTTCGGCAGGAGATTGCTTCAATCCTTAATATTGAATTTTGTGATGATCTTGGTAAATATTTGGGTTTTCCTTTGTTTCATGGTGTTGTACGCAGCACTCACTTTGATTTTTTGGTGGATAATATTCACTCAAAGCTTGGCTCATGGAAACGGGGATTGCTTAACAAAGCGGGACGCATCACTCTCGCTAGAGCAGTCCTTTCTTCTCTTTCTACTTATCTCATGCAGACGTCGTGGCTGCCAGCATCTACTTGTGATAAGCTGGATCGGACTATTCGTGACTTCCTTTGGAAGGATTCGCTCGGTCGAGGGATTAATTTGGTCGCGTGGGACAAGGCAGCCTTGCCAAGGAAAATGGGGGGTATTGGCATCCGTAAATCTAGGGATATGAATGTTGCTATGTTGGGGAAAATTGTTGTGGATTGTCTCCAACGTTCTGACAAGCCTTGGGTTCACTTATTGATTGACAAATATGGATGTGCTGCAGGGAACTTCGTACAGCGGCCAGGTGCGTCGCCTGTCTTCCGCGCCATCTGCAAGACGGCACCGTTCATAATGGGAGGATGTCGGCTTCGGATTGGCGATGGGAGGAGCAATATTTGGTTTTCTCCATGGCTGCGAGGGGGGCTGCTGTCTGCGCGTGTTCCCTATATTCATTATAATGATGTTGAGCTTTGCATCAGGGATGTTTATAGGAATAATTGTTGGGATTGGAGTCTCCTTTACACTCCGATTCAGGAGGATGTCAGGAGGGAGGTCTTGGAGCATGGTCCCCTTCCTCTTCATGCCGACGTTGGGGATGCTTGGTGTTGGCTAGGGTCTTCATCAGGAAGTTACTCGGTGTCTTCGGGATATGACTGGATTCTAAGCCAACGGGGATGCCGGGGCGATCTCTTGAGGTCTTGGGTCTGGAGTGTCCGTTGTCCGGAGAAGATCAGGGTTCTCTTGTGGTTAATGGTGCATGATTCGCTACCAACAAATGCATTGCGGCGTAATAGGGGATTGGCTACTTCGGATGCATGCACCATCTGTGCGAATGGAGAAGAAGATGTTTGGCATTTGTTTTTTACTTGTCCTTGGGCTGTGGAGGTGTGGCACAAGATGGCAGGTCTGCATGGCTCTCCAGGAGTGTGTCTGCTTCCAGGTTCCACTTTGGCGCTGCGTCATTTGTGTCGATCCTGGAAAGGGAGGCATTGGGCTTCACTTTGGTGTATTTGGCGAGGAAGAAATGCTTGGTGCATGCGGGGGATTGAGGTAAATGTGGAGCGCACAGTCCGACAGGCCTCTTATCTTGGGCTAGTGTATGATAGAGTTTATGGTGGTAGCATTCACGCTGGCGATGCGCGTCTGGTCCACTGGAACTCGGGAGGCCTCACTGGTATCCTGCTGCATGTGGATGGGAGTTCCCTTGGTAATCCGGGTAAGGCAGGATTTGGTTGTGTTATCCGAACTGGGGATGGCCAATGGGTGGAGGGGTGCTCGGGGTTTGTTGGATTTGCCTCCAATCTTGTAGCGGAATTGCATGGGATCTGGAATGGCATGAAACGGCTCCAAGCACTTCGGGTTGTACGGGCTCATTGCTTTACTGATTCTATGGAAAGTCTTCGGCTAATGCGGCAGGGAGTGGCAAGGGACCACAGGCTATTTCCTCTTCTTCGGCACATTCGAGATCTACAAACTGCTCATCCGGGTTTTGTTTGGAGTCATATTCTCAGGGAAGGTAATTCAGTTGCTGATTCTCTCGCCAAGCGGGGGGCGCGTTCAGAGGAATTCTTCACGACGTGGGCTTTTCCTCCAGATGATCTCAGGTCTCTGCTTACAGCGGATTATGAGGGAACTTGGTTCCCACGGGATTAATTAGTGTCTTTCTGCTTCTTTCCTCATCTCCTTTCTGTAGTATTTTTTAGTTTTTCCCCTTTGCCGACGCTTGTGCGTCACTGTTTACCAAAAAAAAAATAGATCTAATTCTTTAATCTACCAACTTGGTTATTTGGCTTGTGTTTCATTTAATGGAATCGTGTTTCAACGAACAAATCCCACCAAACCATAATCATCAAGTGTGGAATTTTTAATACTTTTATTATGTTTTTGGATTTTTAACATAAGTTTAATAAAATAATAATATTTTTGCATTTTTCAATACCAACTTGCAAATATCTGTCAAATTCAACTGCTTTCTTATTTAAATAAGACCGGAATGCGATCAAATGCCCATGTTTAGACACGGAAATAGATTGAAAATAATGGTCAATTTTGGCCATTATCAACTACCCTCACCTCCAAGAGACGACACCGGACCCTCCAAGCACCATGCGGAGAAGAAAGATTGAGTCAACGCGATCATATTCATGCGAGCTTCAATGTAAACATCATGCATTAGATTTTTCCATTCACTCGGTACACTCTCATCCATACTGTGGAAATCTATTGTAATTGATGTATTTATTGCTTTCCACAAGAGAATTTCGTCTTGAATTCTCAAAAATATTTTGAAAAAGATGTGTGACAGTCCAAGATGAATAAGTGACTGTCACGCCAAGAACAAAGCTGTGACATGCTTGCATGTTCACAGTGTCTTTTTACTGCTTTCAATTAAATAACCGGCATAAAACAAGCATAAATTTGTCACCTAAATTCACATGTTGAATTTAGGCTAAGGATGAAATTTTCAAACTATTACATTGGGATAAAACAATTAAAAATATGCATGATATAAATTTTTGAGGTTTTGAGTTATAAAAATCCAATGATATGATCACTTGGAAGAAAAACAAAATTTTCATGTTGAGAATTTGATTGAATAATCTGCAAGAATTTTTCAAAGGCCAAATTCAAGAATAAGGGTATGACATGACCAAACCGTCCGTGTGAGATCTGAGCCGAGTCATTTTTACTCAATATTTCTTTGTTGTGTGAAAATCAATTCGATTAAAGGACACTAGAACTTGCAACTGGGATCGATTCAAGACCATGCCATATTCCCGAAATCGAGCACATGATCGAGGCACTTAGAAAAACCCAAAATTTTTGGCCTTCTTTTGAATTCCAAACCCAAAAATATTTTCCCTTTAGGATTAACCAAGTTGAGCCTTTAAGCCTAATTTTTCTTTGAAACCACTATATTATTCCCAACCTTATAAAAAGACCAAGAAAATCAAACCCAAGTGTACATGAATAAATTCCATCAAGGCATTATAGTTTATGATCATCAAAAATATCAATCGGTATTCATAAACCGATCAAAAAAAAATGTGTTGAAATTCACTCAACAAAAATGAATTGCAAGAGACGAAGCAAATTAGACAAAGTCTAATGTCGTGCAATGGAAAAGAAAAACAAAGAGAAAGAAATATTGATGATCATAGGCTTTAAGTAAAAACATGCCAAGTTAAGATGGAATGGATTCATGTCACTTTTTAGCCTAATAATCCCCTTTCATACCAATGTTACAACCGTATGCCCCGTTATAACCTTAAATAAGACATCGGGATCTCGATTTGAGGAAATGAGTCGGTGGCGAGTTGGTCTAATTGCAAGCTTATGGGAGAATTTATTTGAATTTGATTATGAGCGTATTGTTTAAAAGCCAACTTTGAGAGTGAGTGAAATTTCCGATTCTACTATATGTGAGGCTCCACTTTGATTGATTAATGTTCATGTCATGCCTAAATTCAAGAATTAAACCAATGAAAATTTTCTATACATATATTCAAGAAGAATTAACAATAATGATTGATTTGTATACCTATCCAAGTGAGAAGTATCATTTCATTAAACACTGCAATTAAGAGAGTTTAATACTTGTAATTTTGATTGTATTATCCCAATATAACAAGAATGAAATTTCTGAAGCCACGCAAATGGATTGAATATGCAGAGTCCCTGCTCTTAGGAGCACTGACTCTGACTGCTCGGGGACGATCAGTATTAAATGTGAGGATGTTGATAATGGCCAAAATTGTCCATTATTTCCAATCCATTTCCGTGTCTGAGACGGACATTTTGATCGTATTCCCATCTTATTTTAATAAGAAAGCAGTTGAATTCGACAGATTGATGCAAGTTTGTAAAAATATTAAGCTGGTAATGAAAGACACAAAATATTCAATTTTAATTGCATTTGTGTTAGAAAAATCCAAAAACATGAAAAAAAGGAAAAAGAAAAGAAAAATGAATGAAAAGATGGGCAAAAGAATAAGATAGCCCACAAAAATCAAAAAGATGGGAAAAAGAATGAAAATCCCACAATCTGAAATTTTGGTTAAGTGTTGAAGATCAATTCGGTCTATAAGCAATTCGACCTAAATCGAATTGCTCAGTAGACCGAATTGCTGAAAGAAAGAAGAAAAGAGAAGTGTTGAGGAAGAGAAGAGCAACCAATTCGGTCTAGGCAATTCGGTCTAAACCTAATTGACCCCTAGACCGAATTGCACCATGAAAGGAAAGAAGACTTTGAGCAAAACAGAAAAGAAGGAGTTGGATCTATGCAATTCGGTCTAGGCCGAATTGATTGTATAGATCGAATTGCCTTAAAGCAAAGAAGCCAAACGGGAACCATCTTCAATTCGACAGGGCCAATTCGGTCTACCCATAGACCGAATTGATGGATGACTACCACATTCCAGCTCAAGATCAAAAAGGAAGACCTCATACAATTCGAATTGCATCAATTCGATCTAAACCGAATTGCATGAGGAGACCGAATCACATTCAAAGTACAGCTGAGCACGTGAGAAATGCATGATGGGCCTAGGGTTTCGGAAAGAAGTATAAAAGCTGACCTTCCTCAACAAAAATCACATACACAGACACATTTGGACAGTTTGCTGGGAGACAAAAAGAAGGAGCAGAAGGTTCTTCACCCCTTAAGGGTTAGGTAGGTAGTGTAGTTTAGTTAGTTTATTTTCATGTCTGTAATGTAGTTTTATTGCTTTTGAGCTTAGTTTTTGTCTCATAGAAGTTGGTTACCACCCTTAGTGTAGCCATTTCCATAAACTTTAAATGCTTTATAGTTAGAATGAACCATACCTTCAAGCTAATGAATGGTTTAGGGTTATTTACTGCTTTCAAGTGTCAATACAAGAAAGAATCCAGAAATGGGTTTTCATTTCAAGTGGTTGGCATTTACTTCATGCTTTCTTTAGAAATAAATGGTAGAATGTTTGTTTGTTTCAACTAGGTTATATTTATTATGCTCTAGTTGACTTGCATTCTCAATAAATGTATGCGAGTGGGTCTTTGGCATGGTTTACACCTTAGAGATTCAAATAAGTGCTCTTAGGTTTTAGACAATTTTAGGCTTGTTAGATTTATTTCCCTGCTTTCTAGTGCTGTTTTAGTCTCTTTTATTGGCTTATTGTTGCCTTAGATAATGTAGGTGTTCTTAATTTTTGAGCATGTATTCCTGTTTTGTTCAGTAGATGCTTAAGTTCTTGATCTTTGATTGCTTGTTTGTAGCTTTTAGGTTTGTTTCATGCCAATGCCTGTTAGCCACATAACCTAGGGCTATTCTCCTTAAAACACTCATTAGTGTAGCTGTGAGGTGACATTGATGTGAAATGAAGGATTTGGTAAATCTTATCCATCATAAACCACACAGCGCTACTAACCACTAAGTACTTAAGGAAGACACATTAAAGGTGCGGGTGAGTATACGTCATACTTTGCCCTAGTTATCCATCTCATCCAACCAAACTCAAAAACGCATTCCTTCCTCCATTCACTAGCAATGAGCCTTATATAGAAAGGCGTATGGTCTTTTAATAGCCCTTCCCCAAAAGTCCTAATCGAAGAGCCATATGAGACAAACAACCAACTAGCTTATAATGTAAACCAAACCTGCACTTATGAGAGATAGACATGCAATTCGATCTGAGGTAATTCGGTCTAGGCCGAATTACTCATGAAAATGGAATTGCATGGCAAAAATATTTGTTAAATGCATCACTTGAAAATTTATATGCAATTCGATCTAGGTAATTCGGTCTATACCGAATTATCCATGTGACCGAATTGCATAGCAAAAATTGTTGTCTTCATGTGGTTCTTTAAGCAATTCGGTCTAGGTAATTCGGTTTAGGTCGAATTACTCATCTAGACCGAATTGGCCTTGGAAACCACATTGTATGCATTTCATCCCCTCATGCCTTAGTTTATTTTATTTGTTCTACCAATTCGAATTGTTAATTCGGTCTAAACCGAACTGACTTAGCAATTCGAATTACCTTCATTTTGGGGTAAATGCCTTAGCCAATTTTAGTGAAGGAATGACTTCATCAATTCGAATTGTCCAATTCGGTCTAGACCGAATCGCCTGACAATTCGAATTAGAGGATGCTTCATGACTTTACAATGATTAATTGGGTATGGTGTTACTTCATACTTCATGCATACCCAATTCGGCCTCTTTTGCACTTTGCCCAATAGACCGAATTGCTTTCTTCCTTCTATTTTTAAAACTCCAAAAATATTTTATTTCAAGAGTTGTGTAAGTTGCATGGGTGTATTGGGCCAAGGCCCACCACATCTAATTTTTATCCATTACACATCTCACCCCATTAGTGTCTATTTATTGTGTGATTAACACTCACACAATACCAAAAACATTTTCTTAATCTTGTTTGTTTTCCCTTTCATTGTGTGTATGAATGGGTAATAAGAAATATCACAGATCAATGTTGGCGAAAAGGTCCCTTCACCGGGATAACGATTAGCTCGTCTTCTGTGTATTAGTTATTACTCGTTATTTTGCATGGTTTGATAAGTGGTTGGTGGAAGCTACGGCGAAAAGGTCTCTTCACGGGGATAACGATTAGTCACTCAGCCAACTCCTATTCAGATACAGTTTTCTTCTCTTTATCTTAATTTCAAACCTGAATCTAGCATTGTAGTAATAATAGATGATATATGCCAACGTCATCTAATAATTATTACAATAATAGAAAATGTGGGTTTTCATCCAATTTCACAGACAGTGAAGTCTAAGGTGACAGCGGCAACTGTTATTAAAGGCATGCTATTGTCTAAAAATCATTTCCATCTGGAATACTTGGGACCCGGATAGCAGATGTTTGCCGTCCGAATAACCCCAATTATTTCTGGCAATTCTTTTTAGCCAAATTCTTCCTATCTCTGGCTAATTCATCTTTGTGTATTGAATTCTGTCTAACTCCACCATATATTTTGGGGTAGTTTGTTTTACTTCTCATATACATGTATGCATGATATTATTATGTAGATATTGTGGTCCTTGATATTTTGGAGATCCTTCTCCTTGGACATAGAAGTCTTGATTTAAATCAGATGTTGCACAATAAATTTCCAACAAAAATTCCTTTATAAAATCCGGATCTGAGTAAGGGATAAATTCAACAGTTATGACTAATTCATCTTCTACTGGGGGTTGATTTTGAGAACTTTAGAAGCAGAGTCAACGATTAGGTCTCTCCTAGACTGAAAGGATCTGTGTTTTAATTGAGAGTTTAGTACCTGTTTAGGGAATGATTTTCAAATATCTATTTACTTCTCAAAATTGCTGTGTGTTGGAAATCTTGTATTAAGTATTGCATCGAATCAGTGTCCACTTGGATCCGGATAAGATGTGATAACTAATATTAGAGGAACAACATATAGGCCTTGGTTAATTTCTAAGGTAAGGGTGAGTATTCTTTCAACTACTATCTTCTCTCACTAAAGCCTAAAATTGAGTCTTGAATGAGTACATTCGGAATACACCTTCATAGGTCTGTTCCACTCATGTTTGTATCTCATAACTAACCGAATGTTATAAGCCCTGTGGCTTACTGATATTTGGGAAGTTCTAAATCTGCATCTGGTCACCAAGACCAGGGGCTCTTTTATGCTAACGGATTGTGACGATCTTTTAAGACTTCCGAGCGATAGGTTTTTAAATGCTTTCTTTACTGCTTTCTTTACCGCTTTCTTTAAAATGCTTTCATAGAGGTCACTTGGAAGCAGAGATGTATCTGCCGGTTATTAGGTTTAAGAGTTATGGATTAGTTCGGGGTCAGATTTGGACTTTGGGTGTGACAAGGGGGACGATAGGAGTACTTGGCATATCAACTAATGATATGTCAGGTGTTACTTGTCCACCACATATGAATAACACACTCTTGCAAGGCATTGCAAAGGGGAGTTATTAATCTGTGGCATCTTAGAAGTTGAGGTCTTAAGAACATGTAAATTCTCACTGTAAGTACCTGTCTGTTAAAGGGAACACAGTGCAGAAAGCATGAGAGTTAGCTAACTGATGAGTTATCCCAAACAAAGATCTGTGTATAAAAACGAAAGTTTAATTGAGTTTCATCTGAATCTTGTCCAATCTTTATTATTTTCTCCCTGTCCCTTCTGTCACTTTTTAAATCTGCTTTCATAGAGTAATCTTATTTGCTTTCCTAGTATAAAGTGTATCGCTTTCTTAGAATAAATTTAATCGCTTTCTAGATATAATTTATCATGCTCTGTAGAATAATTTTACTGCTTTCATTGATTTAAATTATTGTCAAGTAGTTGTTAGAAACCATTACAAAACTTGAATCGAGTAACCGAGTGGAAAATCTTAGTAAACGACGTGGGCCCTGCTTCTATCGCACACCCTCCAGAGAACGATCCGGTCTTACTATAAATTACTGCAACTTTTGACACCGTGCGCTTTCGGGAGCACAGTTTCGTAACATGAGCAATAAAAACGTGACAATCTATAATATATCCCTAATCCCAACTCCATCTTCATAAATTGGTTTCACTAAATAAAATTGAAAACCAGGATTATGATTTTTCAGAAAATACTCATACAGTGGGAGTGTGTTTCAGGGCAAGGCCTTTATGACATGAAACTGTGATAAGATTCATGATGTCAAATGCTGGGGACCTTTAGTGTGACAGACTAAAGGTCAAGATTGAACTATCTATCCCGGCTGTACCGTGAAAGTTGTCAAAAGTTTCATGCCGGGGAGAACTACAGCGCCGTTTGAAATCAGAATACCCCACATGAGTAATAAAAAGTGAAATATATCCTTAAACCCCTTTCCCATGAATCATAACTCTTTTCCTTTAATAAATTTAATTTGGGATATTTTAGAAAAGCTCGTGTTAGTGGAGCTAAGGTTCAAAAGTTTCAGTGGTTGCATGAATGGTTAGATCTCCTATGCCAACAATTTCATTGGATATCTCGTGGAGATTTCTCAAATGTTTCGCTTGGGTTCTTTAAAGTTTTTGCGAACCTTATGGCTGTGAAGGGTATATAAGAGAGATCGTTGATTTCTTTGAGGAGTTCTCCCACTGTGGTCATCAACGTATTACTGTCGTTTCGACATAACACTTAAACCTCTAAAAGGTGCTTTCAAAGTTGGAAAGCGGGATGAGGACGAATCCCAAGTTGGATACTAGAAACTAGAGCATTGTGAAAAACAAAGGAATTAAAATGCGAAAAGCATTAAATGAAAGGTAAATAAAAGTAAAGCAGTGAAAAGTAAAATAGACATTGTATTGAAATGTGGAGCGGTGTTGGAACCCTTTCTACAATCTTGAATTTGCATGTTTATACAAGAAGAGGTACCTTTCTACGAAAAGACACCTTTTGGGGAAAAGATGTGATTAAAACGGACGTTAATATTCTCCCGACTTTATTCTGTGTGGCGCGGATAAGCCCTTCATGAGGGTTGGGGTGACTTCTTGTTTGGGATGATGTCATATTGATGTGGCTCGGAATCATCTCCCTCGGATCGCGGTGTTTGGATAGTTCGATTCTCGGGCTTGCTATATTCAGATTGCGCCTTTATTTAGGATACACGGATTGCTCGAGATGACTCTCCTCGGGGTCCATGGGCTAGTACTAGGCTGTCCTTCTCCGTCTAAGGGTCTGTTCTACATATAACCTTTGGGAGTTTTTGATTTTATATTAAAATTGTAACTCCGTTATGTACACTGGCTTTTGAGGGCTGTAGCTACAATTTGAATCTCTACAAATAGAGCTACCTAAGGCAGCGTTTAAAAAAGCTAGCAAGCTTATTTGTATACAACTAAAATTTTAACTGAAATAACCAACCCACTATCCAAATATTTGTCTTTATATGTCATTTTATAAGGTTTTTGTTTTTTTTATATTTTATAACTATAGCTATTTCTTCTAAACACTTATGTAAAACTGCCAGCCACAACTCCCTATAGCTCTAGCTCCCTAAAACTCCAGCCCGCAGCTACAGCTCACAACTACAACTTTGTGTGAAGAACAGACCCACATATATCTTATGAAATTATAATCATACTCCCTCCATCCCATACTCCCATTACAAATGTCCTACTTATTATTTTTGCATGTCCCATTACAAATATCTTCTTTTTATAAATAGAAATAAGTTTTCCCTGCAAGAACTATGTGAACCCCATCATATACTCACAAATCAACTCTACCTTAATTCTCATATATGCCCAACAGTAACAGGACATTTGAGGTGGGATGGAGGGAGTATTTTATTATAAATTATATATATACATATATTTTGCTTGACAGCCAACAAAGGCTAGGAAAAAAAAAGGAAAAAATACAAAGCAAAATTATATTTTATTTAAGTATCCTAACTTTGGACCTATTATTTTACCAAAATTTTCATCGAATGCTTTTGACGCCTTCTTCGTCGCCTGGCACACTAGGGTTTTTGAAAAATTATATTCTATGTAAATTTTTGAAAAATTTGAATAATACTTACATATACGTTATTGCAAATCAAATATATTTCTTCTATAATTATAAATATTGAAATAAAATTTTGACAATAATAAATATTTAAATCGTTAAATTTGTTTGTAATTTTTTTTTGATATAATAACTAAAATAGACCACAATAAGGAAGTCCTTCCACTTTTAGGCCACAGTATTTTGATTTAGGGAAGTCATTAGAAGGAATTCGGGCCGCGATGGCCTAAAAGTAGAAATGACTCATTTTGGTGGACTATTTTAGTTTTAGTCAATTATTTTTTATTTTATATAATTTAAAAATAATAATAATTCCGTACTAGTATTTATTTCATACTACCTCCGTTCCTTTTTAAATGTAACGTTTTGACTTTTGTCACTGTTCATTTAGTAACTTTGACTCGACTTTATAATACAATTATATAAGATAAAATTTAGTCAAGTGAGATCTTGTTGGATTCGTCTAATCGCATTGATTTAGAATATAAAATTTTCATAATTTTTACTTGTATGAAATTTGAGTTATTACGGATTAAATGTGTATTGGATTGCGTGAAATGTGGGTCCGTGGCATTTATTTAGGAACGGAGGAAGTACTTTCTTTCTTTTTCTTGTTCCAACATTTTTATTTCATTTCCATTTTAAAGAGTAATTAAATATTAATCGTTAAACCTATCTATCACATCACATTAATAAATAAATATATTAAACTTTCAAACTCACTACCATTAATAATTTCAATCCAACTGACAACCACAGGAAAAAAAGGCCAATATAGTCCTTTATTCTTACAAAAAAGCCAAATCAGTCTTTTATTTTTATTTTTTGGCCCAATTGGTCCGCTAGATATACTAATTACGTCCCAATCGGTCCTCCATCCACTAATTATGCCATAATTACATATTTTTGACCAAATCAGTCCTTTTTTTCTTCAAAAATCTAAATTGGTATGTTATTAATGTTTGCCCCCTTTCATGCAGTCCAATGCACATTTCAAACCACTAATAACTCAAATTCGATATAAGTAAAAATTCTAAAATTTCGATATTTATAAACTACACGACGTGACGAATCTAACAAGATCCTACTTGGCTCATTTTAACGTGTATATCTATTTTTAAACTTTAAGTCAAAACAAATGTGTGAATAATAGCAAATTAGATAATGTAATTATTAAAAAAATGGAGGGAGTATATCGCATAAAATGGTGTTTCTACATAAAACGTAGTTATTAAAAAAATGTAGTTATTAAAAAATGGATCATCTTTTAGAGTTCGGTGGTTTTTGGTATTTCTCCATAAAATGAAGACCAATTGCGATATACTCCCTCCATTTTTTTAATAACTACATTGTCTAATTTGCTACTATTCATAGACTTGTTTTGACTTCAATTTTAAACATAGATATAAAAATTAAAATGAGCTAAGTAGGATTTTATAGATTCGTCTCGTCGTGTAGTTTATAAATATCGAAAATTTTAGAATTTTTACTTATACCGAATTTGAGTTATTAGTGGTTTTGAAATGTGCATTGGACTGCATGAAAGGGGGCAAAAATTAATAACGGACCAATTTAGATTTTTAAAGAAAAAGAGGACTGAATTGACCAAAAATATGTAATTAGGGCATAATTAGTGGATGAAGGACCGATTGGGACGTAATTAGTATATGTAGCGGACCAATTGGGCCAAAAAATAAAAAAAAAATACTGATTTGACTTTTTTGTAAAAATAAAGGACTATATTGGCATTTTTTCCGACAACCACATATGAGTAATTAAGTTTAGAAAAATATGTACTTAATTGTGACAAACATCTCAACAGACATCTCAAGAGAGTACGTAATTGGCTTGAATATTTCCTTGATGCAATTGGCAGGAAGCATACCTCCAGAGTTTGGAAATTTGTCATTCCTCTCTTATGTTGATATGTATGCCAACATGTTCAGTGGAACTGTACCTGAAACTCTAGGTCTCCTACGAGGATTAGTACACATCGATCTCAGTTATAACAATTTCATCGGTGAGTTGTCCTTATCTTACAAGTTATAACTACTTTAGTAGCTTAAACCCTTTTTCGTCTCTTTTCCAAATGAATCACATCTTATTAATTAGCTTGTACATTTGTGTTTGTACCTTCTTCAAGGTGAAATTCCAAAATCTTTTGGTAATCTTCACAATGCTAAAGTGATTTTCTTCCAAGTGAATGGATTTTCACGTACTGTATAATTAATTCTCTCCAGTGTTTCTTACACTTGAATAAGTAGCTTTGATGAATAATAATTATCATCATATTAGATTATATTGTTATTATCTAATTAACATGCTCTTCAAACTATTTACAGGAGCCATACCATAAGAAATTGGAAGCTTGGAGTTGCTGGAACAGTTAAGTCTTGAACAGAATAATTTGTCAGGTAACAATTACACCCTCTGTACAATTTAACTTGTCTCGTTTGACTTTTGCACACAATCCAATACACTTTTCAATCGTTAATATCTCAAAATATGTAAATGAAAAATTATGTAAAATATATATTCTAAAACTATATGATTATACAATTCTAACAAGACCCAAATTGACTATTTTTTTTATATCAAATATATACTTACAATAAAATTAGGTAAAAGCTGAACAATGAACAGTGACAAAAAGTCAAACAAGACGCATTAACTAGGATGGAGGGAGTACATTGTTGAGCAAGTTGGCATTTCCAAATAATAAATACATTGGGGATGTTTGGGAGCGAACCAATCCGCTAGCAGATAGCAGATTGGAAGAGCATATTGTCTCACATTTCTCTCTCCGAATCCAATATCCGCTAGCGGATCCACTAACTCCCAAACATCCCCATTATTATATATCTAATTTATCATCAAATTAATTAAACAATGTTTATAGGGGAATAGGACTTGACCCTAGTGGTCATGTCCCTGACTTCCAACCTTAGAGTTGGAGGTTCGATTCCCACTTTGCCATTATCCCTCCACTTTATCTCCCTTTTTAATTTATGTATCTTGAGCTCCTATACACATTTGTCCACACGTTAATATTTATCAATATGTATATATATAAGAAGGAAAATACATTAATTCGAAATTTTAAATATTATTTTGAAGCATCTTTTAATCATAGTTACATGGAAATGAGGTGGAACAGCTACCTACATATACATATATTATTGAAATTCATGATTGTAACGCTCAAACATGAACCGAAATGAATTAAACAAAAAATTAAGCATCCCACCCCCTTTTAATCATAGTGCATAGGTTGTTCTTTAGCTTTTCTCTAGACTTAATCTGATTAGGTCTAATATGCTCTCATTGAGTCTAGTCTAATCTGATCATTTTTTTTTTCGGTCTAATTTGATTGGGTCCGATCAACAAGAACATCCATAAATAATAATAATAATAATAATAATAATAATAATAATAATAATAATAATAATTCAATCTTGGTCTAATCTGATACCTAATTCTGGTATGTATATTCATTTATATGTGTATATGTAGTATGTATTATTTACCACAATAACACCCCATTAACAAATCAGAATTTGAGAGAGATAGGTTCGGGTTTGCCATGGGCTTATGGAATGGTTGGCGAAACGGGTAAAATGTTATTTGGGCTTATTAAAGATAGAACCCCCTTCATTTCATTTTGTTTGTACCTTAAAAAAGTGTTTATTAGAGTTGGTGACCTTCTCTATTTACTTTGTATTTTAAAAAGTCAAAATTCTCACAAACTTAAAGATAGGCCCCTTTTATATTTTTACAATGTGGTAACCAATATATCAAATATGTGGTAACCAACTAGTATGTGCTAACTAACATGCCAAGTATGCATTCAAGTTCTAAATGTATGGTAACTAATATAACATGAATGTCGTAACCAATATACCAAAGGTGGTATGTAGTAACCAAACTTTACATGTGTGGTAACCAAAAAAAAAGAATATGTGGTAATTAATATTGGGTGACCTAACTCTACGACTTTCAAAGAGAGGGTGTAGAATCAATGAATAATTTGTGGAAGGGCCTAACCTCTAACTTCCCCTTTTAAAAAATGACTAACTAACCAAAATCTAGTAAGCTTAAATTAAAATCCACAACCCTTAATTAAATATAAAAATAGTTACTTTTTACCACTCATCCATTTTTACAAGTAAAACTCTAATAAAACTCATTCAAACACCTCAATTCCACTTAAACTTAATAGAAATTAAGGCTCTGTTCTATAGGACTTATTACTTATTTTTTTTATTAAAATCAGATCAAAGCAGATCAGATCAAATCAGACAAGACCAATTAAGATCAGATCAGACCAGACCAAACCAGATCATTATAATATAATTATATAATCACATGTAATATATTTTTTTAAAAAAATTAAATTAGCAATTTATATATTATTTAAATATACTAATCAGTAATCACGTTCTTAATATATTTTACTAATATAAATATATTCAATATTGTATATTTTTATATTAATGTGTGCGGATCAATAAAATATTTTATAATAAACTAAAAATATATAAATTATTAATTATTCTAACATGATATTTATTTTAAAAATGTAAAAACACAAAATGTTGGTGTAACACCCCGGTTTTTGGTCACCCAGGTCGGGATGTCACCGCCACATCTCCCTAGTAAGACACGGTTTCTCCGAGCTTACTAAAGAGATGCAAGGCTAGGTATTGCAGTATTTAAAAACATTTAAATCATTCAAATAGCCCATACAGTATAATTCGTAAATAATAATAATAACATAGCGCAGCGGAAATATTTGGTTTAATACAGTATCGCAGCGGAAAATATAAAAAGGGCCGACATGGCCAAAACACGGGTTAAACAGGCCCGTTCATAATATAGTCTAAGTGCGAAAATTTAAAAGCAAAATAAGTGTCCCCCAAAAACCCATGCATGAATCGTGCTCACACATGCTCATTCCACATATTCTGTAAGGAAAGGAATAAAAATGGTTTTGGTCAGCAAAATTGCTGAGTAAGCTAACACATGCATGATCGTAGGGTTTTAAAGCCATAAATTAAATAATTTAACAAAGCATGATAATAACATAATATTTAATTTCATCTAATCCATATCCAATAGCATAATTTATCTCAGGGCTCTATTTAATGACACATATCACATGGTTTAATCATAAAAGCCATAATTTAAATAAAGCATTTAAATAATTTAATTGGACAACAACATAATTTAATCTAATTTAATTTAGTTTAGAATCCCCATTACATCCCCGATTTGGTATTTCAAAGTTTCACGATAAAATCGCGATGTCAACAAGTTTAGCCGGTAGCCCGGCGGCCGCAACCGTATCAGCCATACCCAGTACTACTCCGGAGCCTCGGGAAATCCATACGGATATTCACGAGAGTGTAGGCTCTATATTTCGCCGTTTAGGCAATCCATATCTCAAGTTTAGCGCGCGGGGTCACCATCGTCCATTACGGCACGAAGTGAATCGTTAGGGGGCACCCTGCAGAGCACTCACCCCTAATTTTAATTTATCAAGTTTGTAAAGGGATTTAATTTTTAAAATCTGACTTCAATTGTATTTATTTAAAAATAATATCTCAACTCGTTTCAACCCTAAAGGTTAATTCCATGTTTCAGCAAGATTTCAAGATTTCGTTTCGGTAAATCACAGTTTACTCTAAAATTCGTCTAAACTCGGATTTAATTCCAAACATTCCAAAATTTTATATCTGACTCGGAAACATCAAGATCTACAACTTTCGTATTTTAACTTTTTCGATCCGAGATACCTAAGTAGGTCAAAATCACCAATTTTCGCATAAGAAGAATTCTGTCCGAGTTTAATGTGTCACAGTTTAAAGATTTCGAATTCTACCATAGCAATTCAACTCCAAATTTAATGAAATTTGACAGAGATCATCTTAAGACATTTATCTACAACTTTCATGTTTGGCCAAAGATCTAAAACAGCCTAGATCCTATGTCAAAAACGTGATCAAGATCATTCCTAAGTTCTGTCCAAGATTTCAAGATCTAGATTCAAACAGTTCAGTTTCGGTGGATTTTCACATATCAAATCAACTCCAAAAATTCTCAAACATTTACAGTAGCTATGTCTAAGTCTTAGGAACGTTTTTCGTGTTTTAAGTTTTTCCGTTTGAGTTCGTTTTAAGGTTCGGAAAAATTCATCAAATCTGTTGCGTCGGTAGAAAGTAAGATTTGACAGATTTTCGATTTCTTGTTAATCTTTTAGTTTTGAATGTTTTAATTCATCCCAAAACCATGTAAGAGTTAACTTACTGAGTTATGAACGTCGGGGATGTCTAATTAAGAGGCGTGGCTTCCAGATCACCGTTTCTCCTCTCCGTTCGTCGGGTTCTACGATCTAGGTCCAATACGGGGTGTAGAAAGAGAAGAACCGAAGTTAGAATCCGTTTTCGGATTGAAACGTGAAAAGATTTATCGGACTAGAGCTTACCACAATGTTTGGAGATCCTTGGATTTTCGTCCAAAGCTGCTGCCTCCATTTGGTGCTTTCCGTTGACTCCGAATTTAGGGTTTCGAACGTATGGAAGGTTGTAGGGTTTTGTAAACTTGTTTGGGGCTCCCAAGGGGCTTATTTATAGATTTCTCAATCCCTAGGGCGTCCAACATCTGACCTAAAGGTCTTGGGTCGAGAGATGTTCAACCGAAAGTCGAAAAATCCGCGTTCGGGCGAGAGATTCACGCAACGGGCGAATCTGTCAAGTGGCGCGGTCGTGGCGCGCTAATCCCCCTTCACCGCGCGGCCACCGCGCCACTCTCGCCTGGACTTCGGTCCGGGCGGGTCGTGCGATCCGTCGTGCCTTTCCGCCTCTCTTTCGGGTTTCTATCCCTCTATGCTCCCGAATTCCGATTTCCGGGATATATTCGGGTTTCTACTTTCTCTCTAAATTTATTCTCTGGTCTAATTGGATGTTTTGGGCTCGAATCCTCGAGTTCATTAGTGTCGGGTTTCGGTGTATAATTTATTTACCTTTAATAATTCTTTTTATTTAACTAAATTTCTTTAATTCCTTTTTAAGTTAAAATCTCATTTCCTTATCTTTATTTATTTATTTATTTGCTGGATTCATTTATTTATTTATGGTATTTATTTTATTTATTATTTATTTATTTAACTATTGTTTTATTTAATGATGGAAAATTTACGGGTATTACAGTCTACCCTCCTTAAGAATCAACTTCGTCCTCGAAGTTGTGTTTCGGCTTTTCTCGTGCTAAGGTCTTGTGTTTGTTTTATTATGTTGTGACTGAACTTAGAATTGAAACTTCTAAGCTGCCTACGTACCCGGTAAAGGGATCAAGCCATAACGTAGTTCAAAAATTTTACAAAAGTGCACGAAAAATAGGTGGTATCACATCCTCTCCCCCTTAAGATTGCAGTTATGTCCCCATAACTGTGTCGGTATCGGTTTGGAACAATGTCGGGTAACGTTCTCTCATGTCGGATTCCACTTCCCAAGTTGCCGTCTCACTTTCGTGGTTTGACCAAAGAACCTTGATCATTTTGACGGTTTTGTTCCTCGTTACTCGTTCCTTAGTGTCAAGAATACGCACTGGGACTTCTTCGTAAGTCAAGTCTTCATCGAGCTCAATTATCTCCGGTTGAAGTACATGTGTCGGGTCCGGCACATACTTCTTTAGTTGCGAGACATGGAAGACATTATGAACTCGATCTAAGTGTGGCGGTAAAGCCAATCGGTAGGCTAGAGTTCCGACTCGTTCTAGGATTTCGTAAGGTCCTATGTATCGAGGACTTAACTTCCCTCGTTTGCCAAAGCGCATCACCCCCTTCATGGGTGATATCTTTAGCATGACTCTATCTCCCACTTGGAATTCTAGGTCTCGTCGTCTCACGTCGGCATAACCCTTTTGACGGTCTTGTGCGGCTTTCATCTTCCCTTGAATCACTTTGATTTGTTGAGCCATGTCTTCGATAAGTTGTGGTCCCACTACCACGGACTTATCGTTTTCTTCCCAGCTCAACGGGCTTCGGCACTTTCGTCCATACAATGCCTCGAAAGGTGCCATGCCTATACTAGCATGGTAGCTATTATTATAGGAAAACTCGATCAAGGGTAAATGAGATTTCCAATTTCCTTTGAAATCCAACACACATGCTCTCAGCATGTCTTCTAGTGTTTGGATTGTCCTCTCGGTTTGACCATCCGTCATCGGGTGGAATGCGGTGCTCATTTTGATTTGAGTACCGAGAGCTTTTTGTAACTCCGTCCAGAAATGAGAGACAAATCTACTGTCTCTATCAGAAATGGTATCATGTGGTACTCCATGTCGTCGTACCACATTATCAATGTAGGCTCGGGCCAATTGGTCCATAGTCCACGTGTATTTCATTGAGATGAATATGGCTGTCTTCGTTAGTCTATCCACAATCACCCAAATCTTGTTCATGCCTTTAGGTGATCGGGGTAATCCCGAGACAAAGTCCATTGAGATGCTATCCCACTTCCAACTTGGAATCTCTAGTGGTTGCATCAATCCTAAGGGTTTATGTCGCACTGCCTTAACCTTTTGGCAGGTGAGACATCTCGCCACGAAATTTGCCACTTCCTTCTTCATTCCCGGCCACCAATAGATCTTCTTCAGATCTTTGTATAGCTTGTCACCTCCGGGATGTATGGAATATGGCGTGTTGTGCCCTTCCTCCATCAACCTTAGTTTCAACTCGGCACATTTAAGGGGCACGCACCATCTCCCTTTAAAGCGGATGCTTCCATCCTCGTGGACAGCAAATCCTATTGCCTTTCCTTCGGCAATATACCCTTTTATCTTCTCGAGTTTCGGGTCGCCCGGTTGAGCGAGTCGAATCTCGTCTAGTATTGGAGTTTCTACGACCATGGCATTGACCGTTTCTCTCACTGTGCCAGGATGCACAAGTTCTAGCTCCAATCTTGCCAATTCTAAGTACAATGCCGGCGGAATTACCAACAAGTTTGCTACGTGTTGGGTTTTCCGACTTAGGGCATCGGCTACCACATTCGCCTTCCCCTCGTGGTATGCTATCTCTAAATCGTAGTCTTTAATAAGTTCCAACCACCTTCGCTGTCTCAAATTCAACTCCTTCTGAGTGAATATATATTTCAAGCTCTTGTGGTCGGTGAACATTCGACACTTCCGCCCATAAAGATAATGTCTCCATATCTTTAGAGCGAAAACGACCGCTGCCAACTCCAGGTCGTGGGTCGGATAATTTTCCTCGTGAGGTTTTAGTTGGCGTGATGCATAGGCTACGACTCTCGAGTCTTGCATCAAGACACAACCTAAACCTTCCTTCGAAGCATCGCTATATACTTCGAAGTCACCATTCTCTGATGGTAATGTTAATACGGGTGTGGTTGTGAGTCGTTTCTTCAGCTCTCGAAACGCAATCTCACACGCCTCGGTCCACTCGTATTTTGCTCCTTTCTTAAGTAGCTGGGTCAAAGGACGTGCAATCCTTGAAAAGTCCTTCACAAATCGTCTATAATACCCGGCTAATCCAAGGAAACTCCTTATTTCCGTTGGACTCTTCGGAGTTGCCCACTCCGTCACGGCAGAAACTTTTGCCGGATCCACTGATACTCCATCAGCGGATACTATGTGTCCGAGAATTGCCACTTCTTTCAACCAGAAATCGCATTTGGACAGCTTGCCGTATAGCTCATCGAGTAAACAGTAGAAGGTAAAAAAAATAAATTAAAAAAAACAAATTTTGAGGCTCGCGCGGTGGCGCGCGGCGACCGCGCGGCCATAGCAGTTCGAGTAAAAGGGCTCGCGCGGAGCGCGAGCCATTCCGCCCCATTTCCACTTCCGAGGCTTCTTCTAGTTTTCTCTCAAATTCGTTCTCCCATCCCCCGATTCTCTCGTTCCCGGCCTCGATTTTCCTTTGCAAGGTATGCATCTACTACTTCTACTTGTCAATTTCAGATTTTATGTCTTGATTAGCCTTAATCTTTGGGTGAATTTAGAAATTAGGGCTTAGGGACAAGAATTGGGGGTTTGTTGTTTTTAGACCTAATTTGTGCAATTAGCGGGTTTGGACGATATTTGTTGTTATTTTTGTTGATTAGGAAGCATTTGTGCCACAATGCATGCCTAGTTTGAGGAAGTTTTTACTAGATTCCATATTTTAAGGAAAGCATGAATTTCCCGATTTGTATTGGTATTGTGGGCATGTGGATGAGTTCGTTGTCGTTGGTTTGTGCCCTATTATGATGATAAGTTATTGCCTAAGCAATTGTTTTGATTTGGGCGTTCCCCATGTGTTTACAAGCAACATTTGGTCTCAATTTATTGCGCACTCAACGTGTTTGACGAAATGTCCCAAAGGGGTTTGGGACTTTTCTAGACATAGTCTTGGTTTGTTATCTTCTTGATCGCTCGTGTTAGAGCTCACCCTTCATGTTCTTGTGTTTTCTAGATTATGCTTAATGTAATTGCCATGTAGGATTTATCCTTACATTTGGTATTGGTTGGATATTTGCAGGATGCTGCTTTTCCTGTGGGTTGTTTTGGCGTCACTCATGTGTCCCCCGAGGACGAGAAGACGAGTTGCTCAGCGCGATGAGGCTGGTCCTAGCACTGCCGCTCCGGCGGTGTTTGATTTTAATGAGAGCGAGTCCGAGGAGGACGAGGAGCAGCGGGGCCCTAAGCTCAAGGGTCTCCCCGACGAGGTGCGTCCCCGTCGACACGACAGGTACCGGTTTGCTACTATGGCCTCTCAGGAGTTCTACTTCGACGAGCTTCGTCGAAACAGGTCTTATGTCCCGGAGAGAGGCATGTATCCTCGCCATATGGACGACGACAGGGTTAGTCCAGTTTTGGGTCTTCTTCAGTGGACTGGACTTGCGCGTCATCCTGAGGGCATCGCTTCTGGGTACTTAGCTATGGAGGTCATCGCCAACATTGGCGGTCTCGGGGAGAACAGTGACTTGTCTCAAGTCTGGGTTCGGGGTCGCCATCTAGATTTCAGTGCTTGGGCGATCAACGTATACTTTGGCCTTCCTGACGACGGCGTATTCCGGCCACAGCCTGAGGGTCGTATACCCCCGCCTGCGTGGGGCGTTTTATGCACCTTGACGGCTCCCCTACTCGAGCACGATCACGAGCTGAGGTTGACGACGATGGACTCTCCGTGGCGCGAGCTAGCTCAGATATGGTTAGGCCGTGTCCGGCCGATCACCCGGAGCCATATTGTTATAGACCACGTCTATGAGACCATCTGCTTTCTCGCCCGAGGTGGTAGGGTGAATGTTGGGGCTTGTATCGCGGACAACCTGAGGGGTATGCGCCGAGGACGAGGGAGCAGGGTGATTACCCATGTTCATCTTATTTGCGGCATGTGTGCGGCTCAGGGGATCCGTACGTCACCAGAGACGGATCCTTACGAGCTATCCGCGGGCGGCTACTACCGCATCCCTACCTACGCCCCTCGACGCAGTGCTCTTCGACGTGGGGCTCCTCCGGCTGTCCTTCGCCCGGAGCCCAACGGTGATGGTTTGATTCTAGTTGTCCCTCCTGAGCAGCCACCTCCGCCTCCCGGGGTTCCTCAGCAGGGTGCGGAGATGCCGCAGATAGTTCAGATGCTACAGGGTATGTAGCTTAGTATGGATGCGGGGTTTGCTCGTATGGATGCTGGGTTTGCAGCCGGGCAGGCTCGCTACGACGCTCTGGATGCCAGGATGGATCTGTACCAGGCTCGCATGGATACGATCACTACGAGACAGCTGGAGCAGCAGGCCTCCATGACCGACATGTACGCCTACATGCGTCAGATGGACGAGTATATGCGTCGTCAGTTCCCGCCTCCCGACCAGTGATCCTTTGTTTCTGCGTTTCCATCTAGGCTTGCTGTAGTAGTGTTTTATTTAGTCGTTTTCTTATGGACTGTACAAGGATGACCTTGCTGATTATGTTTCGCAGTTTATGTTCCCGTTGTATCCTTGTTGACTGATTTGACTGTTATCATTTAGAGGAAATGCGATGGAACTGTTCCGGCTTTTTTTTTTTTTATAATTTTCTTTTTGGCTGAAGAATTCCAAAAAA
Source organism: Hygrophila difformis (assembly GCA_030278955.1). Lineage (NCBI taxonomy): Eukaryota > Viridiplantae > Streptophyta > Magnoliopsida > Lamiales > Acanthaceae > Hygrophila > Hygrophila difformis. The sequence continues at coordinate 32,585,966 of JAOANR010000005.1, read as the reverse complement.
GGAAATCAACTTGCATTTCATTCCTTTAAGAGAAATTTAATACAAGTAATAGGATGCGCAAAATAAATGTACTATCTAAGATAAAGTATCTAAAAGATCTCCGCGTCCTCTGGCAGAGTAGCGGGGTCTTCCATAGGATCATCCTCATCAGAGACCTGGCCGGTGCCCAAAGGTCTATGAAACACTGGGGATGGTGGATCGACGGCTTCCGGAACTGGGTCCGGTGTCTCATCCGGATGGTTCTCCACTGGGCTCGGGTTTGGCGATGGGCGGACCATGTGGGGCCAGAGCCCAAGGGTTCCGTAGCGTCCATGGATAAGGCCGGACGGGCTCTCCATTGGGGGTGTTGGGCTTCGTGGTCCCATCAAGTGGTCTTCCACAGGGCTATATGGTACTACTATATCGGTGAGGTCAAGCAGGTCCGTCCCTAGATCATCAACTCTATCTATCACAGCATCGCTTCGTTCGGTGAGTTTTTGCACTTGAGTTTCTAAGTCTTTTATGCGATCTTGATCAGCGGCTCTCAAGTTCAGGAAGTACTGGAGGTCAGCTTCCCTCAAGTCTCCCATTTGGTGCAGATTTGCCTCCAAGTGAGCTATACGATTTTTCGTTTGTTGTATGGTTTGTTGGGTGTCAAGGTGAGCGTTCATCATCTTGATCATCAACTGCATCATGTCTTGACTAGCCATCTAGCGCAAGCAAGAGATCTAAGTTAATATTCGCCAAGATTCTAAGTTCGATTCGCCAAGATTCTAGGTTCAATTCGCCAAGATTCTAAGTTCAAGTTTCACCAAGATTCTAGGTTCAATTCGCCAAGATTCTAAATTCAAGTTTAGCCAAGATTCTAGGTTCAAGTTTCCAAGATTCTAAGTTCATAGCAGAGATGCAACATGCAAATGCAAATGATTTTTCCCCTCAATAATAATTTAATGCACCACATATACATATTTTTCCATGGGTTTTAAAATAAAGATTTTTCCATGGAAGTAATGCTTTAAAATTTAAAAGAATAGTCAAAATATTAATAATAGTTTTAAAATAGTAATGGTTTAAAAAATAATAGTTTAAAAATAGCCGGGCTCTGATACCAACTTGTAACACCCCGGTTTTTGGTCACCCAGGTCGGGATGTCACCGCCACATCTCCCTAGTAAGACACGGTTTCTCCGAGCATACTAAAGAGATGCAAGGCTAGGTATTGCAGTATTTAAAAATATTTAAATCATTCAAATAGCCCATACGGTATAATTCGTAAATAATAATAATAGCATAGCGCAGCGGAAATCTTTGGTTTAATACAGTATCGCAGCGGAAAATATAAAAATGGCCGACATGGCCAAAACACGGGTTAAACAAGCCCGTTCATAATATAGTCTAAGTGCGAAAATTTAAAAGCAAAATAAGTGTCCCCCAAAAACCCATGCATGAATCGTGCTCACACATGCTCATTCCACATATTCTGTAAGGAAAGGAATAAAAATGGTTTTGGTCAGCAAAATTGCTGAGTAAGCTAACACATGCATGATCGTAGGGTTTTAAAGCCATAAATTAAATAATTTAACAAAGCATGATAATAACATAATATTTAATTTCATCTAATCCATATCCAATAGCATAATTTATCTCAGGGCTCTATTTAATGACACATATCACATGGTTTAATCATAAAAACCATAATTTAAATAAAGCATTTAAATAATTTAATTGGACAACAACATAATTTAATCTAATTTAATTTAGTTTAGAATCCCCATTACATCCCCGATTTGGTATTTCAAAGTTTTACGATAAAATCGCGATGTCAACAAGTTTAGCCGGTAGCCCGGCGGCCGCAACCGTATCAGCCATACCCAGTACCACTCCGGAGCCTCGGGAAACCCATACGGATATTCACGAGAGTGTAGGCTCTATATTTCGCCGTTTAGGCAATCCATATCTCAAGTTTAGCGCGCGGGGTCACCATCGTCCATTACGGCACGAAGTGAATCGTTAGGGGGCACCCTGCAGAGCACTCACCCCTAATTTTAATTTATCAAGTTTGTAAGGGGATTTAATTTTTAAAATCTGACTTCAATTGTATTTATTTAAAATAATATCTCAACTCGTTTCAACCCTAAAGGTTAATTCCATGTTTCAGCAAGATTTCAAGATTTCGTTTCGGTAAATCACAGTTTACTCTAAAATTCGTCTAAAATCGGATTTAATTCCAAAAATTCCAAAATTTCATATCTGACTCGGAAACATCAAGATCTACAACTTTTGTGTTTTAACTTTTTCGATCCGAGATACCTAAGTAGGTCAAAATCACCAATTTTCGCATAAGAAGAATTCTGTCCGAGTTTAATGTGTCACAGTTTAAAGATTTCGAATTCTACCATAGCAATTCAACTCCAAATTTAATGAAATTTGACAGAGATCATCTTAAGACATTTATCTACAACTTTCATGTTTGGCCAAAGATCTAAAACAGCCTAGATCCTATGTCAAAAACGTGATCAAGATCATTCCTAAGTTCTGTCCAAGATTTCAAGATCTAGATTCAAACAGTTCAGTTTCGGTGGATTTTCACATATCAAATCAACTCCAAAAATTCTCAAACATTTACAGTAGCTATGTCTAAGTCTTAGGAACGTTTTTCGTGTTTTAAGTTTTTCCGTTTGAGTTCGTTTTAAGGTTCGGAAAAATTCATCAAATCTGTTGCGTCGGTAGAAAGTAAGATTTGACAGATTTTCGATTTCTTGTTAATCTTTTAGTTTTGAATGTTTTAATTCATCCCAAAACCATGTAAGAGTTAAATTACTGAGTTATGAACGTCGGGGATGTCTAATTCGGAGGCGTGGCTTCCAGATCACCGTTTCTCCTCTCCGTTCGTCGGGTTCTACGATCTAAGTCCAATACGGGGTGTAGAAAGAGAAGAACCGAAGTTAGAATCCGTTTTCGGATTGAAACGTGAAAAGATTTATCGGACTAGAGCTTACCACAACGTTTGGAGATCCTTGGATTTTCGTCCAAAGCTGCTGCCTCCGTTTGGTGCTTTCCGTTGACTCCGAATTTAGGGTTTCGAACGTATGGAAGGTTGTAGGGTTTTGTAAACTTGTTTGGGGCTCCCAAGGGGCTTATTTATAGATTTCTCAATCCCTAGGGCGTCCAACATCTGACCTAAAGGTCTTGGGTCGAGAGATGTTCAACCGAAAGTCGAAAAATCCGCGTTCGGGCGAGAGATTCACGCAACGGGCGAATCTGTCAAGTGGCGCGGTCGTGGCGCGCTAATCCCCCTTCACCGCGCGGCCACCGCACGACTCTAGCCTGGACTTCGGTCCGGGCGGGTCGTGCGATCCGTCGTGCCTTTCCGCCTCTCTTTCGGGTTTCTATCCCTCTATGCTCCCGAATTCCGATTTCCGGGATATATTCGGGTTTCTACTTTCTCTCTAAATTTATTCTCGGGTCTAATTGGATGTTTTGGGCTCGAATCCTCGAGTTCATTAGTGTCGGGTTTCGGTGTATAATTTATTTACCTTTAATAATCCTTTTTATTTAACTAAATTTCTTTAATTCCTTTTTAAGTTAAAATCTCATTTCCTTATCTTTATTTATTTATTTATTTGCTGGATTCATTTATTTATTTATGGTATTTATTTTATTTATTATTTATTTATTTAACTATTGTTTTATTTAATGATGGAAAATTCACGGGTATTACAGTTGGAATTTTGAAAATATATATACTTACAGTAATTTGTCAATGATGAATACTTTGTGTATGACTATAGTAGGAAATAAGCAATAAAGCGGTGCTCATGTATAGAATATGTCGTTTTATATTTTTCTGTTCAAAAAAGAAAGTTATTCAAAAAATTGAGTCTTAGGATGGCCCTCCTTGGTTGGGTCATTAGGCTTTATCATGGGTTTATTAGAGATGGGCCCTCCTTATTTATTTTATAATTTTGACCTAAATTTAAAGAACCCAATAAATCACATAACTTAAACAAATACCATATAATACATGTGTTAAAGTATGGTTATCACACTTCTATTAATTTGATCACCACACTTCGTAGTTCTAGGTTATTACTACATTTCTTAGTAATTCGCTACCTATGAAATAATCTCAACTTATTTGAAACCACATTTATTTTATACTTTTAAATACTCCATCTGTTCCTTTTTAGTTGTCTTTTTAAAAATAAAAAAGCGTTCCCAAATAGTAGCCACTTTACATATTTATCTCATATTTTTCCAATATTACCCCTATATTATCATAAAAGATATTTCTAGAATACTTTGTATTCTCTCTCTACTCTAATTTTATTTTTTATCCCAAAGAAAACACATAGGGGTAAAAGTGGAATAATATAGAATAATGAATATAATCCTTGGTAAATGTTTCTTTCTAAAACGACTACTAATAAAGGACTGAGAGAGTACGTGGTTACAAAATTTCTAATGCTTTGGTTAACGCACTTTGAAGTTATTGGTTATCACGTTTATCAAAACTTTGTTACCACAAAATGACATAAACAATTACTACTTTGTTCCAATTTTTGGTTACCACACTTTTAGTGATTTGGTTACCAGATATTTTAATGCTCAATCGACTAAACTTATTTCAACCTACATATCTTTTTTCATAATTGTTTATTACACTTTTAAGTAAGTGGTTACCACACTTCTATTTATTTTATTACCACATTTCTCTTTCTTGGTTACCACGTTTCTCAATATATATTCAGTTACCACATTTATGGTGCTTGGTTACCACAATCCTCGATAAATGGTTATCACACCCCATATATGGGTTTAGTATTAGTCATTAAGCAATTTGGGTTTTTGAAGTTGTATATTTTCTCGATTGTGACTAAATGGTTGTGGGAACACCCCCACAATCAATTAAAACATTCAATTAGAGCTTTTTCTAATAAAGTACAAAACTAAAAGAAAGTCGGTTGTAGATCTTATCCATTAAAACGTACAATTAGAGCTTTTTTTTATACAAAATTTCAAATTATTTTGGTAAAAGTGACGCCCAAACGTCGGTAAAGGGAAAAAAGAAAAAATCTACAGAAATGAGACAAAGAAAAGAACAAATAAAAACATAAAAACGCCAAATACGGGGGAAGTAAATCCCCGCCAAATCTGCAGCAAGGTGCGATCGAATGTCATCAGGGGGAAAAGCCCAAGTCGTGAAGAAGTCTTCAGAATTAGAACCACGCTTAGCAAGCGCATCCGGCATCCACAACGAAGTTGCCTTCCCTCTGGATAGGATACCATCGCAAAGCCGGATGGGAGCCGAGTAAATCAGTAATGGACCTTACCAGAGGAAATACAACATGATTCATATAAACGCCACCCGAAATGAGCCTGAGCGCCTCAAGTAAATCAGAATAACAAGTAGCATCCATACGACTAATGTGAAGGAGAAGTTGCAGACCATGCCAGATAGCATGCAACTCAGCAATAAGATTAGAAATGTGACCGATCAACCCTAAGAACCATTCCACCCAGTTGCCATCACCTTCACGGATAAGACCACCAAACCCAACAGGTCCAGAATTACCTAGAGAACTGCCATCAACGTGCAAAATAAAACCATTAGAGGAATGGGGATTCCAATTAACCAAGCGCACTTCATGACTCTTACTAGGTTTAGAGTACGCACGATCAAAAGCTTGCCCCATTACTAGAGAATGTCGCAGCAACTCAACACAACCAATCTCCTCCCCCCTAAAACAGAAAGAATTTCTAGCTTTCCAAATATTCCAGAAAAAAGCCCACCGGAAGCTCCCCCACTTTTTAGAGTGATCATGCAATGCCACATCTCTAGGAACAAGAGGGTCCAGTATACAATTAGAAGGTGTAATGCCAATTCTTTTCCCAAGCAGCCAGAGCATTTGGACAAAGGAAGAAGACATGGAAAATGGTCTCCTCAATCGCACCACAACGTGAGTAGGGTGAAGATGAAGCCATACCACGTTTAGTACACAGCTCATTAGTAGGCACGACTTTCTGCATCGCGAGCCACAACAACATTCAAACCTTCTCCGGAGCCGGAATTCGCCACACCCAAGATCGCAGCCTGTCGATAGTCACACCATGTTGCGCCACCAGCCAATCATAACCTGAACGCACTGAGTAAACTCCAGATGACGTCCCACACCAACTCCAAACGTCCCTGGCAGCCAGGTGTAACACCAGTGGACCATACTCCTTGCATTCCATTTTGATAGCAGCCGGCAACGGGGCATAAATACCATCCCATCTCCAATTGCCATTAGAAAATAAATCTTTCACCAAGAGCTCGGAGTCCGACACGTGCACATATTCTATGCATGGGGAAATAGGACCATTCTTGTGCCAAGCTTGCATTCCAAAAGTTAGAAAAGTCCCAGACCCTAACCGAATCCGAAAACCCTCCTTAATCAAAGGTGCCACATGATATAATGCACAGAAAATAGGAGAAGCTCCCGGACGTGGAGGATAATACCCGTTCCTACAGCCATATATCGACGCAAGAAGCTGCACCCAAGGCTTGTCAGCAAGTGTGAAACTTTTGACGAGCTTCATCAACACGAGTAATTTTCTGAAATATCAGGTTTGGATTATTAAAATGAAAAGAGTTATGATGTAGGGAAGGGGTTTAAGGATATGTTATGATTTCCCTTTTTATTACTCATGTGGGGTGTTTTAATCTCAAACGGCGCTGTAGTCCTCCCCGCCATGAAACTTTTGACAAATATCATGGTGCAACCGGGATTGACCTTCAGTCTGTCACCCTGAAAGTCCCTGGTATATGCGCCATAATACTTCTCATAATTTCATGTCAAGGAAGCACCTGCCATGAAGCTTCTGAACATCTTCCCACTGTATGAGTATTTTCCCAAAATGTTGTGTTTTTATTTACTCGTGTCAAGAAACTGTGCTCCCGAAAGCGCACGGGTAAAAAATTGCAGTAATTTATAGTAAGTACCGGATCGTTCACTGGAGGATGTGCGATGGAAGCAGGGCCCACGTCGTTTACTAAGATTTTCCACTCGGTTACTCGTTTCAAGTTTTGCACGGTTTTCTAACAACTACTTGACATAAATTAAACCAGATCATGAAAGCAGTAAAAATTATTCTACAAAGCATGGTAAATTAGATCGAGGAAAGCAGTTAAATCTATACTACGAAAGCAATATAAAATTATGCTACACTATCTAGAAAGCAAGTTTAATATGACAGAAGGGACAGGGAGGAGATAATAAAGATTGGACAAGATTCAGATGAAACACAATTAAACTTCCATTGTAAATACACAGATCTTAGTTTGGGATAATCCTCTAGTTAGCTAACTCTCATGCTTTCTACACCATGTTCCCTTTAACAGACAGGTACTTATGGTGAGAATTTACATGCTCTTAAGACAACAATTTCAAAGATACCACAGACTTATAACTCCCTCCACAGGCCTTGTGAAGTTTCATTACATATCTGTGGTGGACAAGCAACACCTAACATATCATTAGTTGACATGCCAAGTACTCCTATCAGTCCCCCATGTCACACCCAAAGTTTCAAATCAAGCCCCAAACCATTCCATAACTCTCAAACCTTTTAACAGATGGACAGCCCCTAATTCTTCCGAGTGACCTCTATGAAAGCATTTAAAGGAAAGCAGTAAGAAAGCTGTAAAGAAAGCATTTAAATCTATCACTCGGAATCGTTAAAAACGTCTCTTTCCGTTAGTATAAAAGAGCCCCTGGTCTTGGTGACCAGATGCAGATCAAGAACCCCCGAGATATCAATAAGCCACAGGGCTTACAACATCTAGGTGGTTATGAGATACAAACTAAATGAAACAGATCCATAAATGAACCTATTCCGGATGTACTCACTCAAGACTCAATTCTAGACTTTGGCAGAAGAAGATAGAAGTCGAAGGAATACTCGACCTTACCTTATAAATTCACCAAGGCCTATATGTTGTTCCTCTAGTTTTATTTATCACATCTCGTCTACACCCAAGTGGATATTGACTTAATGCGATATCTAATATCAGATTTCCAACACACAGCAATTTTGAGAAACCAATGAATATTTGAAAATCATTCCCTAAACAGGTACTAGACTCTCAATCAAAACACAGATCCTTTCAGTCTAGATGAGACCTAATCGCTGACTCTGCTTCTAAGCTCTCAAAATCAACCCCCAGTAGAATGTGAATTAGTCATAACTGTTGAATTTATCCCTTACTCAGATCCGAATTTTATAAAGGAGTTTTTGTTGGAAATTTATTATGCAGCATCTGATTTAAATCAAGACTTCTGTGTCCAAGGGGAAGGATCCCCAAAATAGCAATAAGACCAGAACATCTACATAATAGTATCATGCATACAAGTATATGAAAAGGAAAATAAAACACCCCAAAATATATAGTGGGGTTAGACAGAATGCGATACACAAGATGGGTTAGCCTGAGATGAGAAGAAATCGGCTAAAAAGAGTGCCAGAGATAGTTGGGGTTTTCCGGACTGCAAACATCTGCTGTCCGGTTCCCAATTATCCAAGATGATTGATTTTAGACAGAAAGAATTCCAAACAACAGTGACCGCCGTCATTTAGTTTTCTTTTGTCTGTGAGTGGAAGAATAACCCACATGTTTCTTGCTGTAATATTTCTCAACTGATGTTGGTCGACATCAGTTGATACTATTGCAACTTGAATTCAGGTTGAGAAATTAAGATAAAGAAAATTAAAACTGTATCTGATTAGGAATTGGCTGAGTGACTAATCGAAACTCTTAGTGAAGAGAACGCTCGCCGAAGCTTCCACCAACCACTAACCAGATCATGCAAAATAACAGATAATGATTGACACACAGAAGACGGGTTAGTCGATATCCCTGTGAAGAGACCTTTCACCAACATTAATCTGTAGTGTTTCTCATTATCCGTTCATACACACAACGAAAAGGAAAACTGAAAACAAGGAGAATGTTTTTGGTATTGTGTGGGTGTTAAGCACACAATAAGTGGACACTAATGGGTTGAAATGTGTAATGAACAGAAATCAGATGAACTGGGCTGAGGCCCAATACACCCATGCAACTTACACAAATCATGAAAGAAAATGTTTTTGGAGTTTTCAAAATAGATGGACAGTTCAATTCGAATTATTGGGGTAATTCGAATTGAGAATGCATGAAGGATGAAGTAGTACTTCACTCAATTAATCATTGCCAGAAATTGGAACATCATCTAATTCGAATTATTGACCAATTCGAATTAATTCGAATTGGACAACTCGAATTGGCGAAGTCCTTTTCTTGCTCAAATCGACTAAGGCTTTTACCTCAAGGAGAAGGTGAATTCGAATTGTCCAGCAATTCGAATTAATTCGAATTGGACAATTCGAATTGGTAAGAGATGGGAAATAAACTAAGGCATGAATGGGTGGTATGCAATACAATGTGGTTTTCCTTGTCAATTCGAATTGTTGAACCAATTCGAATTAATTCAAATTGGAGAATTCGAATTGGTTGAAAACCACATGAAGAAAATTTTTGGTTGTGCAATTCAAATTTCTTAGGCAATTCGAGATAATTCGAATTGCCTCAATTCGAATTACACATTTTCGAACAACAACAATTTTTGTTCTCACAAGTATGGGTTAGGTGAACACTGTGCTGTAATGATGGGTTTAGATTTACCAAATCCCTCATCTCACATCAGTGTCACTTCACAGCCACCTTAGTGAAGTTTTCAAGAAATAAACAAACACATGTCCAGTGGGTATTGGCAAGATTTAAACCCTATTTCTACAAACAAAGGATCAAAGATCAAAGAGCCTAAAACATCTAGTTATCTAAAAACTACATGAGTAAACTAAGAACACTCAAGTTATCTAAGGCAACTTAAAATAAGATCAAGACAGGAAAAACAAAGCATAAAGATAAATTCTAACAGACCCTAAAACATCTAAAACCTAAGAACACTTATTTGAAGCTCTAAGGCACAAAATCAAGCCAAAAACCCACCAAACATGCATTTATTAAGTTTGAATGTCAACTAGGACATAATAAATGTAACCTAGTTGAAACAAACAAACATGCTAAGCATTTATTTCTAAAGAAAGCATTAAAGAGTGCCAAAACACATGAATAACACCATTTCTGGAAATTTTCTTGTATTGGCACTTTGAAAGTAAAACAAAGAACCCAAAACCATCATTAACTTGAAGGTAGGGTTTATTCTAACTAGAAAGCTTGTAAAAATTCTGGAAATGGCTACTCTAAAGGTTACACAAACTGCTTCTACACTAAACTAAAATCAAAGCATGTAAAGATTACACTACTTGCAAGAAAAATAAACTAAACTAAACTAAACTGCCTACCTAACCCTTAAGGGGTGTGGAACCTCCTGCTGTTCTTTTTGTCCCAGCTGCTTTTTGGCAAAATTCTTGATCTAAGGATGTTTCTTGTGTTGAGGGAGGTCAGCTTTTATAGACAAACTTCGAAACCCTAGGCCCACCAATGTTGTGCTCATGCTCCACAGCTTCAATGAGTGAAGTTCGAATTAATTCAATCAATTCAAATTAATTCGAATTGTGAGGTCTCCTCCTTGAGCTGGAAATGTGGCCTTCAGTTGTCAATTCGAATTGTTGTGAAGAATTCGAATTGGTCTTTTCTCGAATTGGATGAGGGTTTTTGCTTGGCTTCCTTGCATTTGTTGGCAATTCGAATTGTTTGTGCCAGTTCGAATTAATTCGAATTGGACAATTCGAATTGCATCTTCTTCTTGCCTTTGGGTTTCTTCTCTCTTCATTCCCTAATTCGAATTAATTCGAATTTGAACAATTCGAATTAGGTTTCTGCATCCCTTCCAACACTTAACCATTTCTTTGTTCTACTCAGCAATTCGAATTGCACAATTCGAATTGTGCTTCAACACTTGACCAAATTTCAGTTGTGGGATTTTCAATTTTTTTCCCATCTTTTTGGATTTTTGTGGGCTCTTTTATTCTTTTGCCCATCTTTTCATTCCTTTTTCTTTTCTTTTTCCTTTTTTTTTTTCATGTTTTTGGATTTTTCTAACACAAATACAATTAAAAATTGCATATTTTGTGTCTTTTTATTACCGGCTTGATGTTTTTACAAACTAGCATTAATCTGTCAAATTCAACTGCTTTCTTATTACAATAAGATGGAATACGATCAAAATGTCCGTCTCAGACACGGAAATGGATTGGAAATAATGGACAACTTTGGCCATTATCAACATCCTCACATTTAATACTGATCGTCCCCGAGCAGTCAGAGTCAGTGCTCCTAGGAGCTTGGACTCTGCATATTCAATCCATTTGCGTGGCCTCAGAAATTTCGTTCTTCTTATATTGGGATAAGACAATCAAAATTACAAGTGTTAAATTCTCTTGGTTGCAGTGTTTAATGGAATGATACTTCTCACTTGAGTGAACATACAAACCAATCATTATTGTTAATTCTTCTTGAATAAATGTTTAGAAGATTCATTGGCTTACTCCTTGAATTCAAGCATGACATGATCATTGATTAATAGAAACAGAGCCTCACATATAGTAGAATCGGAAAGTTCACTCACTCTCAAGATTGGCTTTTATCATCAACGCTCAAAATCCAATTCAATTAAATTCTCCTATAAGCTTGCAACTGGACCAACTCGCCACCGGCTCATTTCCTCAAATCGAGATCCCGAGGTCTTATTCAAGGTTATAACGGGGCATACGGTTGTAACATTTGGTAGGAAAGGGAATTATTGGGCTAAAAAGTGACATGACACCATTCCACCATAACTTGGCATTTTTAGAATTTATGATCATCATTATTTCTTTCTTTCTTTTGTTTTTCTTTCCTTTTTTCTATTGCATGACATTAGACTTTGTCTAATTTGCTTTGTCATTTGCAATTTATTCTTGTTGCATAGATCTCAACTTCTCTCTTTTTTTTTGGATCGGTTTATAGCATACCGATTGATACATATTTGATGATCAAAAATCACAATGCCTTGATGGGATGGCTCATGTACACTTGGGTTTGATTTTCTTGGTCTTTTTGTAAGGCTGGGAATAATATAGTGGCTTCAAAGAAAAATTAGGCTTAAAGGCTCAGATTGGTTAATCCTAAAGGGGAAATGTTTTTGGGTTTGGAATTCAAACGAAAGCCAAAATTTTGGGTTTTCTAAGTGCCTCGATCATTTGCTCGATTTCGGGAATATGGCATGGTCTTGAATCGGTCCCAATTGCAAGTTCTAGTGCCCTTTAATCGAATTGATTCACACAATCAAAGAAGTATTGAGTAAAAGTGACTCGGCTCAGATCTCATATGGACGGTTTGATCATGTCATACTCTTATTCTCAAATTTAGCCTTTGAAAAATTTCTTACAATTTATTCAATCAAATTCTCAACATGAAAGTTTGTCAGTCCTTCAAGTGATCATATCATTGGATTTTTATAGCTCAAAACTTCGAGAATTCATGTCATGCATATTTTTAATTGTTTTATCCCAATGTAATAGTCTGAAGATTTCATCATCAGCCTAAATTCAATATGTGAATTTAGGTGACAGATTTATGCTTGTTTTATGCCGGTTTGTTTAATCGAAAGCAGTAAAAAGACACTGTGAGCATGCAAGCATGTCACAGCTTGTTTTTTGGTGTGACAGTCACTTATTCATCTTGGACTGCCACACATCTTTTTCAAATAATAGAGAACTCGAGACGAAATTCTCTTTTGGAAAGCAGTAAATGTACGACTACCCAAAATGCGTCGTACAACCATCATAACAGACAAATCTAAGGTTCGTTATATAGTACACGGCCTTAATCATAGCTAAACATTAATACAGACGCAGCTGTACACTTGAATAAGTTAGCATCAAAGATCAGTCAAAAGATTACCAAAATACAGTTCCAGTCAGTCCAGTCAAAAGTGAATCTTTACAGATTCAGTCCATCTTCAGCATCCTTCCCCTCTATCCTTGGAAGAAGATTCTGGTCCAGTGGACATAGTTCGTCAGGCTGCAGGGTACGCAGAAATCTACCATGTCATCCTCATCTTCCTCCATCACCCTGGTGCAGTAGACTCTTGGTCCTTGATTTCCGAACAGGTCGGGTGTCTCCAGGCTATCAGCCAACCATGCGAAGACGTTAGTCCCAACGTATTGCATGACGAACCTGTTGGTTATGATCCTGTTGATCATTGACACCCCCTGCTGGACCTGTTCATTGTCCAGCTTGCTAAGCAGCATGTATCCCCTGACAAAGATTGAGGCCTTGTGGTTGTCCTCAATCCCTTCCTTTAGCAGCTCACAAGCCAGAGTTTCGTTTCCTGCTCCGAATGCCTGCAGGGCTGGGATGAGTTTCAGGTTGTAGTTGCCAGCTTCTTCGCACTTGACCAGGAGTGCCTCCTTTTGCAGTTCAACCCTTTGTTCCCACATCTTGACAATGGTAGTCTCCAGTTCACATCTCTTATAGACAATGGGGAGATCAGCTGCATCCCTGAGTTTGGTACACAGCTCTCTGACCCTCCACACTTTCTTGATGCAATCCTCTCCGATGCGGAAGAGAATCTCTCCTAAGAGTTCTACTGGCAGATCCAGTAATTGGGTTGTCTCCTCTTGATCTTCGTTTTGGACTAGGGGAATGATGTCTCTGAAAAGACATGGAAAGATGATTAGGTCTGAGACCCTCAGCCTTACACCTTCAGCCACTTCAAAGTACAGTTCGCTTTCTAACACCTGTCTCACTTGAGGTACACTATGAAGGTCCAAGGGGTCAGATTATCAAATCTACTCTTATTATAGCAAAAAATAGGGAAAGCACGAGAGAGATAAGGATCTTGGATCCTTAGAAATTTTTCTTAGACTATAAATAGTCTAAGATGTTTTTGGGTGGTCGAAGGACCAAAAAGAGAATATTTCGCAGGTTATTGAGCCTACGAAAGGATTTTGATTTTTATCACTTGAGAAGTGATTGAAATCAGGTGAGATAGGGGAGATGAGAGATTAATGATGAAAAGCAAATGCAAGCGATAAATTATGCAATTACTAGTATGTAACAATGGACCATGACTACAAATAAGAATAAAAATGAAAGTAAAAGTAGACATGCATACATACAAAAGGTGATTTTTGGATTTTTATGAAAAGTGTTGACTTGTTTATTTAATGAAATTGGGGGTGTAAGTGGTCCCCCATTTGAATTTTGTTTTGGGAAGTGAGTTTTTAAGGAATATAAACAAAACATTCCTTGTGAACATTCCCCACTTGTCCCAAGTTGCACAAGAATCAACACTTAAACAAAGAACACTCTGAAAATTTGTCTTTTTACACATAAATGACTTGCCAAAAGTGTTGGAAAAATTTTGGCATGGTTTTGTCTGTACCATGTGTCCCGGATGTGCAAACATCAACTTCTAGAGTTGAGTTTGCAATGTGTGGGTAACATGTTCCCGACAGAAACATTTATTACTAAAATACTCATGTAGCATAATACATGCAAACATCAAATAAGCAACACAACTGGTCCAAGAATACTACTGTAATGCAACACTTAACATCAGCATGCATTTCGAGTCATCATTAAATCAGCATGCATTTCGAGTCATCATTAACAACTTTCTACTGAAAATAACACAGTGGCCAAAGAAAACATGACCATAATGTTACCCCTACTCACAGGTTACCAAAATCACAAAGCAGATAACACAGATACACACATAGACACAAATGGAACAATAATACTGCAATATGAACAAAAATCAAATTTTTAAGGGTTTTGAGACCCTCATTTTCAAAATAAGAACACCCCCTAAATCACAGAAAATTTCGAACCCTTAAATGGCAGTTATGAACACAAAACCTAGAATCCTAGGTTCTGCCTGGTCGGTTTCTACCCCATTTCTGAACAAACCCAACACACTCCGACCACTTTCCGACTCTTCCCGACATGAGAAACAAAAGCATTCCCCTTCCCACCCTCGATTTCGCAAGGAAGATGAAGAGACAAAAACTGAAAACTGTGAAAACCGAGTGCGAAAATGAAAAAGAAACACTTACCCCCTGCTCCCACTCGGATTTGATGACGAAGATGCCATTTCCGACGAGTTTGAACGGAGGAAAGGTCGAGACGAGTGACTGGTTTTGCGAGGAAGAAGGGTTTCGCGAGAGAGATAACGGGGGATTTTGGGATGAGTGAAAAGTGAAAGTGATGGAAGTGGGGGGGAAAACAAGGGTATATAAAGAATTCGGACAGGGGGGTTCGAATTATGCACTAATTCGAATTAATTCGAATTGGTGCATTCTGTGAGAGATGCGAGTTACTCAGGCCAATTCGAATTAATTCGAATTTGGCTTGAAAGACAAAAATACACACACAAGTTCGAATTCTGAATCAATTCGAATTAATTCGAATTGACTCACAATTCGAACCTGGTGGTGGAGACTGACTTCGCATAGAAATGCTTTTGTGAGCTAATTCGAATTATTGGTGTGGTTCGAATTAATTCGAACTTCCCCACAATTCGAATTGTTCACTTGCATAAGAGAATGCCTTTTGTATGCTAATTCGAATTAGTTAGGCAATTCGAATTAATTCGAATTGCCTTATAATTCGAATTGCAATACTTGGCCTAATAAAACATCCGAAAATTCTGCCTTGGGTGCCAATTCGAATTTGCATGGCAATTCGAATTAATTCGAATTGCATGCATAATTCGAATTAACTAATCCGAGAGTGAAAATTTCCAAGGCAAAATGTCTTATGTGGTATGTTCCAAGCAATTCGAATTAATTCGAATTTTCTTGAAATGAAAAGTAAACCACATTCAAGACTTAGGAAAATTTAGATTTTCAAAAAATTTATGTTCATCAAGATGAACTCAATAGCAAACATATCTACACAGAATTAGAATCTAAAACATATTGCTTGCATAAATTAGGTTGGGTTAACAATTTTATTTTATGAATTTATTCTGGATTTTAGATTTCTCTAAATTCCAGAATTTATTTTCATTAAATATAATATTAACCCAACCGGGAACCTGGTTTTTGGAAGCTTTATCTTTCTTTTTGTTGGTTCCTCAAATTCCTGCAGAACAATTATAAGAAAGCGTTAGGTTTTCTCCAAATATCAACATCCTCACATTTAGAGTCTTAGTACTCTAAATGTTCAATTGATTTTTGGATACTTCATCCCAATAAAAATAAGTGGAGCAAGTAATAAATAAGTAAGTGAATATATGTATAATATTTATTGAGCATAAGCCGGTTCTGTTGTCATTTGAGCTTCTTTTTCGGGGTCGAACTGCCCAAGATACTCCTTCAATCTGTGTCCATTCACTACCAGCTCTCCTTTGTCAGTTCGGATCCTGACAGCTCCACTTTCAAACACGTGCACCACTTCGTATGGCCCTTCCCATCTGGATTTAAGCTTTCCGGGGAACAGCTTCAACCTAGAATTGAATAACAAGACATTCTGGCCAACATAGAAGTGTTTAGACTTAATACGACGATCGTGTAACTTCTGGGTCCGCTCTTTATAAATCCTCGAGCTTTCATAAGCTTGCGCACGTATTTCCTCAATTTCATTGAGGTCCAATGATAATGGCCAAAATCGTCCATTATTTCCAATCCATTTCCGTGTCTGAGACGGACATTTTGATCGTGTTTCCATCTTATTGTAATAAGAAAGCAGTTGAATTTGACAGATTAATGCTAGTTTGTAAAAACATTGAGCCGGTAATAAAAAGACACAAAACATGCAATTTTTAATTGTATTTGTGTTAGAAAAATCCAAAAACATGAAAAAAGGAAAAAGAAAAGAAAAAGGAATGAAAAGATGGGCAAAAGAATAAAAGAGCCCACAAAAATCCAAAAAGATGGGAAAAAGATTGAAAATCCCACAACTGAAATTTGGTTAAGTGTTGAAGCATAATTCGAATTGTGTGCAATTCGAATTAATTCGAATTGCACAACAATTCGAATTGCTAAAGAGAACAAAGAATTGGTTAAGTGTTGGAAGGGATGCAGAAGTCTAATTCGAATTGTTCAAGTTCGAATTAATTCGAATTAGGGAATGAAGAGAGAAGAAACCCAAAGGCAAGAAGAAGATGCAATTCGAAATGTCCAATTCGAATTAATTCGAATTGGCACAAACAATTCGAATTGCCAACAAGTGCAAGGAAGCCAAGCAGAAACCCTCATCCAAATTCGAGAAAAGACCAATTCGAATTATCCTAACAATTCGAATTGATAACTGAGGGCCAAAATCCCAGCTCAAGGAAGAGATCTCACAATTCGAATTAATTCGAATTGGTTGAGATAATTCGAACTACACTCAAAAATTCATCAGAAGCTGTGGAGCATGGACACAACACTGGTGGGCCTAGGATTTCGAAGATTGTCTATAAAAGCAGACCTTCCACACAGCAGGAGGTTCCACACCCCTTAAGGGTTAGGTAGGTAGTTAGTTTAGTTTAGTTTATTTTTCTTGCAAGTAGTGTAATCTTTACATGCTTTGATCTTAGTTTAGTGTAGAAGCAGTTTGTGTAACCCTAGAGTAGCCATTTCCAGAATTTTTACAAGCTTTCTAGTTAGAATAAACCCTACCTTCAAGTTAATGATGGTTTTGGGCTCTTTATTTTGCTTTCAAAGTGTCAATGCAAGAAAAATTTCCAAAAATGGTATTATTCATGTGTTTTGGCACTTTTTAATGCTTTCTCTAGGAATAAATGCTTAGTATGTTTGTTTGTTTCAACTAGGTTACATTTATTATGTCCTAGTTGACATTCAAACTTAATAAATGCATGTTTGGTGGGTTTTTGGCTTGATCTTGTGCCTTAGAGCTTCAAATAAATGCTCTTAGGTTTTAGATGTTTTAGGGTTAGTTAGAATTTATTTTTATGCTTTATTTTTCCTGTCTTGATCTTATTTATGCTTCCTTAGATAACTTGAGTGTTCTTAGTTTATTCATGCAGTTCTTAGATAACTAGATGTTTTAGGTTCTTTGATCTTTGATCCCTTGTTTGTGGCAATAGGGTTTGAATCTTGCCAATACCCACTGGACATGTGTTTGTTTATTTCTTGAAAATTTCACTAGGGTGGCTGTGAAATGACATTGATGTGCGATGAGGGATTTAGTAAATCTAAAACCATCATTACAGCACAGTGTTCACCTAACCCATACTTGTGAAAACAAAAATTGTTGTTGTTTGAAAATGTGTAATTCGAATTGAGGCAATTCGAATTATCTCGAATTGCCTAAGAAATTCGAATTGCACACCCAAAAATTTCCTTCATGTAGTTTTCAACCAATTTGAATTCTCTAATTCGAATTAATTCGAATTGGTTCAACAATTCGAATTGGGAAGGGAAACCACATTGTATTGCATACCATCCATTCATGCCTTAGTTTATTTTCCACCTCTTACCAAATTCGAATTGTGCAATTCGAATTAATTCGAATTGCTGAACAATTCGAATTCACCCTCCTCTTGAGGTAGATGCCTTAGTCAATTTTGAGCAATGAAAGGACTTCACCAATTCGAATTGTCCAATTCGAATTAATTCGAATTGCTCAACAATTCGAATTAGACGATGTCTCGTTTCTTTGCAAGGATTAATTGGTTAACATCATACTTCATTCTTCATGCATTCTCAATTCGAATTACCCCAATAATTCGAATTGAACTATCCTTCTATTTTGAAAACTCAAAAAAAAAATATTTTTCCTTCATGATGTGTGCAAGTTGCATGGGTGTATTGGGCTTAGGGCCAATTCACCTAACTTTATCCATTACACATTTCAACCCATTAAGTGTCTACCTATTGTGTGCTTAACACCCACACAATACCAAAAATATTTTCTTACTTTTATGTTTTCTCTTTCATTGCATGTATGAACGGATAACGAGAAACGCACAGATTAATGTTGGTGAAAGGTCCCTTCACAGGGATATCGACTAACCCGTCTTCTGTGTGTCAATCATTATCTGTTATTTTGCATGGTCTGATTAGTGGTTAGTGGAAGCTTCGGCGAGCGTTCTCTTCACTAAGAGTTTCGATTAGTCACTCACCAACTCCTAATCAGATACAGTTTTAATTTTCCTTATCTTAATTTCTCAACCTGAATTCAAGTTGCAATAGTATCAACTGATGTCGACCAACATCAGTTGAGAAATATTACAGCAAGAAATATGTGGGTTTTTCTTCCACTCACAGACGAAAGAAAACTAAGTGACGGCGGTCACCGTTGTTTGGGATTCTTTCTGTCAAAAATCAGTCATCAGGGAAAATTGGGAACCGGACAGCAGATGTTTGCAGTCCGGAAAATCTCAATTATCTCTGGCACCCCTTTTAGCCAATTTCTTCTCATCTCAGGCTAATCCACCCTTGTGTATCGCATTCTGTCTAACCCCACCATATATTTTGGGGTGTTTTATTTTCCTTTTCATATACTTGTATGCATGATACTATTATGTAGATGTTTCAGTCATATCATTATTTTGGGGATCCTTCCCCTTGGACACAGAAGTCTTGATTTAAATCAGATGCTGCATAATAAATTTCCAACAAAAATTCCTTTGTAAAATCCGGATCTGAGTAAGGGATAAATTCAACAGTTATGACTAACTCATATTCCACTGGGGGTTGATTTTGAGAGCTTAGAAGCAGAGTCAGCGATTAGGTCTCATCTAGACTGAAAGGATCTGTGTTTTAAGTGAGAGTTTAGTACCTGTCTAGGGAATGATTTTCAAATATTCATCTGCTTCTCAAAATTGCTGTGTGTTGGAAATCTGATATTAGATATCGCATTAAGTCAATATCCACTTGGGTGTAGATGAGATGTGATAAATAATACTAGAGGAACAACATATAGGCCTTGGAGAATTTCTAAGGTAGGGTTGAGTATTCCTTCGACTACTATCTTCTTCTGCCAAAGTCCAGAATTGAGTCCTGAGTGAGTACATCCGGAATAGGTTCATTTACGGATCTGTTTCATTTAGTTTGTATCTCATAACTACCCAGATGTTGCAAGCCCTGTGGCTTATTGATATCTCGGGGGTTCTTGATCTGCATCTGGTCACCAAGACCAGGGGCTCTTTTATACTAACGGAAAGAGACGTTTTTAACGATTCCGAGTGATAGATTTAAATGCTTTCTTTACAGCTTTCTTTACTGCTTTCCTTTAAATGCTTTCATAGAGGTCACTCGGAAGAATTAGGGGCTGTCCATCTGTTAAAAGGTTTGAGAGTTATGGAATGGTTTGGGGCTTAATTTGAAACTTTGGGTGTGACATGGGGGAATGATAAGAGTACTTGGCATGTCAACTAATGATATGTTAGGTGGTGCTTGTCCGCCACAGATATGTAATGTAACTTCACAAGGCCTGTGGAGGGAGTTATAAGTCTGTGGTATCTTAGAAATTGTCGTCTTAAGAGCATGTAAATTCTTACCGTAAGTACCTGTCTGTTAAAGGGAACATGGCGTAGAAAGCATGAGATTAGCTAACTAGAGGATTATCCCAAGCTAAGATCTGTGTATAAAAATGGAAGTTAAATTGTGTTTCATCTGAATCTTGTCCAATCTTTGTTATTTCCTCCCTGTCCCTTCTGTCATATTTAAGCCTGCTTTCTAGATAGTGTAGCATAATTTTATATTGCTTTCGTAGTATAGATTTAATTGCGTTCTTCGATCTAGTTTACCATGTTTTGTAGAATAATCTTTACTGCTTTCATGATCTGGTTTAAATTATGTCAAGTAGTTGTTAGAAAACCCTTGCAAAACTTGAACGAGTAACCGAGTGGAAACTCTTAGTAAACGACGTGGGCCCTGCTTCCATCGCACATCCTCCAGTGAACGATCCGGTACTTACTATAAATTACTGCAATTTTTGACCCGTGCGCTTTCGGGAGCACAGTTTCTTGACACGAGTAAATAAAAACAACATTTTGGGAAAATACTCATACAGTGGGAAGATGTTCAAGAATTTCATGGCAGGTATCTTCTTGACATGAAATTAAGAGAAGCATCATGGTGCAGATACCAGGGACTTTCAGGGTGACAGACTGAAGGTCCATCCCGGTTGCACCGTGATATTTGTCAAAAGTTTCATGGCTGGAAGGACCACAGCGCCGTTTGAACCCCACATGAGTAATAAAAAGGGAAATCTTAACATATCCTTAAACCCCTTCCCTGCATCATAATTCTCTTCATTTAATAAATCCAAACCTGATATTTCAGAAAATTTCTCGTGTTGATGAAACTCGTCAAAAGTTTCATGGCGCCGTTGCCGGGGATTCTCGAGGCGCCATTTGAAATCGCAGTTTCCTCCTCGAGCATTAAACCAGTAATAAAATTTGGAAAATACTCGTGTCACGCAAACTCGTCAAAAGTTTCATGGCGCCGTTGCCGGGGAGGATGCAGCGCCGTTTACTAGGAGAATTACACTCCTGATTTACTCATAGATAGTTTTTGTATATACTATCAAACCATCACTAACTTGGGGATTGTACAGGTACTGTCAAAATCTTGATACCAACTGCTTATGCAACGGAGGAGGAGCACATTGCCGGAGTTACCGTTCGATCTAGAAATAGAAAGGACCGCTCGCCAACTGAGGGCAGAAGCCAGAAGACGGAAAGAGCAGGAGCGTCGGACCCGTACCTCACCCGAAACATCGAGCAGCGACCTATCAGATATGGCAGATAACCAGAACATTCCCCCGATCTTACCCATAGACCAACCACCAAATAATCCGGGTAATGGAGCTGACGGAGGAATGGTAGGACATCCTAATCGTGCCAACGAAGAGGAGAATCTACCAAATCCCAATCAGCAACAATACCAGCAATTCCACCAACAACCACCACCACCCGTAAACCAATTTCACCAAAACCAAAATATACCAAACCAACAATACCAAAACCAAGCTTTCAATCCAGATCAGTTTCAGAACAACCCACAAGATCCACATAACTTCCAGCAATTTCCCAATTACCACCAACAGTAGCAGAACCAAGCTGAACAAGGAAATCAACAACAACAGCAAGCAGCAGCAGACTTCATGCAACCAATAGTGGAGCCCTATCTGGATGGACCTGGGAGAGCACACTTTCCCGCACGCAATTTCGAGCTCAAACCGGCACTCATTAATTTGGTACAAAACAATCAGTTCTGCGGTGCAAATCATGAGGACCCTCATGATCATCTCCAGACCTTCCTGGAGCTCTGCGACACGATCAAAAATCAGGGAGTCTCTCCTGATGCTATAAGGCTAATGTTGTTTCCATTTTCTTTGTATAGTGGTGCCAGGGACTGGTATAAGTCATTGCCTATCAATCTAAGGAGCACTTGGGCAGACTTGGTGAGGAGCTTTTTGCTGAAATATTTTCCAGAATCAAAGATTGAGGAAGGACGAGCGAAGATTGGAGATTTTAAAATGAAGCCAGACGAATCATTATATGATGCGAAAGAAAGATTCTTGGGCCACATCAGGCGATGCCCCCAACATGGGTACGCACCCTGGGAGCAGTTGAGGAAATTCTACGGAGGACTCACCCATCCATGGAGAACAATGTTAGACGCTGCTGGCGGACGACATTTACTCCACTTGCCTATGGATCAAGCTTGGGAGAAGATTGAGACAATGTCTGTCAACAGATCCATCCTAAACACAGATGATAGGAAGGATGATCCTCCCAGAAAAGTCTTTGCTGTAAGTGAAGGGAAAACAGATTTTGAAAAACTGCAAGAACAGGTAGCTGCGATACAGCTGAGTAAGGATAAAGGGAAGGGAATAGACGCTCCTCAGGCAGGATCATCATCAGACCAAGTTCAAACACAGCAATTGGGAGTTGTCTGTGGACTATGTCAGGGACCTCATCAACCTGATACATGCCAACAGATAGCTACCGAGAGCTGTAATTATGCCGGGAACTACCAAAATCGCCATCCCAACCTCTCTTATTCCAACAACAATGCACTTAACGCGCATTTGTTGCAGCCAAACCAGCCCAACCAGTTCGCAAATCAAAACCCACAGCAAAACTTCAGACCTCAGAATCAAGGATTCGTCCAGCAAAGAGTGCAGAACTTTCAAAATCAGAATCAGAATTTCCAACCTCAAATCCAACAGAGGCCTAATCAGAACCAAGGCCAGAATTTCCAGAATTTCCAATCCCAACCTGATCAGACTCAACAATATAACCAAAGACCACCATCTCGTCTGGAGAATCTGATGACTGAGTTTATAGCCAATCAGAAGGATATAAACCAACAACTACAGTCATCAATCAAGAATGTGGAGACGCAAGTCACCCAGTTGGCCAAGGAACTTCAGAACAGGGGGAAAGGAACACTTCCAAGCAGTACTGAAGCTAACCCGCAGTGTAAAGCAATCACACTGTGGGGAGGCAAGACTCTAAAGGGAGTTGTTGGATATGGAAAAGAGACGGCCGAGAAGGAAAAGGATCCATTGGAGGGTGAAAAAGAAAATGAAAGGATTGAAGGAGGAGATGGTATTGGACTGGTCGAGGACAAATCAGAAACAGCTATTTCGCAGGCTGAAGCTGCAAAGGGAGCTGAAAAGGGTAGGGTTGAAGGTACAATTTTCTTCTCTTTACCACCAAAAACAAACAATAATAAGTACATGCCAAGGGTGCCATACCCGGCACGTCTTAAAAATAAGGAACAAGATGAAAAATTTAAAAAGTTTTTAGAAAGACTGAAAGCTGTCGAGATCACTATTCCATTGGTCGAAATGATTTCAGAAATGCCCGTCTATGCTAAATTTCTTAAAGAAATGATTTCAGGGAAGAGAAAAATTGAGCAGGAGGAAGTAGTGATTTTGAACAGCAGTTGCAGTGCCATTATCCAAAGAGTGCTACCGGAGAAGAAGGAAGATCCAGGATGTATTACACTGCCGATCCACATTGGGAAAACTAATGTTGGAAAAGGGTTGTGCGACCTGGGTTCGAGCATCAACGTTATGCCACTTGCCATGGTGAAACGTCTTCACTTGGGAACAATTGAACCGGTTACAATGAAGTTACAGCTGGCAGACCGATCAATTACTCATCCAATCGGAATCCTGAAGGACGTAATTGTCAAGACGGGAGGGACCCTCTTTCCCTTCGACTTCATTATTCTGAATATAGAGGAGGACTACGAGATGCCACTGATCTTAGGCCGCCCCTTTCTCTCAACTGGTGGTGCACTTATAGACGCGCGATCAAATCAAATCAAGCTCCGAGTCGGAGAAGAAGAATTGAATTTCAACATGGGAAAGCTGCAGAAGTTCCCGTCTGAGGGATCTTGTTCCTTATTTGATGTAATAGAAAGTAGGAGTGAGGATGAGAGCATAGACTCTGTGACTGATGAGCCAAGCAAAGTTTCAAAACAGGTACTGAAGCCTGAAGGTGCGGAGCAACCAAGGAGCTGCAACGTTGTCCACTTCGAGGATCCTATCTCTGGGGACCTTGAAGAATTCGATGGGGTTGAGTTCATCCCGGAGGAAGAGGAAAGCACTGCTGAGGAGGAAGTGGATCCTGTACTGACACAGGATCCTGAAGGTAAATCTGATCTCTCTCTCCCATCCATTTCTCGCAAATTACTGCCTTCCGTTGAATGCCCACCAGAGCTTG
Source organism: Hygrophila difformis (assembly GCA_030278955.1). Taxonomy (NCBI): domain Eukaryota; kingdom Viridiplantae; phylum Streptophyta; class Magnoliopsida; order Lamiales; family Acanthaceae; genus Hygrophila; species Hygrophila difformis. The sequence continues at coordinate 32,561,314 of JAOANR010000005.1, read as the reverse complement.
AACTTAAAATACTTCCGGATCATCTTAAGTACGTCTTTCTCGCTGAACATAAAAGATTACCGGTGATTGTGTCAGCCAAGCTGACACAACAACAAGAAAAAGCTCTGGTAGACATTCTAAAGAAATATGTACATGCAATCGGATGGACCATTTCTGATATAAAAGGAATAAGCCCCTCTGTTTGCATGCACAGAATTTTAATGGAAGAGGAGTACAAGCCCTCAAGGCAACCACAAAGGCGTCTGAACCCCCATATGCAGGAAGTGGTAAGGAAAGAAGTTATCAAGCTCTTAGATGCTGGTATCATCTATCCTATCTCTGATAGCAAATGGGTTAGCCCAGTGCAGGTCGTACCGAAACGCGGGGGGATCTGTGTAACGACTAATGAGCAAGGAGAAGAAGTGGCGACGTGTCCAGTGACCGGTTGGAGAGTTTGCATCGACTACCGGAAGCTCAATACCGCTACCAGGAAGGACCATTTCCCCTTGCCATTCATTGATCAGATGCTGGAGAGGTTGGCCGGAAGGGAGTACTACTGCTTTTTGGATGGGTACTCTGGCTATAATCAGATTGTAATAGCTAGCGAGGATCATGACAAGACCACATTCACTTGCCCATATGGAACTTTTGCGTACAGGCGCATGCCTTTTGGACATTGTAATGCGCCTGCCACATTTCAACGATGCATGATGTCAATTTTCTCAGAATTTATCAAAAAATGCATTGAAGTTTTCATGGATGACTTCTCTGTGTATGGAGATACTTTTGATGAATGCTTGACTAATCTTGCACAAATTTTGAAAAGATGTGAGGACACCAACCTAGTTTTGAACTGGGAGAAGTGCCATTTCATGGTCACCGAAGGAATAGTGTTGGGTCACCGCATCTCGCGCGCAGGTATCGAAGTCGACAGGGCTAAGGTCTCAGTTATCTCAAACCTACCATTGCCTAATTCAATAAAAGCAGTTAGGAGTTTCTTAGGGCATGCCGGTTTCTACCGGAGATTCATTAAAGACTTTTCTAAAATTGCCAAGCCGCTCACTAACTTGCTGTGTAAAGAAAATCCTTTTGTAATAAATGAAGCGTGTGTTCAAGCCTTTGACACGCTCAAAGAAATGTTGATTTCTGCTCCAATAGTACAACCACCCGATTGGTCAATGCCTTTCGAGGTAATGTGTGATGCAAGTGATCTCGCCGTGGGTGCAGTTCTTGGGCAACATAAGGAAGGGAAGCATTGCGTGATTCATTAGCAAGTCATGCCCTGAATGAGGCCCAAATTAACTACACCACCACGGAGAAGGAGATGTATGCTGTGGTTTTTGCGTTTGATAAATTCAGACAATATCTTATTGGTACGAAAACCACAGTGTACACAGATCACTCTGCACTGAGATACTTGTTTAGCAAACAAGACGCCAAACCTCGATTAATCAGGTGGGTACTTTTGCTGCAAGAATTCAACATTATAATAAAAGATAGAAAAGGCAGAGACAATGGTGCTGCTGACCATTTGTCTCGACTAGAAAATGATAAAAATGAGCTAGCCGTAAATGAGAATTTTCCGGATGAGCAACTGTTTGCCTTGCATCTTCATGATCAAGCTTGTCCGTGGTTTTCCGATATTGCTAACTTTTTAGCATGCGGAATAACCCCCACCATTTCAAAGCAGGGGCCACAAAGCGAGGTTCAACCGAGATGTAGTTAACTACTTCTGGGAAGATCCTTATCTCTTCAAGCATTGTGCAGATTCGATTATTAGACGATGTGTAACTGAGCACGAAGCTTATCAAATCGCTAAGAAATGTCATGAATCGGAATATGGAGGTCACCATGGTCCCACTCGAACAGCCCATAAGGTGCTCGAGTGCGGTTTTTATTGGCCTACTATTTACGAGGATTGCAAAGCGTTTGTTAAAGCTTGCGACAGATGCCAAAGACTAGGGAATATCTCCAAGAGGGATGAGATGCCTCAACAAGGAATTCTCACTCTCGAGAATTTCGATGTATGGGGTATTGACTTCATGGGACCATTCCCGACATCAGATGGGAACCATTACATCTTGGTAGCTGTCGATTACGTTTCCAAGTGGGTTGAGGCCGTTGCACTGCCAACCAATGATGGCAACCAGGTCGTCAAATTTTTGAAAAATAACATTTTCAATAGATTTGGTGTACCCAGGGTGATCATATCAGATGGAGGAACCCATTTTGTTAATAAAGCATTTGCAAACCTTATGAGCAAAAATGGGATTCTCCACAAGATCGGCACGCCTTACCATCCCCAAACCAGTGGTCAAGTCGAGGTCTCAAACCGCGAAATCAAACACATACTCGAGGCCACTGTGGGGACAACTCGCAAAGATTGGTCACGTAAGCTCAATGATGCTTTATGGGCATACCGCACTGCATTCAAGACTCCCATCGGGATGTCTCCATACAGACTCATCTTCGGAAAAGCCTGTCATTTGCCCGTAGAACTAGAGCATAAGGCTTACTGGGCCGTACGAATGCTCAATTTTGACTCACGAGTTGCTCAGAGTAAGCGTAAGTTGGACCTCAATGAAATTGAGGAAATACGTGCGCAAGCTTATGAAAGCTCGAGGATTTATAAAGAGCGGACCCAGAAGTTACACGATCGTCGTATTAAGTCTAAACACTTCTATGTTGGCCAGAATGTCTTGCTATTCATTTCTAGGTTGAAGCTGTTCCCTGGAAAGCTTAAATCCAGATGGGAAGGGCCATACGAAGTGGTGCACGTGTTTGAAAGTGGAGCTGTCAGGATCCGAACTGACAAAGGGGAGCTGGTGGTGAATGGACACAGATTGAAGGAGTATCTTGGGCAGTTCGACCCCGAAAAAGAAGCTCAAATGACAACAGAACCGGCTTATGCTCAATAAATATTATACATATATTTATATTTACTCACTTATTTATTACCTGCTCCACTTAGTTTTATTGGGACAAAGTATCCAAAAATCAATTAAACATTTAGAGTACTAAGACTCTAAATGTGAGGATGTTGATATTTGGAGAAAACCTAATACCCATTTACAATTGTTTTGCAGGAGTTCGAGGAACCAACAAAAAGAAAGATAAAGCTTCCAAAACCAGGTTCCCGGTTGGGTTAACATTATATTTAATGAAGGTTAATTTTGGAATTTAGAGAAATCTAAAATCCAGAATAAATTCATAAAATAAAAATTGTTAACCCAACCTAATGTATGCAAGCAATATGTTTTAGATTCTAATTCTGTGTAGATATGTTTGCTATTGAGTTCATCTTTATGAACATGAATTTTTGAAAATCTAAATTTTCCTAAGTCTTAAATGTGGTTTACTTCTCATTTCAAGAAAATTCGAATTAATTCGAATTGCTTGGAACATACCACATAAGACATTTTGCCTTGGAAATTTTCACATTCGGATTAGTTAATTCGAATTATGCAGGCAATTCGAATTAAATTCGAATTAATTCGAATTGCCATGAAAATTCGAATTGGCCCCCAAGGCAGAATTTTCGGATATTTTAATTTTGGCCAATTGTTGCAATTCGAATTATAAGGCAATTCGAATTAATTCGAATTGGCACACAAAAGGCACTCTCTTATGCAAGTGAGCAATTCGAATTGTGAGGAAGTTCGAATTAATTCCAACCACACCAATAATTCGAATTAGCTCACAAAAGCATTTCCATGTGAAGTCACTCCCCTTCACCAAGTTCGAATTATGAGTCAATTCGAATTAATTCGAATTGATTCACAATTCGAACTTGTGCGTATATTTTTGTCTTTCAAGCCAATTCGAATTAATTCGAATTGGCCTGAATAACTCGCATCCCTCACAGAATGCATCAATTCGAATTAATTCGAATTGATGCAATAATTCGAACTCCCCTTCCGAACCCTTTTTATACCCTTTTTCCCTCTCAGTTCCCTCACTTTCACTTTTCGCATTTCCAAAATCCTCTGTTCTCTCTCTCGCGAAACCCTTCTTCCTCGCGAAACCAGTCACTCATTTCAAGCTTTCCTCCGGCCAAATCACTCGGAAATGGCTTCGTCGTCGTCAAACCCTAGTGGGAGTCGGGGGTAAGTGTCTCTGTTTTGTTTTCGCGCTTGGTTTCAAGTTTACAGTTTTGTCTGTTCGTATTCCCTGCGAAATCGGGACAAGGGGGGGAATGCGCATTGATTTTACATCGGAGAGAGCCGGAAAGTGGTTGGAAATGATTGGGAGTAGCATATTAAGGGGTAGAACCGAGTAGGCAGAGCTTTGATTTTTAGAGTTTTTTTTTTTGTGTTGAAACTGCCATGTTTGTGGATTCGAACGTTTCTGTGATAAGGGGGTGTTCTCATTTTGAAAATAAGGGTTTCACAACCCTTAAAAATATGGTTTCTGTTTTAGTTTTATGGTTCGGTTTGTCCATTTTGTTGTTTGTGTGCGTTTCGTTTTTCTGTGTTGATGTTCTAGTAACCTGAGAGTAGGGTTAACACTGTGGTCATGCTTTCTCTAGCCACTGTGTTGTTTTCAGTAGATAATTGTTGATGATGACTGAAAATGCATGTTGATAATATCTGCAAAATTTATGTTTTTAAAGCATGAGTTTTGTCGGCAACATTAGTACATTACAGTAGTATAGATGGACCAATTTTGTCTGTTTGTTTTGGTGTTTGCATGTATACTATTATCTGAGTAAATTGGTAATAAATGCTTTTGTCGGGCACATGCTCCCCACACTTTGCAAACTCAACTCTAGAAGTTGATGTTTGCACATCCGGGACACATGGTACAGACGAAACCATGCCAAAATTTTTCCAACATTTTTGGCATGGCATTTATGTGTAAAAAGACAAAATAGTAGATTGTTCTTTGCTTTAAAAGTGTTTGATCTTTGTCAACTTGGGACAAGTGGGGAATGTTCACAAGGAATGTTTGTTTTTATTCCTTAAAAACCCACTTCCCAAAACAAAATCCAAATGGGGGACCACCTACACCCCTAATTTCATTAAATAAACAAGTCAACACTTTTCTATAAAAATCCAAAAATTACCTCTTGTATGTATGCATGTCTACTTTTATTTTTATTTCTTATTTTTAGTCATGGTCCATTGTCACATACTAGTAATTGCATAATTTGTCACTTGCATTTGCTTTTCATCATTAATCTCTCGTCTTCCCTATCTCACATGATTTCAATCACTTGTTAAGTGATGAGAAAAATCAAAAAAAATCCTTTCGTAAGCTCAATAGCCCACGAAATTTTCTCTTTTTGGTCCTTTGACCACCAAAAAAAAAACATCTTAGACTGTTTACAGTCCAAGAAAAATTTCTAAGGATCCAAGATCCTTATCTCTCTCTTGCTTTCCTTATTTTTGCTGTAATAAGAGTTAGATTTAACAATCCAGCTCTATGCTTTTCTTTCTATAAATTCGATTAGAAACCAATTAACTCACATTTAGAGCATAGCTCCAAATGTGAGGATGTTGACTTTCAACTCGGATCCACGTATCAAAAAAATTTGTTAAAAATAGTTCCAACTCTCTTCTCTCCAGGGATCAATTCATTATAGATTCCCTGATGGGTCTTCCAAAGACAACTCCAGATCTTGCTTTCTTGGAAATTGAGAGGCTGAAGAAAGAGGCAGAGGAAAATAGGGTAGCCATAAGGAATGAGCACAACCTGCCTATGGACCACCAGATTGAATGGAGGTTCGAAATGAAGGACCATTGGTGGAATACGATTCCAGAGGAAGAAAGAAATGATAGAGCAACAGGCCTCGAAAGAGATTTTTGCCAACATGTATGTAACTTCTGGAACCAAGAGTTCGATGAGGCAAGGTATGATCAACGGTTTAATGAGTCGAGAGTTCACTATGAGCGGATGGTTTGGAGGATGAAACGACAGAAGGCTTATTGGAACAGAATGCTTGAAATCCACTTCGGAGATAGGAGAGCTGCAGCCTTTGAGCCAGTCCTCATCCAACCACCCATTACAAGGGAAGTGAAAATGCATTATGCCCCCAAGACGCCTCCACCATACTTAGTTGCGTCAACTGGTGTACTCTCCATGCCGGAGACCTTCCCATTTACATACAAGAAGGAACTTTTCGACAATGGGACCATTTGCGGACCGGAGGAGCAGCTATGGCTGACATTGCGTGCAAAAGAGCGTCATACTGAAATGACATTCAACTTCAGGGATTCTCTCCAGGCGGTACTAAACTACGGACAAGCCCACCACACTCCAATGCTGGATTCGATCATTGAGAAAACAAAAGCAGCCAGGAAACTGTGGGGGGAATACATGACTGCATGGGGAAAATGGGAAAAGGACATCCGGGAGTCTATACTAAAACCGGGAATCGTAATACCTCCGGGAAAAGTGGAGATTCTGCCAGTCTTCTTACCACAAAGGATTCCGGCAGTTGAACCCCGAGAGACCACAATGAAGGGGATGCCCAATTTCGAGCTAATGAGAGCTGAATGCATCGCAATGATTCAAAACAGATCATGGGACAGAATGGGACGCAAGAGGAAACAAATCTCAGTCATGGGCAAAAACAAGTGTTTGGAGTATCTCAACATTCCACCAGTCCGAGACCTGGGACATCTAAAGGAGAAAGAGGCAGACATCGTGGACACCTTGTACACGGAGATGAAAAAGAGGTTCCTTGACCTGCTACGGGAAATGGATGCAGAAGGTCTAAGGCATTGTCAAGAACACCGGCCTCGTCTGCAGTATAACACAGGATTCCAAGGTGTCCTAGGCAGATATTTCACACTAAAATGGACTGCGCAACTCACAGCCATGTCTGAACCTAAATTCATCCAAAAATTTCTGAAGATCAAAGGACCGGAATTAGGTTTGAATGTTGAGGATGAAGAACAGATCATTGACGATTATGTTGATCCGGCCTCCGAGCAATCTGAACCTGCCGAACATGAACCCTCTCAAACTGAATCCGAGCCAGAGCCACCTAAAAAGAAGAGAAAACTGATAAGGTTGGCAGATAAAGAAAAGTCTGAAAAGTCTGCTGAGCCTCAGATCAGAATCCAAGAACCTCCGAATCAGCCAATGATCATTCCCCCTGTGCCCAAATTCTATGATGAGCCTCCCAAGCGAAAAGACAGAGGCAAGGATCAAGCCATTGAGTTATCCAAGGAAGAACAACAGCGTAAGTTTCAAGTGCAAGCTGATGCAGAATTGGCAAAGAAGGCTCAGGAAGAAGCCGATGTAGAAGCAGCAAGGATAGCTCAAGAGGAAGCTGAGATGGATAGGATTGAGGCACAGAGGAAAGCCGAGTACGATGCCCGACAAGCTGAAAGAGCAAGAAGGGAGAAGGAGGAGGCTGAGATCGAAATGGCAAAAGAGACGGAGGAGTGGAAGCAGAAAATGGAAGCTGCACGGGTCGAGAAAAATCGACTTTGGAAAGAACAAATGGCCAAGGCAGCTGAAGAGGAGGCCAAGAAAGCAGAAGAAGACGCCAGGAAGGCAGAGATGGAGGAGAATATCAGAAAAACCCGAGAGGAAGAGGAGAAAAGAAAAGCTGCTGAGAAATTGCAGGCTGAACGGGAGAAGAAGAAGAAAGCTGACACTGAAACACAGGTTGAGGCCGGGGACGATGATTGTCAGATAATCAGCGGAGCCGACATTATTCCTGTTAAGGTGAAAGCTGAGCCAGCAGAATGGGCAAGGGAGAGGGAGGAACAAGTAAAAAGATCAACTGCTCGCAGAAATGACGCAAACGCGGATGTTGAGAAAACAATGGAGGCAATGCGGCCCACAGAGGAGATAGAGGAAATGGTGCACGAGGGCAATGTCAGATTTGAAGAATCAAAGAAGAAGTTCACTGAGCTTGCGAGTGATTTGAATGACATAACTGCACAAACTCTAGCGGCAGCCACTACTCAACCGCAACCCACAATGCAAGAAACAGTAAGAACTGAAGGTAGCAGTGGAGGTGAGCAAGCAGAAATGGATACCATAGAAGATATCTTCAAAGACAAGACATTTCAGCAGATCCTCCATTACGATCTCAATATTCCCATAGAGCAAGGAGATGACACGGAAGAACAATTGGGAGACCTTAACATCGGGAGGGAAGTTGAGGCATCACAGCAAGAATACCAGCATGTTGCCGATCCCTATCTTCCCGAGGATTTCTTGAATTCTGTATTCCATGAATATCCTTGTAATGCACGCGAGCAGGGAGCAACTCAAGGAGGTGAAGAGACTGAGTTGAGACAAACTGAGGAAGAGCCACAAGCGAATACACAGGTCGAATCAGAACAGCACGAGCAAACCGAACAGAGGGAGCAGCCAAGGGAAAGTTCTGACTCCGATGGAGAACAAGCAGGAACTGAAGGAACCCAAGAATCGACCGGATCAGTGTGATCGGCTGGTTATTGGGCCAACTCAACTTCAAGGGGCAGACTGGGTGTATCTACTAAGAAGTTCAGAAAATTCCGCATCACGGATGATGCTGACATAATGAGGAGGTTCAACGGAAATGAACAGAATGCGGGACGATACATGGCACTAAGTGGAGTATTTGTCCCTGATAAAGGGTTCAGTCCAGAATTGATTGATCATCCAATGCTACTCACATTGAAAGAAAATCACGGATGGACTGAGTTCCTTAAGCATCACGCTGAACCCGGGATAGCAGAATTGGTTCGGGAATTCTACTGCAACATCAATGCCACACAAAAGACAAGTTGGGTGCGAGGAGTTGACGTAGACATCTCTGCAGATTACTTGAACAACTTCCTTGGTACACCCAACTGGAGGTCAGAAATTCCGACATCTGAACATTTCGAGAAGGGAGCAAGCAGGGCAGCTGACAGGCAATATCACGACAACATCACTAGGTCCCTTACTGCTGAGAGCTACACTGGTGAAATCCCCTTCAAAGCAAAGCACCTGAAGCTGGAATTTCAACCCTCCTATGACTTCTACATGTCGAAGATCAGGCCAAACCCGCATGCACATGAAACATCTGGTCGAATGTTGAAGGGTTTTGCCAAGATTTGGCATGGACTGAAGATCAACGTGGGGGAGCAGATTTTCCATGTCATGACAACAAAAGTCACAGGCACCAGAGCTGCTGCTTTATGCTATCCCAACCTAATCAGGAGAATTTGTGAAGCCCAAGGAGTAGATCTAACAGTTTTTGCAGAGAGCGATCTTATTGATATGAGCCGGCCGATCCCAGTCCCAAAGACAAGGATAACTGAACCAGTTACATACATTATGCCGGAAGAATCAGACGCTCAATCCAGATACACTCCGAGGACATCAACAGCCGGACGCAAAGGGCACAAGAAGAAGGACCGTCCTGAAGCGGTACCTTCAACAGAAGAAGCTGCAGTCGCACCAACAGAACCTGCTCCCACTGCCACTCATCCTGGAACTGATGTTTCCACTCCAAGCTTATCACGAAGACATCCAGTCCGACCCTCGCGCAGAAGCCCAACTGTGTCTCAATACCCAGCTGAGTCTCAAACTCTAGAAGCAGTGAGCAGAATGGGAGAGTCAATGAGGCAGAGTGTCAAGTCTTTGGCCGATGCCATTGTCTCGACTCACGAAAAACAAATGCAGAAAGAGGAAGAGTTTAGGCTGAGAATGTTTGAGAGAGAAGAGGAGTTCAGAAAGGAAGCAGCCAGGCAGCATCAAGAAAGGATTGAGAATGAGGAAAAGAATAGAAAAATGTTCGAAGCAGTGTTCGCCAGTCAAGCCAGAATGTTCGACAATCAAGCGGAAATGATGAAGACCATCCTCAGCAAGTTCCCGTCACATCCAGGAGATGCTACCGGATCCTCCACACATCCCACGGAGAAGAAGGACTAAGCTAAGTGATCACATTCATGCGAGCCCCATTGTAAACATCATGCATTAGATTTTCCATTCATTCAGTGCACTTTCAATTCTCATCATGGAAATCTATTGTAACTGATGTACATTTACTGCTTTCCACAAGAGAATTTCATCTTGAGTTCTTCATTATTTGAAAAAAAAAAAAGAAGATGTGTGGCAGTCCAAGATGAATAAGTGACTGTCACACCAAAAAACAAGCTGTGACATGCTTGCATGTTCACAGTGTCTTTTTACTGCTTTCAATTAAACAAACCGGTATAAAACAAGCATAAATCTGTCACCTAAGTTCACATGTTGAATTTAGGCTGATGATGAAATTTTCAGACTATTACATTGGGATAAAACAATTAAAAATATGCATGACATGAATTCTTGAAGTTTTGAGCTATAAAAATCCAATGATATGATCACTTGAAAGACTAACAAACTTTCATGTTGAGAATTTGATTGAATAAGCTGCAAGAAATTTTTCAAAGGTTAAATTTGAGAATAAAGGTGTGACATGATCAAACCGTCCATGCGAGATCTGAGCCGAGTCATTTTTACTCAATACTTCTTTGATTGTGTGAATCAATTCGATTAAAGGGCACTAGAACTTGAAATTGGGACCGATTCAAGACCATGCCATATTCCCGAAATTGAGCAGATGATCGAGGCACTTAGAAAACCCAAAAATTTTGGCTTTCGTTTGAATTCCAAACCCAAAAACAATCTCCCTTTAGGATTAACCAACTTGAGCCTTTAAGCCTAATTTTTCTTTGAAACCACTATATTATTCCTAGCCTTATAAAAAGACCAAGAAAATCAAACCCAAGTGTACATGAGCCATCCCATCAAGGCATTGTAATTTTTGGTCATCACATATGTATCAATCGGTATGCTATAAACCGATTCAAAAAAAAAAAAGAGAGTTGAGATCTATTCAACAAGAATAAATTGCAAATGACAAAGCAAATTAGATAAAGTCCAATGTCATGCGATAGAAAAAGAAAGAAAAACAAAAGAAAGATAGAAATAATGATGATCATAGATTCTGCAACATGCCAAGTTATGGTGGAATGGTGTCATGTCACTTTTTAGCCCAATAATTCCTTTTCCTACCAAATGTTACAACCGTATGCCCCGTTATAACCTTAAATAAGACCTCGGGATCTCGATTTGAGGAAATGAGCCGGTGGCGAGTTGGTCCAGTTGCAAGCTTATGGGAGAATTTAATTGAATTGGATTTTGAGCGTTGATGATAAAAGTCAATCTTGAGAATGAGTGAACTTTCCGATTCTACTATATGTGAGGCTCTGTTTCTATTAATCAATGATCAAGTCATGCTTAAATTCAAGAAGTAAGCCAATGAATTTTTCTAAAGACCTATTCAAGAAGAATTAACAATAATGATTGGTTTGTATGTTCACTCAAGTGAGAAGTATCATTCCATTAAACACTGCAATTAAGAGAATTTAATACTTGTAATTTTGATTGTCTTATCCCAATATAAGAAGAATGAAATTTCTGAGGCCACGCAAATGGATTGAATATGCAGAGTCCAAGCTCCTAGGAGCACTGACTCTGACTGCTCGGGGACGATCAGTATTAAATGTGAGGATGTTGATAATGGCCAAAATCGTCCATTATTTCCAATCCATTTCCGTGTCTGAGACGGACATTTTGATCGTGTTTCCATCTTATTGTAATAAGAAAGCAGTTGAATTTGACAGATTAATGCTAGTTTGTAAAAACATTGAGCCGGTAATAAAAAGACACAAAACATGCAATTTTTAATTGTATTTGTGTTAGAAAAATCCAAAAACATGAAAAAAGGAAAAAGAAAAGAAAAAGGAATGAAAAGATGGGCAAAAGAATAAAAGAGCCCACAAAAATCCAAAAAGATGGGAAAAAGATTGAAAATCCCACAATTGAAATTTGGTTAAGTGTTGAAGCATAATTCGAATTGTGTGCAATTCGAATTAATTCGAATTGCACAACAATTCGAATTGCTAAAGAGAGCAAAGAATTGGTTAAGTGTTGGAAGGGATGCAGAAGTCTAATTCGAATTGTTCAAGTTCGAATTAATTCGAATTAGGGAATGAAGAGAGAAGAAACCCAAATGCAAGAAGAAGATGCAAGTCGAATTGTCCAATTCGAATTAATTCGAATTGGCACAAACAATAAGAATTGCCAACAAGTGCAAGGAAGCCAAGCAGAAACCCTCATCCAAATTCGAGAAAAGACCAATTCGAATTATCCTAACAATTCGAATTGATAACTGAGGGCCAAAATCCCAGCTCAAGGAAGAGATCTCACAATTCGAATTAATTCGAATTGGTTGAGATAATTCGAACTACACTAAAAAATTCATCAGAAGCTGTGGAGCATGGACACAACACTGGTGGGCCTAGGATTTCGAAGATTGTCTATAAAAGCAGACCTTCCACAACAGAATCAGGGGATCAAGAATTTTGCCAAAAAGCAGCTTGGGACAAAAAGAACAGCAGGAGGTTCCACACCCCTTAAGGGTTAGGTAGGTAGTTAGTTTAGTTTAGTTTATTTTTCTTGCAAGTAGTGTAATCTTTACATGCTTTGATCTTAGTTTAGTGTAGAAGCAGTTTGTGTAACCCTAGAGTAGCCATTTCCAGAATTTTTACAAGCTTTCTAGTTAGAATAAACCCTACCTTCAAGTTAATGATGGTTTTGGGCTCTTTATTTTGCTTTCAAAGTGTCAATGCAAGAAAAATTTCCAGAAATGGTATTATTCATGTGTTTTGGCACTTTTTAATGCTTTCTCTAGGAATAAATGCTTAGTATGTTTGTTTGTTTCAACTAGGTTACATTTATTATGTCCTAGTTGACATTCAAACTTAATAAATGCATGTTTGGTGGGTTTTTGGCTTTGATCTTGTGCCTTGGAGCTTCAAATAAATGCTCTTAGGTTTTAGATGTTTTAGGGTTAGTTAGAATTTATTTTTATGCTTTATTTTTCCTGTCTTGATCTTATTTATGCTTCCTTAGATAACTTGAGTGTTCTTAGTTTATTCATGCAGTTCTTAGATAACTAGATGTTTTAGGTTCTTTGATCTTTGATTCCTTGTTTGTGGCAATAGGGTTTGAATCTTGCCAATACCCACTGGACATGTGTTTGTTTATTTCTTGAAAATTTCACTAGGGTGGCTGTGAAATGACATTGATGTGAGATGAGGGATTTAGTAAATCTAAAACCATCATTACAGCACAGTGTTCACCTAACCCATACTTGTGAAAACAAAAATTGTTGTTGTTTGAAAATGTGTAATTCGAATTGAGGCAATTCGAATTATCTCGAATTGCCTAAGAAATTCGAATTGCACACCCAAAAATTTCCTTCATGTAGTTTTCAACCAATTTGAATTCTCTAATTCGAATTAATTCGAATTGGTTCAACAATTCGAATTGGGAAGGGAAACCACATTGTATTGCATACCATCCATTCATGCCTTAGTTTATTTTCCACCTCTTACCAAATTCGAATTGTGCAATTCGAATTAATTCGAATTGCAGAACAATTCGAATTCACCCTCCTCTTGAGGTAGATGCCTTAGTCAATTTTGAGCAATGAAAGGACTTCACCAATTCGAATTGTCCAATTCGAATTAATTCGAATTAGACGATGTCTCGTTTCTTTGCAAGGATTAATTGGTTAACATCATACTTCATTCTTCATGCATTCTCAATTCGAATTACCCCAATAATTCGAATTGAACTATCCTTCTATTTTGAAAACTCAAAAAAAAAATATTTTTCCTTCATGATGTGTGCAAGTTGCATGGGTGTATTGGGCTTAGGGCCAATTCACCTAACTTTATTCATTACACATTTCAACCCATTAAGTGTCTACCTATTGTGTGCTTAACACCCACACAATACCAAAAATATTTTCTTACTTTTATGTTTTCTCTTTCATTGCATGTATGAACGGATAACGAGAAATGCACAGATTAATGTTGGTGAAAGGTCCCTTGACAGGGATATCGACTAACCCGTCTTCTGTGTGTCAATCATTATCTGTTATTTTGCATGGTCTGATTAGTGGTTGGTGGAAGCTTCGGCGAGCGTTCTCTTCACTAAGAGTTTCGATTAGTCACTCAGCCAACTCCTAATCAGATACAGTTTTAATTTTCCTTATCTTAATTTCTCAACCTGAATTCAAGTTGCAATAGTATCAACTGATGTCGACCAACATCAGTTGAGAAATATTACAGCAAGAAATATGTGGGTTTTTCTTCCACTCACAGACGAAAGAAAACTAAGTGACGGCGGTCACCATTGTTTGGGATTCTTTCTGTCAAAAATCAGTCATCAGGGAAAATTGGGAACCAGACAGCAGATGTTTGCAGTCCGGAAAATCTCAATTATCTCTGGCACCCCTTTTAGCCAATTTCTTCTCATCTCAGGCTAATCCACCCTTGTGTATCGCATTCTGTCTAACCCCACCATATATTTTGGGGTGTTTTATTTTCCTTTTCATATACTTGTATGCATGATACTATTATGTAGATGTTTCAGTCATATCATTATTTTGGGGATCCTTCCCCTTGGACACAGAAGTCTTGATTTAAATCAGATGCTGCATAATAAATTTCCAACAAAAATTCCTTTGTAAAATCCGGATCTGAGTAAGGGATAAATTCAACAGTTATGACTAACTCATATTCCACTGGGGGTTGATTTTGAGAGCTTAGAAGCAGAGTCAGCGATTAGGTCTCATCTAGACTGAAAGGATCTGTGTTTTAATTGAGAGTTTAGTACCTGTCTAGGGAATGATTTTCAAATATTCATCTGCTTCTCAAAATTGCTGTGTGTTGGAAATCTGATATTAGATATCGCATTAAGTCAATATCCACTTGGGTGTAGATGAGATGTGATAAATAATACTAGAGGAACAACATATAGGCCTTGGAGAATTTCTAAGGTAGGGTTGAGTATTCCTTCGACTACTATCTTCTTCTGCCAAAGTCCAGAATTGAGTCCTGAGTGAGTACATCCGGAATAGGTTCATTTACGGATCTGTTTCATTTAGTTTGTATCTCATAACTACCCAGATGTTGCAAGCCCTGTGGCTTATTGATATCTCGGGGGTTCTTGATCTGCATCTGGTCACCAAGACCAGGGGCTCTTTTATACTAACGGAAAGAGACGTTTTTAACGATTCTGAGTGATAGATTTAAATGCTTTCTTTACAGCTTTCTTTACTGCTTTCCTTTAAATGCTTTCATAGAGGTCACTCGGAAGAATTAGGGGCTGTCCATCTGTTAAAAGGTTTGAGAGTTATGGAATGGTTTGGGGCTTAATTTGAAACTTTGGGTGTGACATGGGGGAATGATAGGAGTACTTGGCATGTCAACTAATGATATGTTAGGTGGTGCTTGTCCGCCACAGATATGTAATGTAACTTCACAAGGCCTGTGGAGGGAGTTATAAGTCTGTGGTATCTTAGAAATTGTCGTCTTAAGAGCATGTAAATTCTTACCGTAAGTACCTGTCTGTTAAAGGGAAATGGCGTAGAAAGCATGAGATTAGCTAACTAGAGGATTATCCCAAGCTAAGATCTGTGTATAAAAATGGAAGTTAAATTGTGTTTCATCTGAATCTTGTCCAATCTTTGTTATTTCCTCCCTGTCCCTTCTGTCATATTTAAGCCTGCTTTCTAGATAGTGTAGCATAATTTTATATTGCTTTCGTAGTATAGATTTAATTGCGTTCTTCGATCTAGTTTACCATGTTTTGTAGAATAATCTTTACTGCTTTCATGATCTGGTTTAAATTATGTCAAGTAGTTGTTAGAAAACCCTTGCAAAACTTGAACGAGTAACCGAGTGGAAAATCTTAGTAAACGACGTGGGCCCTGCTTCCATCGCACATCCTCCAGTGAACGATCCGGTACTTACTATAAATTACTGCAATTTTTGACCCGTGCGCTTTCAGGAGCACAGTTTCTTGACACGAGTAAATAAAAACAACATTTTGGGAAAATACTCATACAGTGGGAAGATGTTCAAGAATTTCATGGCAGGTATCTTCTTGACATGAAATTAAGAGAAGCATCATGGTGCAGATACCAGGGACTTTCAGGGTGACAGACTGAAGGTCCATCCCAGTTGCACCGTGATATTTGTCAAAAGTTTCATGGCTGGAAGGACCACAGCGCCGTTTGAACCCCACATGAGTAATAAAAAGGGAAATCTTAACATATCCTTAAACCCCTTCCCTGCATCATAATTCTCTTCATTTAATAAATCCAAACCTGATATTTCAGAAAATTTCTCGTGTTGATGAAACTCGTCAAAAGTTTCATGGCGCCGTTGCCGGGGATTCTCGAGGCGCCATTTGAAATCGCAGTTTCCTCCTCGAGCATTAAACCAGTAATAAAATTTGGAAAATACTCGTGTCACGCAAACTCGTCAAAAGTTTCATCCAACTTGCGCTTACTCTGAGCAACTCGTGAGTCAAAATTGAGCGTTCGTACGGCCCAGTAAGCCTTATGCTCTAGTTCTACGGGCAAATGACAGGCCTTTCCGAAGACGAGTCTGTATGGAGACATCCCAATGGGAGTCTTGAATGCAGTGCGGTATGCCCATAAAGCATCATTGAGCTTACGTGACCAATCTTTGCGAGTTGTCCCCACAGTGGCCTCGAGTATGTGTTTGATTTCGCGGTTTGAGACTTCGACTTGACCACTGGTTTGGGGATGGTAAGGCGTGCCGATCTTGTAGAGGATCCCATTTTTGCTCATAAGATTTGCAAATGCTTTATTAACAAAATGGGTTCCTCCATCTGATATGATCACCCTGGGTACACCAAATCTATTGAAAATGTTATTTTTCAAAAATTTGACGACCTGGTTGCCATCATTGGTGGGCAGTGCAACGGCCTCAACCCACTTGGAAACATAATCGACAGCTACCAAGATGTAATGGTTCCCATCAGATGTCGGCAATGGTCCCATGAAGTCAATACCCCATACATCGAAAATCGCGAGAGTGAGAATTCCTTGTTGAGGCATCTCGTCCCTCTTGGAGATATTCCCTAGTCTTTGGCATCTGTCGCAAGCTTTAACAAACGCTTTGCAATCCTCGTAAATGGTAGGCCAATAAAAACCGCACTCGAGCACCTTATGGGCTGTTCGAGTGGGGCCATGGTGACCTCCATATTCCGACTCATGGCATTTCTTAGCGATTTGATAAGCCTCGCGCTCAGTTACACATCGTCTAATAATCGAATCTGCACAATGCTTGAAGAGATAAGGATCTTCCCAGAAGTAGTTAACTACATCTCGGTTGAACCTTGCTTTGTGGCCCCTGCTTTGAAATGGTGGAATTATTCCGCATGCTAAAAAGTTAGCAATATCGGAAAACCACGGACAAGCTTGATCATGAAGATGCAAGGCAAACAGTTGCTCGTCCGGAAAATTCTCATTTACGGCTAGCTCATTTTTATCATTTTCTAGTCGAGACAAATGGTCAGCAGCACCATTGTCTCTGCCTTTTCTATCTTTTATTATAATGTTGAATTCTTGCAGCAAAAGTACCCACCTGATTAATCGAGGTTTGGCGTCTTGTTTGCTAAACAAGTATCTCAGTGCAGAGTGATCTGTGTACACTGTGGTTTTTGTACCAATAAGATATTGTCTGAATTTATCAAACGCAAAAACCACAGCATACATCTCCTTCTCCGTGGTGGTGTAGTTAATTTGGGCCTCATTCAGGGCATGACTTGCGTAATGAATTACACAATGCTTCCCTTCCTTATGTTGCCCAAGAACTGCACCCACGGCGAGATCACTTGCATCACACATTACCTCGAAAGGCATTGACCAATCGGGTGGTTGCACTATTGGAGCAGAAATCAACATCTCTTTGAGCGTGTCAAAGGCTTGAACACACGCTTCATTTATTACGAAAGGATTTTCTTTACAAAGCAAGTTAGTGAGCGGCTTGGCAATTTTAGAAAAGTCTTTAATGAATCTCCGGTAGAAACCGGCATGCCCTAAGAAACTCCTAACTGCTTTTATTGAATTAGGCAATGGTAGGTTTGAGATGACTGAGACCTTAGCCCTGTCGACTTCGATGCCTGCGCGCGAGATGCGGTGACCTAACACTATTCCTTCGGTGACCATGAAATGGCACTTCTCCCAGTTCAAAACTAGGTTGGTGTCCTCACATCTTTTCAAAATTTGTGCAAGATTAGTCAAGCATTCATCAAAAGTATCTCCATACACAGAGAAGTCATCCATGAAACTTCAATGCATTTTTCGATAAATTCTGAGAAAATTGACATCATGCATCTTTGAAATGTGGCAGGCGCATTACAAAGTCCAAAAGGCATGCGCCTGTACGCAAAAGTTCCATATGGGCAAGTGAATGTGGTCTTGTCGTGATCCTCGCTAGCTATTACAATCTGATTATAGTTAGAGTACCCATCCAAAAAGCAATAGAACTCCCTTCCTGCCAACCGCTCTAGCATCTGATCAATGAATGGCAAGGGGAAATGGTCCTTCCTGGTAGCGGTATTAAGCTTCCGGTAGTCGATGCAAACTCTCCAACCGGTCACTGGACGCGTCGCCACTTCTTCTCCTTGCTCATTAGTCGTTACACAGATCCCCCCACGTTTCGGTACGACCTGCACTGGGCTAACCCATTTGCTATCAGAGATAGGATAGATGATACCAGCATCTAAGAGCTTGATAACTTCTTTCCTTACCACTTCCTGCATATGGGGGTTCAGACGCCTTTGTGGTTGCCTTGAGGGCTTGTACTCCTCTTCCATTAAAATTCTGTGCATGCAAACAGAGGGGCTTATTCCTTTTATATCAGAAATGGTCCATCCGATTGCATGTACATATTTCTTTAGAATGTCTACCAGAGCTTTTTCTTGTTCTTGTGTCAGCTTGGCAGACACAATCACCGGTAATCTTTTATGTTCAGCGAGAAAGACGTACTTAAGATGATCCGGAAGTATTTTAAGTTCAAGCTCTGGTGGGCATTCAACGGAAGGCAGTAATTTGCGAGAAATGGATGGGAGAGAGAGATCAGATTTACCTTTAGGATCCTGTGTCAGTACAGGATCCACTTCCTCCTCAGCGGTGCTTTCCTCTTCCTCCAGGATGAACTCAACCCCATCGAATTCTTCAAGGTCCCCAGAGATAGGGTCCTCGAAGTGGACAGCGTTGCAGCTCCTTGGTTGCTCCGCACCTTCAGGCTTCAGTACCTGTTTTGAAACTTTGTTTGGCTCATCAGTCACAGAGTCTATGCTCTCATCCTCACTCCTACTTTCTATTACATCAAATATGGAACAAGATCCCTCATCCGGAAACTTCTGCAGCTGTTCCATGTCAAAGGTGATTTCTTTATCATCGACCCTCAATGTGACTCTTCCAGATTTGGCATCGATAAGTGCACCGCCAGTGGCCAGAAACGGGCGTCCTAGGATAAGTGGCATTTCTGAGTCCTCTTCGATGTCGAGGATGATGAAGTCAACCGGGAAAAGAACTTGACCGGTTCTGACTACCACATCCTTGAGGATTCCTACGGGCTTTGTGATTGATCTGTCTGCAAGTTGCAGCTTCATCTTGACTGGTTCAATCTCCCCGAGCCTTAGGCGAATTGCCATGGCTAAGGGCATCACATTGATGCTGGATCCTAGATCACATAACCCCATGCTCACCTTGGCCTTCCCAATCTGTACTGGTAGCGTGCAACATCCAGGGTCTTCTTTCTTTTCGGGCAGTTTCTTCTGAACTATGGCACTGCATGTGCTGTTGAGAACAATCACCTCCTCCTGCTCTACCTGCCTTTTCCCTGAAATCAATTCTTTCAAGAACTTAGCATAGGTGGGCATTTCTGAAATCATTTCCACGAGAGGAATGGTTATCTCTACAGACCTTAACCGTTCTAGAAATTTCTTGAATTTAAGGTCATGTTCCTTATTTTTAAGACGTGCTGGGTATGGCACCCTTGGCATGTACTTATTATTGTTTGTTTTTGGTGGTAAAGAGAAGGAAGTTGTACCTTCAACCCTACCCTTTTCAGCTCCCTTTGCAGCTTCAGCCTGCGAAATAGCTGTTTCTGATTTGTCCTCGACCAGTTCAATACCGTCTCCTCCTTCAATCCTTTCATTTTCTTTTTCACCCTCCACCGGATCCTTTTCCTCCTCGGCCGTCTCTTTTCCATGTCCAACAATTCCTTTCAGAGTCTTGCCTCCCCGCAATGTGATTGCTTTACACTGCGGGTTAGCTTCAGTACTGCTTGGAAGTGTTCCTTTCCCCCTGTTTTGTAGTTCCTTGGCCAATTGGGTGACTTGCGTCTCCACATTCTTGATTGATGACTGCAGTTGTTGGTTTATATCCTTCTGGTTGGCTATAAACTCAGTCATCAGATTCTCCAGACGAGATGGTGGCCTTTGGTTATATTGTTGATTCTGATCAGGTTGGGATTGGAAATTCTGGAAATTCTGGCCTTGGTTCTGATTAGGCCTCTGTTGGATCTGAGGTTGGAAATTCTGATTCTGATTTTGAAAGTTCTGCACTCTTTGCTGGACGAATCCTTGATTCTGAGGTCTGAAGTTTTGCTGTGGGTTTTGATTTGCAAACTGGTTGGGCTGGTTTGGCTGCAACAAATGCGCATTAAGTGCATTGTTGTTAGAATAGGAGAGATTGGGATGGCGATTTTGGTAGTTCCCGGCATAATTACAACTCTCGGTAGCTATCTGTTGGCATGTATCAGTTGGATGAGGTCCCTGACACAGTCCACAGACAACTCCCGATTGCTGTGTTTGAACTTGGTCTGATGAGGTTCCTGCCTGAGAAGCGTCTATTCCCTTCCCTTTATCCTGGCTCAGCTGTATCGCAGCTACCTGTTCTTGCAATTTTTCAAAATCTGTTTTCCCTTCACTTACAGTAAAGACTTTTCTAGGAGGATCCTCCTTCCTATCATCTGTGTTTAGGATGGATCTGTTGACAGACATTGTCTCAATCTTCTCCCAAGCTTGGTCCATAGGCAAGTGGAGTAAATGTCGTCCGCCAGCAGCGTCTAACATTGTTCTCCATGGATGGGTGAGTCCTCCGTAGAATTTCCTCAATTGCTCCCATGGTGCGTATCCGTGTTGGGGGCATCGCCTGATGAGACCCAAGAATCTTTCTTTCGCATCATATAATGATTCGTCTGGCTTCATTTTAAAATCTCCAATCTTAGCTCGTCCTTCCTCAATCTTTGATTCCGGAAAATACTTCAGCAAAAAGCTCCTCACCAAGTCTGCCCAAGTGCTCCTCAGATTGATAGGCAATGACTTATACCAGTCCCTGGCACCACTATATAAAGAAAATGGAAACAACATTAGCCTAATAGCATCAGGAGAGACTCCCTGATTTTTGATCGTGTCGCAGAGCTCCAGGAAGGTCTGGAGATGATCATGAGGGTCCTCATGATTTGCACCGCAGAACTGATTGTTTTGCACCAAATTAATGAGTGCCGGTTTGAGCTCGAAATTGCGTGCGTGAAAGTGTGCTCTCACAGGTCCATCCAGATAGGGCTCTACTATTGGTTGCATGAAGTTTGCTGCTGCTTGCTGCTGTTGTTGATTTCCTTTTTCAGCTTGGTTCTGGTACTGTTGGTGATAATTGGGAAATTGCTGGAAGTTATGTGGATCTTGTGGGTTGTTCTGAAACTGATCTGGATTGAAAGCTTGGTTTTGGTATTGTTGGTTTGGTATGTTTTGATTTTGATGAAATTGGCTTAGGGGTGGTGGCGGTTGTTGGTGGAATTGCTGGTATTGTTGCTGATTGGGATTTGGTAGATTCTCCTCTTCGTTGGCACGATTAGGATGTTCTACCATTCCTCCGTCAGCTCCATTACCAGGGTTATTTGGTGGTTGGTCTATGGGTAAGATCGGGGGAATGTTCTGGTTATCTGCCATGTCTGATAGATCGCTGCTCGATGTTTCAGGTGAAGTGCGGGTCCGACGCTCCTGCTCCTTCCGTCTTCTGGCTTCTGCCCTCAGTTGGCGAGCAGTCCTTTCTATTTCTAGATCGAACGGTGGCTCCGGCAATGTGTTCCTCCTCCGTTGCATAAGCAGTTGGTATCAAGATTTGGCAGTACCTGTACAATCCCCAAGTTAGTGATGGTTTGATAGTATATACAAAAAAACTATCTATGAGTAAATCAGGAATGTAATTCTCCTAGTAAACGGCGCTGCATCCTCCCCGGCAACGGCGCCATGAAACTTTTGACGAGCTTCATCAACACGAGTAATTTTCTGAAATATCAGGTTTGGATTATTAAAATGAAAAGAGTTATGATGTAGGGAAGGGGTTTAAGGATATGTTATGATTTCCCTTTTTATTACTCATGTGGGGTGTTTTAATCTCAAACGGCGCTGTAGTCCTCCCCGCCATGAAACTTTTGACAAATATCATGGTGCAACCGGGATTGACCTTCAGTCTGTCACCATGAAAGTCCCTGGTATATGCGCCATGATACTTCTCATAATTTCATGTCAAGGAAGCACCTGCCATGAAGCTTCTGAACATCTTCCCACTGTATGAGTATTTTCCCAAAATGTTGTGTTTTTATTTACTCGTGTCAAGAAACTGTGCTCCCGAAAGCGCACGGGTAAAAAATTGCAGTAATTTATAGTAAGTACCGGATCGTTCACTGGAGGATGTGCGATGGAAGCAGGGCCCACGTCGTTTACTAAGATTTTCCACTCGGTTACTCGTTTCAAGTTTTGCACGGTTTTCTAACAACTACTTGACATAAATTAAACCAGATCATGAAAGCAGTAAAAATTATTCTACAAAGCATGGTAAATTAGATCGAGGAAAGCAGTTAAATCTATACTACGAAAGCAATATAAAATTATGCTACACTATCTAGAAAGCAAGTTTAATATGACAGAAGGGACAGGGAGGAGATAATAAAGATTGGACAAGATTCAGATGAAACACAATTAAACTTCCATTGTAAATACACAGATCTTAGTTTGGGATAATCCTCTAGTTAGCTAACTCTCATGCTTTCTACACCATGTTCCCTTTAACAGACAGGTACTTATGGTGAGAATTTACATGCTCTTAAGACAACAATTTCAAAGATACCACAAACTTATAACTCCCTCCACAGGCCTTGTGAAGTTTCATTACATATCTGTGGTGGACAAGCAACACCTAACATATCATTAGTTCACATGCCAAGTACTCCTATCAGTCCCCCATGTCACACCCAAAGTTTCAAATCAAGCCCCAAACCATTCCATAACTCTCAAACCTTTTAACAGATGGACAGCCCCTAATTCTTCCGAGTGACCTCTATGAAAGCATTTAAAGGAAAGCAGTAAGAAAGCTGTAAAGAAAGCATTTAAATCTATCACTCGGAATCGTTAAAAACGTCTCTTTACGTTAGTATAAAAGAGCCCCTGGTCTTGGTGACCAGATGCAGATCAAGAACCCCCGAGATATCAATAAGCCACAGGGCTTACAACATCTAGGTGGTTATGAGATACAAACTGAATGAAACAGATCCATAAATGAACCTATTCCGGATGTACTCACTCAAGACTCAATTCTAGACTTTGGCAGAAGAAGATAGTAGTCGAAGGAATACTCGACCTTACCTTATAAATTCACCAAGGCCTATATGTTGTTCCGCTAGTATTATTTATCACATCTCGTCTACACCCAAGTGGATATTGACTTAATGCGATCAGATTTCCAACACACAGCAATTTTGAGAAACCAATGAATATTTGAAAATCATTCCCTAAACAGGTACTAGACTCTCAATCAAAACACAGATCCTTTCAGTCTAGATGAGACCTAATCGCTGACTCTGCTTCTAAGCTCTCAAAATCAACCCCCAGTAGAATGTGAATTAGTCATAACTGTTGAATTTATCCCTTACTCAGATCCGAATTTTATAAAGGAGTTTTTGTTGGAAATTTATTATGCAGCATCTGATTTAAATCAAGACTTCTGTGTCCAAGGGGAAGGATCCCCAAAATAGCAATAAGACCAGAACATCTACATAATAGTATCATGCATACAAGTATATGAAAAGGAAAATAAAACACCCCAAAATATATGGTGGGGTTAGACATAATGCGATACACAAGATAGGTTAGCCTGAGATGAGAAGAAATCGGCTAAAAAGAGTGCCAGAGATAGTTGGGGTTTTCCGGACTGCAAACATCTGCTGTCCGGTTCCCAATTATCCAAGATGATTGATTTTAGACAGAAAGAATTCCAAACAACAGTGACCGCCGTCATTTAGTTTTCTTTTGTCTGTGAGTGGAAGAATAACCCACATGTTTCTTGCTGTAATATTTCTCAACTGATGTTGGTCGACATCAGTTGATACTATTGCAACTTGAATTCAGGTTGAGAAATTAAGATAAAGAAAATTAAAACTGTATCTTATTAGGAATTGGCTGAGTGACTAATCGAAACTCTTAGTGAAGAGAACGCTCGCCGAAGCTTCCACCAACCACTAACCAGATCATGCAAAATAACAGATAATGATTGACACACAGAAGACGGGTTAGTCGATATCCCTGTGAAGAGACCTTTTACCAACATTAATGTGTAGTGTTTCTCATTATCCGTTCATACACACAACGAAAAGGAAAACTGAAAACAAGGAGAATGTTTTTGGTATTGTGTGGGTGTTAAGCACACAATAAGTGGACACTAATGGGTTGAAATGTGTAATGGATAGAAATTAGATGAACTGGGCCGAGGCCCAATACACCCATGCAACTTACACAAATCATGGAAGAAAATGTTTTTGGAGTTTTCAAAATAGATGGACAGTTCAATTCGAATTATTGGGGTAATTCGAATTGAGAATGCATGAAGGATGAAGTAGTACTTCACTCAATTAATCATTGCCAGAAATTGGAACATCATCTAATTCGAATTATTGACCAATTCGAATTAATTCGAATTGGACAACTCGAATTGGCGAAGTCCTTTTCTTGCTCAAATCGACTAAGGCTTTTACCTCAAGGAGAAGGTGAATTCGAATTGTCCAGCAATTCGAATTAATTCGAATTGGACAATTCGAATTGGTAAGAGATGGGAAATAAACTAAGGCATGAATGGGTGGTATGCAATACAATGTGGTTTTCCTTGTCAATTCGAATTGTTGAACCAATTCGAATTAATTCAAATTGGAGAATTCGAATTGGTTGAAAACCACATGAAGAAAATTTTTGGTTGTGCAATTCAAATTTCTTAGGCAATTCGAGATAATTCGAATTGCCTCAATTCGAATTACACATTTTCGAACAACAACAATTTTTGTTCTCACAAGTATGGGTTAGGTGAACACTGTGCTGTAATGATGGGTTTAGATTTACCAAATCCCTCATCTCACATCAGTGTCACTTCACAGCCACCTTAGTGAAGTTTTCAAGAAATAAACAAACACATGTCCAGTGGGTATTGGCAAGATTTAAACCCTATTTCTACAAACAAAGGATCAAAGATCAAAGAGCCTAAAACATCTAGTTATCTAAAAACTACATGAGTAAACTAAGAACACTCAAGTTATCTAAGGCAGCTTAAAATAAGATCAAGACAGGAAAAACAAAGCATAAAGATAAATTCTAACAGACCCTAAAACATCTAAAACCTAAGAACACTTATTTGAAGCTCTAAGGCACAAAATCAAGCCAAAAACCCACCAAACATGCATTTATTAAGTTTGAATGTCAACTAGGACATAATAAATGTAACCTAGTTGAAACAAACAAACATGCTAAGCATTTATTTCTAAAGAAAGCATTAAAGAGTGCCAAAACACATGAATAACACCATTTCTGGAAATTTTCTTGTATTGGCACTTTGAAAGTAAAACAAAGAACCCAAAACCATCATTAACTTGAAGGTAGGGTTTATTCTAACTAGAAAGCTTGTAAAAATTCTGGAAATGGCTACTCTAAGGGTTACACAAACTGCTTCTACACTAAACTAAGATCAAAGCATGTAAAGATTACACTACTTGCAAGAAAAATAAACTAAACTAAACTAAACTACCTACCTAACCCTTAAGGGGTGTGGAACCTCCTGCTGTTCTTTTTGTCCCAGCTGCTTTTTGGCAAAATTCTTGATCTAAGGATGTTTCTTGTGTTGAGGGAGGTCAGCTTTTATAGACAAACTTCGAAACCCTAGGCCCACCAATGTTGTGCTCATGCTCCACAGCTTCAATGAGTGAAGTTCGAATTAATTCAATCAATTCGAATTGTGAGGTCTCCTCCTTGAGCTGGAAATGTGGCCTTCAGTTGTCAATTCGAATTGTTGTGAAGAATTCGAATTGGTCTTTTCTCGAATTGGATGAGGGTTTCTGCTTGGCTTCCTTGCATTTGTTGGCAATTCGAATTGTTTGTGCCAGTTCGAATTAAGTCGAATTGGACAATTCGAATTGCATCTTCTTCTTGCCTTTGGGTTTCTTCTCTCTTCATTCCCTAATTCGAATTAATTCGAATTTGAACAATTCGAATTAGGTTTCTGCATCCCTTCCAACACTTAACCATTTCTTTGTTCTATTCAGCAATTCGAATTGTGTGCAATTCGAATTAATTCGAATTGCACAATTCGAATTGTGCTTCAACACTTGACCAAATTTCAGTTGTGGGATTTTCAATCTTTTTCCCATCTTTTTGGATTTTTGTGGGCTCTTTTATTCTTTTGCCCATCTTTTCATTCATTTTTCTTTTCTTTTTCCTTTTTTTCATGTTTTTGGATTTTTCTAACACAAATACAATTAAAAATTGCATATTTTGTGTCTTTTTATTACCGGCTTGATGTTTTTACAAACTAGCATTAATCTGTCAAATTCAACTGCTTTCTTATTACAATAAGATGGAATACGATCAAAATGTCCGTCTCAGACACGGAAATGGATTGGAAATAATGGACAACTTTGGCCATTATCAAAGTGACAAAACATCCTTAAATAGTTTACCAAGAAGAGTCATGTCGTAGATCGAGACTTCTTAAGTGACAATATCCGGATTTATATTATAGATTTTAGGGTTAGGTAAAATGATGATTAGAGGGGTGACAAGATGGTAGATGATAAAGGACAGGAACACACACAAAAGATGGATTTAATGCAAGATGGTGAAACTAAATTGTGAGATAAAGGATAAGAAAGCTTATGAATGAAGGGGACCCGAACTTGCCAAGGGAAGTGAGACGAACTCAAGACAAATGGCTTCCTTCAAGTGCATCATTCATTGACAATCCATCGAGCAATCTTCCAAACTTGATGGCGTGAGGGAAATGAGCATAAGCTCAAGACAAACACGGATGGGGGAGAACACTTTTGAGAGAGTGTTCTCGGTTTTGAACTTTAAAAATATGATAGATTGATTTCAAATTAAGCAAAGTTGTTTACAATGGTGGGGGGGGACATATATATAGTCCAAGCCACAAGGAAAGCAAGAAAATACATGAAAATATAATGTTGAGCTCAAAATAGCCAAATTAGAAAAGTGATGCGGTCTAGAGCAGTCGTTGCGGTCACGACAAGGCGATGCGGTTTAGACCGCATCGATACAAAGAGACCGCATGCCTTCGATTCTTCTCATTTTTGAGTTGATACGGGCTAAGTGATGCGATGTGGTTTAGACCGCATTGGTCAGACCGCATCGTTTGACTTTTGACCGCATGTCTTCAATTCAGACTCGTCTTCGCAATTTGGGTCGATACAGTCTAGGCCATGCGATGCGGTTTAGACCGCATCGTGGAGACCGCATCGTATCCTTCGAACTTGGCTGCTTCAACAAAAAGTTGCATGCGGTTTAAGTGCTGCGGTTTAGGGTGATGCGGTTTAGACCGCATCCCATAGACCGCATGCACTAGACCGCATGTGCTGGATTTGGACTCCTCTTCCTGGAACAACTTGATGTGGTTTGTTGAGTTGGGCTTGATGCGGTCTAGACCGCATGTGATAGACCGCCTCGGTTGTGAAAATTTTCCAAGTGTTGGAGTTTTTCGACCTCTTCATGCTTGTGGGTTCTTTTGTGCATCCTGAGGCCTTCTTCCATCTTTATTTAATTCCGATGTGGGGAATCCATGTTAATGGATTCCGAGCATGTCCGGTCTTGATCTCTTTGAAACATTATTTGCAGTCTTTGGGCTTCCTGGGGCTCCAGATTGTCTGTTTCCTGCAAGAAAAATTTATACAGTGCATCAGAAAACTTCTTGGCCCTTTGTTTGGAGACTGGCCCCTCGGGGATTATCGGAATAATTAATCCCGTTGGTTCTGGCGACTACACCAAGCCACATTCATGTCTCTACATGCACGTAGAACAAGCGCTCCCTCGTTGCGAGGTATAGAAATCTTAGACCATTTAACAAGATGAATGCCCTTACCACGACTATCTTTCCAAATAAAATTCCGGATACATTGGTTGAGTTTGGCACAAGTATCAGACGGAAGCCACAAATTTGCATGACATATGTTGGAACGGCCGAAAGTACCGACCGTGCTAAAGTCACCCACCCGGCCTTGTTCAAAAAGGCCCCCTTCCAACCACCAAACTTCCCACGCAGCCTAAGAGGAAAATCCAAATACTACCCCAAATCATCCACAAATCCAATGTTTTTTTTAAAAAAAACACACAAAATATCAAATTATTTGATCATTTCAAAGATATTATATTTTAAAAAATATTAATGAATGTCAAAATTTCAAATTTCACATACATTACTGAAGTACTTCGATTTTCTTCTCTAACTCAAAAATACGAAATTTACGTAGTAATTAAAAATATTTCAGATATTACATTATGGGTTTTATAAATTACCGTCGAAACAACATTGACATGAAATGAAGGAAAGAATAAGGACACATTATCTTGAATAGTTATAAACGTAATCCGAAATTAAAGAATTGAGGATTTTTGGTGACATATATATATGTTATATATAGTTGTCTTTGTTTAGTTATAATTGTCTTCTGAACATTCTGATGTGTTCTATGTTTTTGTTAACTACTTCGCATTACAGGATTTATACCCCAATAAATGTTCAGCCTAAATAATCTTCGATAGTTGTATCTAAGCTACAATTACTTAACACGCACAATTTACGTTAGCGGTAGAACTTGAATGTTTAAAGCGTAAATTTTCTTTATTTCCATCTATTATTTATATAAGATAAGAGATTTTAAAGTGTTATTTTAATTAATCAACTTAAAATCATTTAAAAAGTTTACAAGTACTTGTATATATAAGAAAAACTATGCTTGTATCACTGAAATTTTTGCATTAGAATATGAAATTTTTTAAAAAGTACTTATCCGTTCCATTATTTATGTCTCACTTTTCTCTTTTGGTCGTCCCAATATTTTTGTCACATTTCCATTTGAGAAAATAATTAAATATTAATCACTTTTTTCGGAGATCAAATATTAATCACTTAACCTACCCATATCATATGACATCAATAAATAAATATCAGTACCATCACATCATATAAATTATTAATTTATCCAACTTCAAACACTAATCTATCCATACATTAAAAACTAACTATCCCCACATAAAATATCGTATCAAAAAGTTTTGGGACGCAATAACTGTGATGGGGGAGTATTAAATTTGACTCCATCATTTCAACAATAATTAATAGTTTTCGAGATTTTTTTTTTTTAAAAAAAAAAAAACAAACAAACTATAATACCACAAGAAATTTAAAATTTCAATCATGTTTTTACCTTAAAAATATCGACATGAGCCATAAGTCAGCTTGCAAGCTTTCATATGGTTCAAAAGTATGGTGTGTTTAGTACCAACACTTGTAGTTATGAACTTTAATTGCAAGCTGAACTTTATGGTAGCTAGAGAAGAACCGTAGATTTTGATAAGAGCTGGAGTATTTAATTTTATAAAAAGTATATTTAATGAGTAGGTACTTTACAAAAATTAATCAAATTAAAAAAAGCAGTTTCAAAATCTCTTCTCAAAAGCTAGAGTAGTTGTTTGTTTGCAAGCTTCTTTTTTCCGGCTGCAAGTTTTCCCCTTTTTTTTTATTTATTTAGTACTAGTATTTTTTAAGCTACGAAAAGCTCATAGGAGCTTCGAGAATACTCTAGTATCTCAACGAATCAGTCTTATGGCATTTTAAATATGTAGTGACCCTTATGTAGTCCCTAGCTTAAGAAGATAAGAGGAAATTCGCTTTTCATTTTTGACGATACAGATTTTTATTATAGTTCTCCATTCGCTCCATTATTTGTATTCAAAACATTTTTTTGACATATACTATACAGTAATGTATTCCTTTCATGGTGAATATCTTAAAATATATATAAATAAACATTATACAAAATATTTATTACAAAAATATGGGATTAGAAAAATATAATCAAATCCAACTTGAATATATTTTTTTATTATAAAACTAAAGAAAATTATAAACAAGTCCAAATGAAACAAACATAATGGTAAAGAGGGTGTTCCAAATTGAAGAAAAGAAATAAACAGATTATATATTTCAGTTGCAGGAGCAGGAGACTCTTGTGCCATGTTTTAAAGTATTAAGAATTAATGGAGATCAAAGTCCACATCGACTTTTGTTGAGTCCCTCCAAACTTGAAGTCTCTAGAATGGCCTACAATATTCATGAACTACCTAGCAATATCTTCTCCAATCCCAGTGAGTTCTAGAGAGATCTAAACTATTCTACACTAGTCCACATTCTAAAGGATTCTAGATTTGTATAGAAGTGTACTAGAATGTTCCGTAGGCTAGTATAAAAAGAGGTGGTGTGGTCATTTGCAAACCACCACAACACACAAACAACCAACCGCAACACGACACAAGAGCACAAGCACTACCACAATACTTCAAGAGTTGTAAGTGTTGAGTGATCAATAAAAGTTCTTTCTTCCTTTGAAGATCTATCTTCATCTTTGAGAGTTTTCCTCATCCTTGAGAGTGAGTGCCACTATTATAGTGAGGATATCCAACACTTGCACACACACTTGGGAAAGAGTTCCGCTGCTAATACGTGTTCTTCCCAACAAAGTGGTATCAGAGCCTCGTTTGTTGAAGCCATCACCCGATGGAAGGTGTTGTGATGCACGATGGTGATATGTTCAAGCTCACAGCCGACAACTACTCCTATTGGAAGCCGATGATGGAGGATCATTTATACTGCAAGGATCTGTACGAGCCTATCAAGAATGAGAAGAAGCCGGAGGGCAAGAAAGATGCCGAATGGGATCTCTTGAATAGGAAAGCAGTCGCAATGATCCGTAAGTACATCGATCGAAGTTTGTTTGAGCATGTTTCCACCTACACTAATGCATATGAATTATGGACCAAACTAGAGTCCATGATTCAAAAGAAGACACCTCGGAACAAAGCTCATTTGGTTCGTCGGTTGGTGAAGTTGGAATACAAGGATGGCCAGAGCATGATTGAGCACTTGAATACCTTCAAAAGTCTTGTGAATCAACTCACAAAGATCGAGATGAAGGTTGATGATGAGTTGCAAGCTCTATTGCTACTCAGCTCTTTGCCGGAGAGTTGGGACACGCTTGTTGTTACTCTTAGCAACTCGTGTCCAGAGGGAAAGCTAACTATGGATATAGTTGCTGATAGCCTGCTCAATGAAGAAGCCCGGAGGAAGGAGCGAGGAGACTCTGCACACTACGAGGCCAATGTTGTGGAGAACCGAGGAAGAAATGAGATCCGTGGAAGAAGCATCAATCGAAGCCGCGACAAATCCCGGGGTCATTCCAAGTCACGCACGAGGGTCACTTGCTACTATTGTGGCAAGGTCGGGCATAAGAAATCAGAATGCCGGAATCTCAAACGCGACCAGAGGAATGGGGTTGTCAAGCAAGACTCGATAGAGCCAAGGAAGAACGAAGATAAGAATACGACGGCGATAACCACGGAAAATAAAGAAGACATCTTCCTCATTGGAGAAGACTACTTGAACATTGCATGTGACGACAGTACGTGGATAATCGACTCAGGTGCGTCAATCCACGTAACTCCACACAGAGAGTTCTTCTCAACATATAAAAGTGGTGATTTTGGCACTGTGAGAATGGGGAATCACGTGTCAAGCAAAATCGTGGGGATAGGAAACATCACTTTATTAACTAACACTGGATGTGAGCTGGTGTTAAAAGATGTCAGGCATGTTCCAGATATGCGACTCAACCTTATCTCAGCCGGTAAGCTCGATGATGTTGGATACATAACTCAATTTGGAGCCGGAAGATGGAAGCTTTCGAGGAACAACATCATCGTTGCCAAAGGAATGAAAGATGGGACGTTATACATCACCCAGGCCAAGCTATGCATGGGAGAAACCAATGTCGCTCAAGATAGGCCGTGTCTGGAGCTGTGGCACAAGAGACTTGGGCATATGAGCGAGAAAGGGCTGCAAATCCTTGCCCGAAAGGAGCATCTTGCCGACATGAAAGGTAAAACACTAGACCCCTGCACTCACTGTTTGGTTGGCAAGCAACATCGAGTCACGTTTTCAAGAAGTAATCAGCCTCATAGGAGAAAGCATATTCTTGACTTGGTGCACACCGATGTTTGCTCGATGATGGAGAAATCCATGGGTGGTGCATTGTACTTTGTTACCTTCATCGATGACCACTCTCGGAAGGTTTTTGCATATCTATTGAAGACAAAGGATCAAGTCATAGACGTCTTCAAGGAGTTTCATGCAAGGGTAGAGCGAGAGACAGGGTTGAAGCTGAAGTGCGTCCGAGCTGATAATGGCGGTGAATATCGTGGCCCGTTCGATGCATATTGCAGGTCACATGGAATCAAGCTCGAGAAGACTCCACCGAAGAAACCTCAACTAAACGGTGTTGCTGAAAGAATGAATCGCACCATCACAGAAAGAGTTCGGTGCATGCTTTCTCACGCTAAGCAACCTAAGTCCTTCTGGGGAGAAGCAGTGGCAACTGCCGTCAGCATCATCAACTACTCCCCATCAGTACCTTTGGATGGAGATATCCCAGAGGAAGTCTGGACGGGAAAAAGAGTCTCATATGACCGTTTCAAGGTGTTCGGTTGCCGAGCGTTCGTTCATGTTCCCAAAGATGAACGTGCTAAGCTTGACTCAAAGACAAAGGAGTGCATCTATCTCGGTACACCACATGATGAGTTTGGTTACCGGCTTTGGGATCCAACAGCCAAGAGGATCGTCAGGAGTAGAGATGTCATATTCTTCGAAGATCAGACTATCGAAGATTTTCGTAATGAGAAGAAGTTGATGGTTCGATGTCGTGCCTCTCCTGATACACCAACAGTGGAGCATAATGACCAAGGTGAACAAGCAGCCGAGGATGCTGATGCCGAAATACCTACATCGAATGACATAAGTAACGAAGATGTTTCTTCTGAGTCAGGCGACACAGAATCATCACAAGAAGAAGGTGAGACTCTACAACCTCAGTTACGTAGATCCACACGTGAGAGAAAACACTCCACTAGATACCTACCAGATGAGTATGTCATATTCACGAGTGAGGGGGAGCCACAAAACTATAAAGAGGCTATGGAAGATCAACACAAGGAAGAATGGTTGAAGGCCATGCATGAGGAAATGCAATCGTTGCATGAGAACCACACCTATGACTTAGTGGAGTTACCAAAAGGGAGACGAGCATTGAAAAATAAATGGGTATACAAATTGAAGACCGAAGAAGGAGGCGCAAGACCAAGATACAAAGCCAGAATCATCGTCAAAGGATGTGGCCAGAAGAAAGGGATAGATTTTGAAGAAATCTTCTCTCCCGTGGTAAAGATGCAATCTATCCGGGTAGTTCTTGGGCTTGCCGCATGCCTAGACCTAGAGATTGAGCAGCTAGATGTCAAGACGGCATTCTTGCATGGAGATTTAGAAGAAGAGATATATATGGAGCAACCCGAAGGATTCATGGAGCCGGGGAAAGAACACTTAGTATGTCGTCTCAAGAAGAGCCTCTATGGTCTAAAGCAAGCTCCGAGACAATGGTATAAGAAATTCGACTCCTTCATGGCCCAACATCAATTCCAGGAGACTCGCTCGGATCACTGCGTCTTCATCAAAAGATATCCTAATGGAGAATTTATCATCCTCTTACTCTATGTGGATGATATGTTAATTGTTGGTCATGACGAAAAGAAGATCGAGACACTGAAGAAGGCTTTGAGCAGATCGTTCTCCATGAAAGACTTGGGACCGGCGAAACAAATCCTTGGGATGAAGATCACTCGAGATCGTTCCAAGAGACTACTATGGCTATCTCAAGAAAGATATATTGAGAAAGTTCTTGAAAGATTCAATATGGATAAAGCCAAGCCGGTGGGCGTTCCACTTGGAGTACACTTCAAGCTAACTAAGAAACAATGTCCAACAAGTGAGAAAGAAAAAGAAGAAATGAAGAAGATCCCATATTCATCGGCGGTCGGACGCCTCATGTACGCCATGGTCTGCACTAGACCTAATATCGCCTTCGCTGTTGGCATGGTAAGTCGATTCTTATCCAATCCCGGGAAAGAACACTAGGCAGCTGTAAAATGGACATTTAGATATCTCCGGGGAACGGCCAAAAGATCTATATGCTTTGGCAAAGGAAAACCAGTGTTAGAAGGGTATACAGATGCAGACATGGCAGGAGACGTTGATTCAAGGAAATCAACATCAGGATATCTAATTACCTTTGCAGGGGGAGCTGTATCATGGCAATCGAGACTGCAGAAATGTGTGGCGCTATCAACAACAGAAGCTGAGTACATAGCGACTACAGAAGCAGGCAAGGAGATGGTATGGATAAAAGGATTACTCACCGAGCTAGGGCAGATTCAAGAAAGCCCGATGCTTCTCTGTGACAACCAAAGTGCGATATACTTGGCGAAGAATCCAACCTACCACTCCCGATCAAAACACATTGATGTCCGATATCATTGGATACGAGATGCATTGGAAGAAAAACGACTCCAACTCGACAAAGTACATACAAATGACAACTGGTCAGATATGATGACCAAAGTGATATCTATGAAGAAATTCGAAGATTGTTGCGGAGGCGCTGGAGTTACAGATCTTCCAGGTTAGTCGGGAAGGAGGAGATTGTTGAGGTCCCTCCAAACTTGAAGTCTCTAGAATGGCCTACAATATTCATGAACTACCTAGCATTATCTTCTCCAATCCTAGTGAGTTCTAGAGAGATCTAAACCATTCTACACTAGTCCACATTCTAAAGGATTATAGATTTGTATAGAAGTGTACTAGAATGTTCCGTAGGCTAGTATAAAAAGAGGTGGTGTGGTCATTTGCAAACCACCACAACACACAAACAACCAACCGCAACACAACACAAGAGCACAAGCACTACCACAATACTTCAAGAGTTGTAAGTGTTGAGTGATCAATAAAAGTTCTTTCTTCCTTTGAAGATCTATCTTCATCTTTGAGAGTTTTCCTCATCCTTGAGAGTGAGTGCCACTATTATAGTGAGGATATCCAACACTTGCACACACACTTGGGAAAGAGTTCCGCTGCTAATACGTGTTCTTCCCAACAACTTTTAACTATTGCATAATGCATTTAATTACTTTCAGGCAAAATTCCTTCCACCATAGGGAATGTTTCGAATCTTGTTGCCTTGTCGCTCCATCAGAACACTTTGACTGGAGAGATTCCATTATCCATATGCAACTTGACTTCACTCCGGTTTCTTGTTTTAGCAAACAATAGTCTCCAAGGCATGCTTCCAGAGTGTTTTGGAAACTTAAGTGAAAGTCTTCGAGTATTGTCTCTGCAAGTAAATCGTTTTTATGGCCCCATTCCAGCAACATTCACTAAGAACTGTTCTTTGAAGCTTCTTGGCTTGAGCAAGAACAAATTGGAAGGGACATTGCCACCATCCTTGGCCGGTTGCGCGCAATTGGAAGTTCTTAATATCGGATACAATAAAATACGGGATACATTCCCCGACTGGTTGGGAAGTCTTTCAGAGCTTCGACTTTTTATCATTAGTCATAATAGGTTCCATGGCGCTGTACCTAACCAACGGAAGGAGTTTTCATTTGCCAAGTTGATCCTTTTCGATATATCTAACAATGATTTCACAGGCTTCTTGCCAACTATGTATTTTGAAGGTTTTGGAAATGTAACAGATCGTGTAAGAAGAAGTGGTTCAGAGAATAGCAAACGGCAACGTGCAGATTATATTGAAACCATTTATTTTACGATATCTGTGTTTGCTGAGATCCAAATTAATATCATGTACAAAGGCGTAGCAATGGACTTGGACAAGATTCAAAAAACTTGTAACATGGTTGATTTGTCAAACAAGAAGTTTTGCGGCAGCATCCCTCCTTTCTTTGGGAATTTCACAACTCTTCGGATCTTAAACTTGTCTCACAATATTCTCACGGGCCACATTCCTACAACTCTCAGATTCTTGACTGCACTAGAAGCTCTCGACCTATCGTGGAATCACTTGGATGGGGCAATTCCAGGACAATTGGTGAACCTCTCAGCTCTAGCAGTGTTCAATGTTTCTTACAACAAGCTTTCGGGCGAAATACCCCATTCTGGTGGCCAATTTTTGACATTTGATAACACTTCATATGCTGGAAATGCTGGGCTATGTGGATCTCCATTGACAAAGAAATGCAAGGATGATGATATCAACAAGAAATCGAGTCCTCCAGCAGAAGAAGGTAAACATGGGAACAATATGTTTGATGGAATCACTTGGCAAGGTGTGTTGATGGGCTATATATGGTTTTGGAACATTAGTTGGAGTGGTCCTCGGCATTTTATACTTATGATTTCATCGGCGGAATCATTTTGTCTTGCCTAGGCTGCACATACTTTGCTTTATGTTCTGTGAAAGAAATATGGACTGTTATATTGTACTGCTACTGAAATTTCCAGATTTTAGTATTCCCAACTTTATGCTGATTTAGTGTGTGACAATTTGGCCAAGTATTGTGAACCTCTTGTTCTAATATATATTCACATTTCAACCCTGTCAGTCTATTTTTGCTTTCTGTAGATAGAATAAGGTACGAAGTATATGCGTAGCATTTTTGTCCTATGGAAAATAGCTTAAAGTGCTGGATGGTTTCAAAATGATGCATATGCAAGCAGTGGCGGACACAGAGT
Source organism: Hygrophila difformis (assembly GCA_030278955.1). Lineage (NCBI taxonomy): Eukaryota > Viridiplantae > Streptophyta > Magnoliopsida > Lamiales > Acanthaceae > Hygrophila > Hygrophila difformis. The sequence goes on along the minus strand of JAOANR010000005.1, from coordinate 32,524,281 downwards.
CTCTTGGTTGGGGGCGGGAGCAGGATGCGACCAAATGTCTTTCGCCTTATTTCATCTTTAATTTTCATAAGATACCTATCAATTGTTTTTCGTTTTTCCGGATTGTTAATAATATCACTCTCTTCATCTAACTCTACCGGGCTTTCTTATTATGATTGTTAACTCTATCCGGGCCTTCATATTATGATTGCTAACATCACTGAATTTAATTTTATAGAGCTAGAAGGAGCATTATCAGATTAGAGAAATTCATTGTTATGTCCTGTTTGGGAGAATGAAGGTTTTGGACATCAAAGTTTGTTTAATGGAGTCGAGATATATTTATTTTGTAGATGAGTTTGCTCATATGTGTCCAATTGTGGGTTTAGGTTTCTCAGATTCGGACCAAGAAGGGACAGACCAAAATCTTGTACAATTGTGGGATAGCCTCATGAACGGTACAGTATATGCTTGAAACTGTAACCTTTATCATGCCGAAATCAAACATGCAAATTGCAATGCTGATGTTGTACAAGAGACATGATACAATAAAATGGACCACTAGCTGCCTAATTTGTTCCTAGGCAGTATTGTAAGCTGGTGAGAAATCTCACAATCATTTCCACAAATTTCAGCAGTGACTGATACTCCTACAACTTTTCATATACAGTATGTAATATGTTCGTTGATTCTATGTTATATAATTTAATGAGTTAAATAACCAGTCAATGTAATAGGAGTACAAGTTTAAAGAGTATATAACTATTAAAATTAATTGACAATACTTACTTCCTAAGATCCAAACACAACTTCATCCATCCCGTTATGCATTAATATAATTAAGAGCCATGAATTATTGGATCCATTATTCGTTTCTTTGCAAAATACGATTTTGACAAATATCTATATCTATATCATATATAAAAAAATATCTCTTACGAACAGTACCCTACCCTTATGAACAGTAACCTATCAATTCTTTCTCACAAAAATCCCTTATGAAGAGTAACCTAACTATTTCCTCAACATTCACTTTCTGCACGCAATCCAATTCACATTTCTAAAGATCAATAACTCATCAATAACTCAAAATGTGTGCCAAAAAAAAAAGTTTCTAAAAATTTGATATTCTAAAACTACACGATGAGACGAATCTAACGAGATCCCACTTGACTATTTTTTTTCTCATATAGATGTTGAATAAGTATTAGTCAAAGTTGAATAATAAACAGTAGCAAAAGTCAATTCATTTTCACTATAAAAACTAAGTAATTATTAAAAAAAGGTGCATTTTCATCAAAATATAGGAGAATCAAATTTGAGCGAAATTCATGTTAGATAATTTAATTTCATTAATTATTATAGATAAAAAATACTACAAAATAAAAGATGTAACAAAAACTTTATAGGTTGATAGGTGAATAATAAACAGTAGCAAAAATCAATCCATTTTCATTATAAAATTGAAGGAATTTTTTTTTTGAGGGGATGAAATCATTAATGTAGGAAAAAAACCGATCAAATACACCAATTGTCCGTTGCTGGCTCCCATCACGCAGCATAGCCCATGACCAAATCTAAACAGTAAAAATCAAAGCTAAAGCAGGCAACATTCACTACAGTCATAGAGTTACATCAGGAAGTCCCACACTAAACAGCTGCTTCGGAGGAAAAGGATTTCCAGACGGCATCCCAAAACAGTCCCACTTCCCAAGCCTCTGTTCACCAGTAGCTGCTAATGACTTAGACCTGTCTGCGGAGAGATCCCACAATGACACCAATAACGTGTATAGCATGAATGACATGAAGACCACTCTTGAAGGAATTATAAGTTAAAAAAATATGTATAATTCACTTTCAAAATATAAGGAACCAAATTCGAGCAAAATTCATTAGATAATTTAATTAAATTAATTATTATAGATAAAGTATACTACAAAATAAATGATGTAACAAAAACTTTATGGGTTGATATTATACTTATTCTTTAAATATAATTTCAATATTTGTTATTATTCATTTATTCTTAACCAATACTCAATTAATTGGAATTATAGATAAAGAATATATTGTAAATTAATAAGTACTTTATAGATTAATATTATATTCATTAATGAATAGCAAATATTTGTATTAGATAAATTAATTAAATAGATAAATTGCAATACGAGAGTACGTCTTATATTTTTCTAATTTAATTTGTAAATATCTACATCTTTATGAAATTTTTAATATCTCAACGCTTTAAGGTGAATCAATAATCAATTATCAAATACAATTTGATTTCACGTACTTTCTTTGTCAATGTATGACATTAAAGTCGTGAGTAGAAATGTTTTTATCTTTGTTTTTTCATTTTTTTTGTCCTTTCAACTATTTTTTTTGGATAAACGGTGATACTCATGTGTTGGCAAATGTGTATGGGAGCCCAAACCACACAAATTACAAAGGGGGATAAAGGGAGGGATAGAGGTGTCTTTTCAACTATTGTTTGTAGTATAAATATTTTTTAAGATACTAAGTTGTAATATATAAATATTGGTAATGAAATATGTTGGTCGATTTCTATGCAATGTATAGATGTTCTCATATAATGCTTAAAATAGTTTAAGGATGTTAGGGAATGTAATTGACATAATAAAATGGAACAAGTTTATTTGTTAAATTGGATAATTTTATTAATATTATCCATAATTTCCGCCAATTGGGCGGGGAAATACTAGTCAATAATAATACTGACATATTTACCAAGTGAAATAGTATATCTCTGGCCTTTGGCTTACCCAAAAAAAAAAAAAAAAAGTGAAATAGTATATCTAAGAATTTAAGGATGTCACTCCTGGAACCACTAGAAATTATTTTTCTCATTTTAAATAAATAAAATATGGATAGAAACCGGGTATTAAGGGTGGTACTGAGTCAGACAAATTTAAAACCCTACCGTTTTAAGAACCAAATTAAATTATGATCACATACGTAACTCATTAACCTTGAATTGTGGGTTGGACTAATTTAGAGCCCCAAACCAATTGAACACTTTTTAAAAGTTTATTTGCACCATCAACAACCATCATTGCAAGTTGCATCTTATGAATGAAAACTGCAATTAATTAATAATCTTCAGGAGAAATTCGTTCAACCAAAGCCAATCTTTCAAATCTCGTTGCTCTGTGGCTTTATCAGAACATGTTGATTGGAGAGATTCCATTACAAAAAACTAGTCTTGAGGGCATGGCTTCCAAAATTTTTAGGAAACTTCAGTGTGGAACTTGAAAAGTCTTTGCCAAATAAATCGCCTTCTAGGACCCATTCCCACATTTCACACATCACAGGCTTCTTGCCAGAAAAAACCCCAACGGTATCATAATTTTAATCGTTTTTCCAAACCATCCCATAAAAAATGAATTAACCCAAATCATTCAGTAACTATGCTAATTTTCGCTCAATCCATCCCACTTACCCTAATGACGATTAATGCTGACCTGGCAGTGGATTAGTGCGACTAATGATGATTAATGATGACATGGCAGCAGATTAATACACTTAATCTGGTTGACGTGGCAGCAACATTAATCGTGGGTGGGCGGGATGAATTGGACGAAAATTAACATAGTTACTGGATGGATTGAGTTACTTCATTTTTTATGGGATGATTTGGGAAAACGAACAAAATTACGGGACCGTTATTAGGGCTTTCTTTACTTCTTGCCAAGTGCCAACTCTGTATTATTTTGAAAGTTTTGGAAACATTTCATAAAAAAGTGAACGATGTTCAGACTATATTGAAGCCTATATGTAGGAGTTTCAATCTATCTACCAAGATTCAATCTAATAACTATATATGTTATTTAATAACTACACAACTTCTGCATTTTACGTAATATATTAAACATTTTTAATCAGTAATAATTCATATTTTATATAAGTAAAATTATACAAATTTGATATTCTAATACAACGGGATCAGACTAATCTAACAAAATCTCACTTGACTATGTTTTTTCTTATATAATTATGTTAAAAATAATCGAACATCATACCTGAGGAAAAAGGCAGATTATATCCTCATATTATATAGTTTTAAGTTTTTAACTCTGAATTCCTTTCATGGCCTTTATCCAATTACATTTATGGAGAATTTTCACCCACCTACAACTCTATAAGGTTTCTACATAATTACACATCCTTACTGTATTGAGTATGTTAGGTCCACGAATGCAGCAAGATAGAAAACTTTATGCAGTGGTTCACTGTGAGTGTTTGGACACAGACAATGAACAAACAGATTACGGTATCAATGTGTAACTTAAGCACAGCGGAATAAAATGAAGCATAAAGTTAACAAACAACACAAAGAGTTGTTGACCCAGTTCGGCCTTCGGCCTACGTCTGGGGGATACCAATCCAGGAGATTATTTCACTATGTGTATCAACAATGGTTTACAACCACACACAATAGATAAAATAAGTTAAATGCCTTCACTCCAGACTTCAGGCAGATAGTTGTAGTGACCAGGTGCTCTCTCCAGCTCTGGTATAGGTTTTCCCACATATTTCAACTCCCCAAAGCTAACCCACTTTGAGTTTCTCCTGAAGAAGCCTGTGAAGCACTCCTCCTTTGTTGAGATGATAAAGATGTTGAAGTCTTCTTCCTGTTTCACCTTGAGCACTCTCCTTACATGTATCTCACATTCACTAAAGGAAAGGAGAGAACAATCAGAAACAGAGGTGATCAAGGCTGGTTTAATCCTACAGCAACAGATGGATTCTGTGTACACAGGACTGTAGATTGAAGTGGCTTCTCTATAAGTTGTTCTGAAAGCTTGAAGGAGTTTCAGAGTGTTTCAAGAATGATAATGGTGAGAAGTGTTTTCCCAAGCCTCTGAAAATCTCTTTTAAACCAGTAGCTAACAGCAGACAGATTTGTATTCCATACCATTTTGGGAAAGAGCTGTTGGGAGAGTTCAGTCCACAGATTTTGAATTCCTTTCCTATTTGGGAAAGAGCTGTTAGACACAGGCAGCTGTCTGCAAGTTTCCCTTTTCTGATCAGGGGAAGAATCCCTACATAGAGATGTTAGCATACAATCTTCCAGATAAGGAAATAGTTGTTGGAGCTGGATATGGCTGGCACTCTCTCAAACTTCATCCATTTCGCACATGTTGCATGTTGCCATGGTGGTTCAATCATCGGTGTTGAACTTCTGTCAAAACACATGACCCAACAATCTCCCCCTTTTTGACAGAAAGTGAGCCAGCACACAAATACAACCGATGATGAACTAAACTAGAATACAGGAAATAGAAATGCATCCCATTTACCCAACCACCATTTACATTTCCCAAATGAATAAGCTCTTTACAACATATGACAATGTCAACATAGAGCTTGTACATTCAAATCACAAGGGGAAATATCTAGCAACCAGTTCGCAAATACCAGCAACCAAATGTCAGCAGTTCATAAGCCATATATTGAAATGAGATTAGAGTTAGAAAGATGTTACCAATCTCCAGAGGTGTTCAGTTCAGCGCGTTGAATTTGATCTCTTCCCCTCTGGATCACTTTGGCTGGAAAAAAGCATTCTGACTCCCCCTCAACTGCACTGGCATCACCGATGATAAACCTCTTTTGGATATATAGAAACCCCTTTCAATCCTCTTGTTCTCACCATTGTTATTCCTAGAGATAACTATGATCTCTGAAAATTTCTCCTGGACCGAGATATTAAAAAAATTATATTCGGAATTGACTCAATGAACAGGTCCAGTAAGCCTCATTTGATCTCCCCCTATCAAATATAATTCCTGCAGCCCAAATCATTAGTAAATAAACATATTGAACAAGTTTTGGGTTAGGAATTTGAACCGTATACACAATGGGGGGATCCGATCAGCATCATTCAGATAATGTTGCAAACCCCAAGGTCTCTTCTTAATGATTCAACCTTGCTTGCTTCAGTCCTTGACGTGAAACTTTGTAGACCACCAAGTTCTTTGTAGTCAATCATCTTATTTACTTGCTTGGTTGATGAAGCAATAAGACTGACCATGGTTCCTTTGGCACGCCATTCTCTTCTTGGGATACTCCTCTTTAAGTTCTCATTAGGCAAAAAATGACTGGTCTGCCGGATAGAGCATCTCTGGCAAGAATGTGACAAGTTTCTGCCTTATGACCATAATTGTGACAGTAGTCACATTCCAGGGGCACACACGTCTTCTGATCTTTGACTTTGATCCTTTGACTTGATCAACGATTTCCTTTGTGCTTCTCATTGGAACTTCATCAGTAAGATTTCCACCTTTGACAAACTTCCTTTGATTCGAACTGGAGCTTCCTCGATCATAGCCAATACTATGTCTGTCACCATGAGATTTTCCAGCAGAAATGATTTCATCAAGAGTTCATTTTCCTTTGTTGAGCTTGCTGATCAATTCTTCATCACTGGTTACTTTGGCATTCAACACTTGAACCTGTTTAGTGAGTGTGGTCACCTTTTCCTTAAGTGTAGTCTTTTGATTGGACAGGACAGTGACCTGATCAGTAAGTCCTTCATTAACAACTGTGAGCTCATGAACCTGTTTAACAAGTTCATCATTTTGTTTGGACAACTCTACTGAACATGGCTCCAAGATGTTTACAAGATTGCTCAGCTTATCTCTTTCATTGCTGGCATCTGTTAACTCTTCCCTTTGAGCAAAATATTTCACTTTGAGATCCTCAAATTCACTTTGCAATCTCCTGAATTCCTCTTCTTTATCATATATCTCATTATATAGATCATTGAGTACTTCGAAACTCTCATCTCCTTTCCTGTCAAATTTGGAAGAAGAACCATTATAATAATCCACATGAGTAACACAAATAGGAAGGTTACCAACTTTGTTTGATTCAAAGTCTGAATCAGAATCTGAATCCCAAAAGCCAACAAATGCTACTCTTGTTACATCATCACTCTCACTATCACCGAAGCTTGAACTCTCTTCATCACGGAAGGTGGTACAGTAGGTCTTCTTAAAGCCTTTAGATTTATTTTTAAGATATCCACAATCAGCTCTTATGTGACCATAGCCTTCGCACTCAAAGCATTTGGGTCCTCTGGAATCAAAAGATTCTTTGGACTGCTTCTTTTCACTTCTGTCACTCCTTCTTCTTTCTGGTCTTTTCATAAAAAAGCTTTCTCCATTCTTCTTCCCACAATTTTTGATCCTCTTATCCCTGAGGATCCTGGCAATACGTTTTGAGAGCTTCACCAAGTCCTCATCATCATCATCATCTGAACTCGAATCATCTCCAGAGAGTTCGGTGTTGGATCTGGATTCCAGCTTGAAGGTAACACATTTGCCAGTGAACTTCTTACAATGATCCATCTCCCAAGACTGTAAGATCCCCATAAGCTCGTCAACAGAAATAGTGGCATAATCCTTTTGTAGTTCCAGAGCAGCAATCTTTGGATTGAATCTTTCTGGAAGTGTACTTACAATCTTAGTAACTATCTCCTGAGAGGAGTAGGTCTTACCAAGCTGTTGTGCTTGGTTGGTTAGAGTACGAATTCTACTAAAATAACTATTGATAGACTCATGTTCATCCATGAAAAGTTTATGAAACTGTGCTTGAATTGAAATAATTTTAGAAGTTCTAACAGGAGCCGAACCTTCATGAGAGTTTACCAGTATCTCCCATGCTTCAAAGGTTGTGGTACATGTACAGATCAGGCTGTATTGATCCTCGGTCACTGCACTGAAGATCGCATGTAGTGCTTTGGAGTTCATGTTTGTGTAGACCCTCTCGCCTGCAGTCCACTTCTTTTTGTCTTTAGGTATGGTAACACCATCAACAGTCACTGAAGGGGGTTCATACTTTGTGAGCACAGCATCCCAAGCCCTATCATCGATTGACATCAAGAAAGAGCGCATCTTATTTTTCCAGAAGGAAAAGTTTGTTCCGTCGAGCAATGGAGGCTGGTTGAATGCCGATCCTTGACTCATCTTGCTGTTTGGATCTCTCTCGAAAGAGTGTGGCTCTGACACCACTTGTTAGGTCCACGAATCCAGCAAGATAGAAAACTTTATGCAGTGGTTCACTGTGAGTGTTTGGACACAGACAATGAACAAACAGATTACGGTATCAATGTGTAACTTAAGCACAGCGGAATAAAATGAAGCATAAAGTAAACAAACAACACAAAGAGTTGTTGACCCAGTTCGGCCTTCGGCCTACGTCTGGGAGATACCAATCCAGGAGATTATTTCACTATGTGTATCAACAATGGTTTACAACCACACACAATAGATGAAATAAGTGTTAAATGCCTTCACTCCAGACTTCAGGCAGATAGTTGTAGTGACCAGGTGCTCTCTCCAGCTCTGGTATAGGTTTTCCCACCTATTTGAACTCCCCAAAGCTAACCCACTTTGAGTTTCTCCTGAAGAAGCCTGTGAAGCACTCCTCCTTTGTTGAGATGATAAAGATGTTGAAGTCTTTTTCCTGTTTCACCTTGAGGACTCTCCTTAAATGTATCTCACATTCACTAAAGGAAACGAGAGAACAATCAGAAACAGAAGTGCTCAAGACTGGTTCAATCCTACAGCAACAGATGGATTCTGTGTACACAGGACTGTAGATTGAAGTGGCTTCTCTATAAGTTGTTCTGAAAGCTTGAAGGAGTTTCAGAGTGTTTCAAGAATGATAATGGTGAGAAGTGTTTTCCCAAGCCTCTGAAAATCTCTTTTAAACCAGTAGCTCACAACAGACAGATTAGTATTCCATACCATTTTGGGAAAGAGCTGTTGGGAGAGTTCAGTCCACATATTTGAATTCCTTTCCTATTTGGGAAAGAGCTGTTAGACACATGCATCTGTCTGCAAGTTTCCCTTTTATGATCTGGGGAAGAATCCCTACATAGAAATATTAGTATACAATCTTCCAGATAAGGAAATAACTGTTGGAGCTGGATATGGCTGGCACTCTCTCAAACTTCATCCATTTCGCACATGTTGCCTGTTGCCATGGTGGTTCAATCATCGGTGTTGAACTTCCGTCAAAACACAGGACCCAACAGAGTATTCTTTCCAAGTTTGTTTGGAAACTTTTTCAAGGCTTCTAAGTTTATTTATGTTTTAATAGATACCGTGATTGAAAAATGCCTAAGTTAATTCCATTCACCAAGGTAAGATTAAAACTTTTATCATGGCTGGCTTGATTGATCTTATTGGATGAGTCTTATTATCCTCTTATAATAAGACTTTTACGATAAGGCCAATCAAATGAATTTCTTCGTGTTGCACATGATTTTATAAGTAAGTCACACATAAACAAATATATGATGAATAGGGATCCTGAATGCTCTAATGTCAACTAGTAATTGCTTTCTTTCTATTTGGCATCTAAGAGGGCTAGTAAAAATTACAAAATTGAAAATGAAAGACGAAAAAAGAAAAAGAGAATAAACTAGGTAGGGTAGAGAACTCTGGCAGCCTTGGCTGAGAGCATCATGGAAATGTCGGTCGGGGGAGAAAGTCCAGATGACTTGGTCTCATGAGTGAGGTTATCAGCCCATGTTTCACCGTACCAGCCACTTGGCTTCACGTTAATTAAGGATGTGGGATGCAGACACGTCCATGCAGGAAGACGACTTCTCATCATATGGCTCCCAATATCTACAGGGGGTGGAAAGGCCCCACAGCATCTAGCTTGAGCATCCCATGTGTTTGTTCATCGTTTATTTATCAACAGAAAAACCTGTAATAAACTATCAACTTATCCTACTGTAATCCAACAAAGTTGTTCATACCGGAGTTCCCTTTCCAACCCCCCTTTTGGAGGGGAAAAAAAATGACTATAGACCGCTGGTACAAAAGGAAGGCAATTGGGCAAGTTTTCGAAGGCTAAATTTGGAGCAATCCGTGTTTATGCATAAGTTTTCTTTATTATGCATGTAAAATTTACTCCCTCTGTGCCATTTAACTTGTCTTATTTGACTTTTGCACACAATCCAATGCACTTTTTCAATCGTTAATATTTCAAAATATGTAGAATGAAAAATTATGTAAAATATATATCATAAAAATACATGATTATGCGATCCTAACAAGACCCAACTCGATTATTTTTTCCAAATATATACTAACAAAAATATTGAGTCAAAGTTAAATAATAAACAGTGCCAAAACGTCAACAGGACATATTACCTGGGACCGAGGGAGTAATTTTTATCGGAAGTCTTTTTCCATGTATAGATTGACTTAGAAAACTTGACTTGAGCATTTATTACATAAGGGCATTTGGTTAGCGGGGTCATTAGGGCGTTAGCATCTATGATTACATATATTCCCAATCATGCATATCCTTTGATAAGATTGAAGCTCGTCATCACAGGCCTTCCCCTGATGTTGCTACGGGCTTGGGGTTAATCAAATGCTAGGACCCCGAATTCCCACCAACTATCTCCACCGAAGGCCCATCTACTTGTTGCCCCAGGCCCATCACACTTGTCCAAGTAATATCCCCCTCCCTAACATTACTCGGCCCAATACTGGGTTCCACTTCTAAATTTAAATATTCCCCTTCCTCCAACCCTACTTCGAAATTTCCAGAGTCTTGGACTTCACCACAACATGCGCCATAATTGTCATTATTAGTAGCCGCCATCATATCAGCCTTACTCTGGCCCCCATGTTCACCGTTAGAACTCTTTCCACCAAGACATTGGGATTGGACTTGTAAATCGATTCATAACCTTTCGATCGCATTTCGGGTAAGAAGATTGCGCTATAAAGTAAGTCCTATGAAATTCTAGTCCCCAGACATGGAAGTCCTGGTCTTCCGAGCTTCTGCTGCTCCGGAAGTGAGCCCACTGTTCCATTGCCGGAATGTCGTTCCTCCGGAACTCCTCCTCTCTTCCCAGTCAGTGTCCGCCAGCACAACCGGTTCGCAGAAGTTAGCAACTACTCTTACCCCTATGATGTGACCGCCCACCTGAACTTGCATCTTAGTCGGTATTTGAGCTTCATCAAAAATTGCCACCAGTAACTTAGCCCAATCAAGTCTCTTCTTCTCCTCCATTTCTCTATCAATTGTTATTATCTTGCCCCAGCGATTCACCAATCGATGGAGATTATCCACGCACAACCCTGTGAATGGCAGCCCAAAGACATAGATCCTAACAAGTTGGCGACGCACCATGACCCCTTTCTCCCACCTCCTCTTCCATGCAACGAACATGCGATCACTTCGGTCCGTCAGACAGTTGTCCCTCATCTCAGTACAATCAAATATGACAACCACCATATGCCCACCTCCATATACAACCTCACTGCATGTAGTTAAGTGTTGAATAACCAATCTTGAAAATCAGCTCCAGATTGTTTAACTCTACAACCGCAGCACGACGAAATCTAAAAACATCTTCCTGAACCTCCTTCAGATTAACCACTTATACCTTTCTTGCCACTACACCTGTTTTAATCCTTTTCCCTACCCCTCGAATCACCTCAGCAAAAGATCTCTCATCACTCCAAGTAGCCGCCCCTTGAGGCAGTCTTCCCTCACCACCATAAACCCTAGTTTCAGTCATCAGCTTGTTTCTACTGTGAACACAAACAGCCTGCCCAGTATCCTTTCGACTCTGTTTTGCCCAGTTCGCTCTTAAGGTTCTCCCCCTCTAATTCCATCCATTCATTCTCCTGATCGTTGTTTCTGCTTCGGATCTTCTATAGTATCGAAAGAATCCGAACTTGAACCCATTCTCCGGCCACCTTCTAGACGGAAAATACCAATCTCGGACCTTCGCTACCTTTTCCATTTCATGATAAACATCATTGTTCGCCGCTGTAACACCCCGATTTTTGGTCACCCAGGTCGGGATGTCACCGCCACACCTCCCTAGTAAGACACGGTTTCTCCGGCTTACTAAAGAGATGCAAGGCTAGGTATTTCAGTATTTAAAAGCTTTGAAAATATTTGCAAACAACCCATACAATATAATCTCGAAAATAATAATATCATAGCGCAGCGGAAAAAGTATTTAAGTATAATATTGCAGCGGAAATGTAAATACGACCAACATGGTCAAAACACGGGTTAAACAGGCCCGTTTATTCCAATGTCTAATGCAAGAATTTAAATAATAAAGTTTGCAAAAATATGGTTCTCCCATGCATGAACGTGCTCATGATCATTCCACATACTCTATAAGGAAAAAGGGAAATAGAATGGTTTGGTCAGCACAACTTGCTGAGTAAGTTAATACATGCATGATCGTAGGGTTTAAAAGCCATTAATTTAATATTTACATAAAAGCATGATAATATTCATAAATAATTTAAATGAAGTCATAAGTAATTTAAATAAAGCATTTAATAATTTAAAGAACGACAATTAAAAATATTTAACTATCCCCATTACTCCCAAGATAATATAACAAGTATTTCACGATTGCATCGCAATCTCGTCAATTTAGCCGGAAACCGGCGGCCGCAGCCGTGTCTGCCATACCCAGTACCACTCCGGAGCCTCGAGAAACCCATAAGGATATTCACGAGAGTGTAGGCCATATATCTCATGCCGTTTTGGCAACATATCTCAAATATTTCGCGCGGGGTCACCATCGTCCATATAGGCACGAAGTGAATTGTTAGGAGGGCACACTGCAGAGCACTCACCCCCTAATTTTAACGATCAAGTTCGTAAGGGGATTTCCTAAATTTCCAGATTTCATATATTTATTTCAAAGAGTCTTCTACTCGTTTAAACCTTAAAGGCTAGTTTCTTCGTTTCAACAATATTTCAAGATTTGACTCGGTCAACCACAGTTTACTCCAAAATTCATTAAAATCGAGTTTAATTCCAAAAATTCTGAAATTTCACCACTAACTCAGAAACATCAAGATGAACAACTTTCGTGTTTTAACTTTTTCAATCTGAGTTACCGAAATAGGTCAAAATCATCAATTTTCGTGACAACCTAAATCTGTCCGAAATTCGTATACAGCAGTTCAAGATTATCAAGATCTACCATAGCAAATCAACTCCAAAATTAATGAAATTTTACAGAGACCTTTTTAAGACATTTATCTACAACTTTCATGTTCGGCTAAAGATCTAAATCGGTCTAGAACCTATGTCAAAAACGTGATCAAGATCGGACCTAAGTTCTGTCAAGAATTTCAAGATCCAATTTCAAGCAGTTTGGTTTCGGTTGGTTTTCACATATCAAATCGTCTCTAAAAATTCTGAAAATTTTACAGTAGATAGATCTAAGCCTTAGGAACGTTTTTCGTGTTTTAAGTTTTTCCATTTGAAGTCGTTTTAAGGTACAGAAAAATTCGTCAAAACTGTTGCGCCGGTAGAAAACATTCAATGACAGATTTACGAAAGATTCGATTAAGCTTTTAGGTTTCGTGTTTTAATTACTCTCAAAACCATGTAAGTATTAACTTACTGATTTGTAGATATCCGGGATCGTCTATTTCGAAGGCGTGGCTTCCAGTCCTCCGTCTATCCTCTCCGTTCGTCGGGTTCTACGTTCTAGATCCGATTCGGGGCATAGAAAGAAAAATAAGAAGATTAGGATTCGTTTTCGAATCAAACGTAAGAGACGAATGGATCGGAACTTACCACGACGTCTAGGAGACTCTGATTTTCGTCCAAATCAGTCTTGCCTTGGTCTCGTGCCTCCGACGACTCCGGAATTAGGGTTTTCGGACGTTTAGAGAGTTGTAGGGTTTTGAAAAAGTATTCGGAACTTTTAAGAGGGCTTATTTATAGTTGAACAAGCCCTAGGGACGCCCAAGGTCTGCTCATAGGAGTCTTGAGCCGAAAGGTGTTCAACCGAAGTCGGAAAATCCGGATTCGGGCGAGAAAATCTCGCACGGGCGAATCTGTCACATGGCGCGGTCGTGGCGCGCTCTTCCTCCTTCGACCGCGCAGCCACCGCGCGACACTCGCCTGGACTTCGGTCCGGGCGGGTCGTGCGATCCGTCGTGCATTTCCTCCTCTCTTTCGGACTTCTATCCCTCTATGCTCCCGTTTTCCGATTTCCGGGGTATCTTCGGGTTTCTACTTTCTCTCTAAGTTTTTACTCGGGTCTAATTGGATGTTTGGACTCGAATTCTCGAGTTCATTGGTGTCGTGTTCCGGTGTACAATTTATTTACCTTTAATAATTCTTTTTATTTAATTAAATTCCTTTAATTCCTTTTTAAGCTAAATCTCATTTCTCATTTCCTTATCCTTATTTATTTATTTATTTGCTGGATTTATTTATTGATTGTTTATTTATTTTATTTATTGTTTATTTATTTTATGTTGGAAAATTCTCAGTATTACAGTCTACCCTCCTTAAGAATCAACTTCGTCCTCGAAGTTGTGTTTCAGCTTTTCTCGTGCTAAGGTCTTTTGTTTGTTTTATTATGTTGTGACTGAATTTAGAATTAAAACTTCTAAGCTGCCTACGTACCCTGTGAAGGGATCAAGCCATAACGTAGTTCAAAAGTTTTAAAAAATGCACGAAAAATAGGTGGTATGACAGCCGCATCCACCAGAATGTTCCCAACAAAGACTCCAAAGCAAGCTCTGCAATCGTTGGCGCCAGCCCAACCTCCTCCGCTTCTCCCAGGGTTTCCTCGTCTTTGCCATCCCCGCCTCTTGCCAGCCCCTACCTCTTCGCGCCACACCAACCCCACTCGCACCTGTCTTGATCTACAAGCCATCGAACTCCCTCTCCCCAACCATCTTGGTCGCCGGACCGGACATTATTTTGATCGCACCACAAACTTCCAATTTTATAATTTATGGTCCAAAAGTATAAGTCCTCTTCTTTTTGTGGCCAATTTTATCATGTAAATTCAAATAAATAATATTACTTCCATCTTATTTATATCACTTTCTTTTTCTATCCACGCTAATTAAAAAATACTAATCAATTAATAACAACGTGTCAAACCCTAGTTCGATGATAATGGTTAAAATAAAATTACTACTTGGTAGTAAGTAGCCACACCATAATACTCCTTTCGTTCTATTTAACTTGTTTTGTTTAACTTTTGCACACAATCTAATCCACTTTTGAACACCATAATATTTCAAAATATGTACAACAAAAACTTATGTAAAATATATATATTCTAAAACTACATAATTATACTATTCTAACCAGACCCAACTCGACTAATTTTTTTAATTATATGAACAATGAATAATAGTATTAAAAAGTCAAATAAAAACGTTAGCGGGAGGGAGTATGTAATAAATAAAAGAAAAAAATAAAGCTAGAGAGGCGGAGAGGAGGACTGGAGTGCAGTGCTACAGAAACCAAGCCAACAGAAAAAGAAAAAGAGAGCTCCACTGCTCCCATTTCCAAGTCCAATTCCCCACTGTACTCTCCACAGCATCCCTTGCCTTAATTCCTTCAACTCCCAGGCTCGGGCGCAGCCATGGGCCAGGAATCTTTCATATACAGCTTCGTCGCACGCGGGACCATGGTTTTGGCCGAGTACACCGAGTTCACCGGCAACTTCCCGGCAATAGCCGCCCAGTGTCTGCATCGCCTCCCTTCCGCCAACAACAAGTTCACTTACAAATGCGATCACCACATTTTCAATTTCCTTCTTGAGGATGGATATGGTAATCGCTAATCAATCCTCTTCCCACATTAATTGAATTTCTAAGTTTCTGGCTTCCTCAATTTAATTTTTCTGGGGATGTTTGAGGAATCTCGTTTTCTTCTTCTTGATATATGGATTTTGTTGGATCTGTTGAAGTTTGATGTCTTTGTTGTAGTTACTTCAGCTGGAAGGTACGGTTCTTGCAATTTGTAAAGCATTGTAATTTCGTAATTTATTATTAATATTTTTTATTATGGATTTGGTTTTGTCCCTTTGGAATATTGGAGATTTAGGGTTTTGGATCATTAGTGAGAAAGTTATTTTAGATTCTCACAAAAGCAAGGTGAGAATTTAGCTAACTCACATTTGAAGTAAGATGGATTCTATAGGCTTTATTGGTGGTTGGATTGTTCAGATATAGTTATTTTGGGGCTCTCACTTACTTGAGTATGGAGATTTATGAAACTCAAAATCACTAAGTCTAAACCTGCAATCAATTAAGTTCGATATAGTTGTCTTCTTCATGATAATTGAACTTATGTGAATGCTGAATTAGGCAAATTCAACTGGTTTAATAGTTTATCTTTTGCCCTAATTCCGTGGACTGGTGTGGTTGCGATTGCTAATTATTTGGAATATAAATGGGCTTAGACCGCTTAGTGTTGTTCCATTGTCCTGGATAATTGAAAGATTCATAGTAATTGAGAAGATCAAACTTTTAGCATTTCACAGATGCGTAGTACTAAATTTATAATTCATTAATGATCATTCTGAGCTGCAGAGTAATTTTGTATTATCCTTTTCTGCAAGGCTCTCATTCTGACCCCTTCCAAATGTTTTGTTGGAGATATTTGAAGGTGTTGAGTGATAGAATGATCTATTAAATCACAACCATGCCTACAGAGCTATTAAAGAGAGCTAGTTCATAAAATCTACTTAAATAGTTTGTGTTTTGAAAAGGTATAAATCTATTGTATATTAGAAACCAAACCCAGTCACATTGTTTAGCCAACTCATCTATTGAGCTTGATTTGATGATATTCATGGCCGCATGTTTTATTTTATTAAAAAGCACAGGTGTAATCCAATTTCATAATTTTGTATTTTTAGTTCATTAAGATGTTAAAGATTCATATTCAGATTCTATCTTTGTGTAATATTAGCAAAGTTACTTCAAGAATATTTTTGTAATATTCAAATATATATATGATATGAGGAATACGTATCTTTTTAAAATTTTGAAATGCTATTTATATAAAGGAGAGTGGATCAATCTTACTAAACTTCTCATTCAAACTTTAAGACATTTTTTTCTTTTGTAGACTTGGGTATGGAAATTAATGGAAAGGTGCAGATAAATTATATTTTTGTTTCGCTGAAAAGAAAAGGGGAAGAACTAAACATTTGTTTTCCTTTTCGATCAAAAATGTTTATAATTTAAAATTTCCATCATTTCCCAGTTTTCCTCTTGTGTTTTTCCTTCGTTCCTTGAGCCCTAGAATGAAATGGGGCATAAGTACTTGTGAACTTTCATGAATCAAGTTCAAGTCATGAATGAACGCGTGACAACCCAGACTGAGCACTGGTTAATAATTTCATCTTACTTTGTTACAGAAGCAGTTGTATTTCTGTACTCATTGAGGATTTATTGAGCTTTTATTTTGATCCAATTTTAATGTTGGGAGTTTTGAAATATTAACAAAACCATTCTCTCTAATTCTGCAGCTTATTGTGTTGTTGCCAAAGAATCAGTTGGGAAGCAGATCTCAATTGCATTCTTAGAACGAATCAAAGCTGATTTCAAGAAAAGATATGGTGGTGGAAAAGCCGACACTGCAGTTGCCAAAAGCCTCAACAAAGAATTCGGGCAAGTGCAATGGATGAAGCTGGAGCATATTATTGTATTGTTTGTTTTCCATACAAATTTGTATGTTAACAAAATTTTTAGTGTATACTGCAGGCCACTGATGAAAGAACACATGCAGTACATTATTGACCATGCTGATGAGATTGAGAAGCTCTTGAAGGTCAAGGCCCAAGTCTCTGAAGTCAAAAGTATAATGCTCGAGAACATAGACAAGGTGTGGTGAACAAACTATATAAAAATTATCATCAAAATTCTAAATTTTGTAACATCTTTAGTTATTGTCCTCTGTTTGTTCGGAAACACTCTTTTCAGACTATAGAGAGAGGCGAAAACTTAACGGTTCTCAATGACAAGGCTACAGACCTACGTGAATCAGTGAGTATGTCTGTGACTGGCTGTTTTCAGATTCGTTCATTCTTCTAACATATCGTCTTTTGTCTGTCAAGGCACAAGAATTCAAGAAACAAGGGACACAAATACGGCGCAAGATGTGGTATCAGAATATGAAGATAAAGTTGGTCGTGCTTGGAATCCTCCTCTTCTTAATCCTTGTAATCTGGCTCTCTGTTTGTCACGGCTTCAACTGCACCAACTAAATTGCATTCTCCGGATCCCATTTGAGCATATCAATACAGAAACCATTTAATTGTGAATCGGAGAGACAGAGGATGGATTTACTCCTGAAAGCAAGCAAGGCTTCCGTCCCATGAACATCAAATTGTTTGAAGTAAGCCAAGGCTCTGTGGAATTCATATTTACTTCTCTTCTGTCGTTATGGTCCAATAATTCCTTTCTTTTTCTTGGGTGAGTTCCTCATTGTGTAGTTGAAGGGATTGTTTGTTTTCAATGGGATGTGAAATAGAAGACAAAAATATATTACTATGTTTTATGTATACAAGAGGTATTGTTAAAAGAAGGCTTTTGTAGATTACCAAAAGAAAAGACTGTTTGTGTTGTGATGCATTATAATTCAAAAATGTGGCTGGGAAACAGCTGGTGAAATGTCTGCATCGGAAGCTTCTCTGGAAGATGCATAAAAATAATTAGAAATCTCTACGCTCTGTCAGTGTCTACTTGCCACAAAGGTGAAAGATTCAATGTTGGTTTAGCTAATCTTTGCCAAGATCAAGTCTGGTGTGTGTTACTGTTAGCATGATATACTTATATGATATGCGGGTCAATTGGCCTATGAAGGTGTGTGAGCGAAAGGATCCAAGGAGGAGATTATGAAACTATATAAAATAATTATATTTATTAGGTAAAATGGTCATCAAGTAACCAATTTTGAGCGGATTCCATAGTAAGTAATACTCCCTCCGTTCCATTTTAGTTGTCTTTTTAGAAACCAAAAAGCATTCCAAAATAGTTGTCATTTTACCTATGTATATCATATTTTTCCAATATTATCCTTACTTTTTCATAAATATTACTCTTAGAATACTGTGCACTCTTTCTCCACTTTAATTTTAACTTTTTATAGATAGGGGCAAATATGGAAATTAGGGACTAATCATTATATTTTCTTGGTATACTAAATTTTACCTAAAACGTCTACTAAATATGAACGGAGGGAGTACTAAATAAGGGCCTCCCTCCCTCTCCAGCCGACCAAGGGAAGTGAAAGGAAGAATTTTTTGTGCCAGATTCATCCTAGCCGACCAAAACATAAACAATGTTTAGCATCTATGGTGACTTGGCCCCATCATACAAATTTTCTTTTTTCTTTGACATCCACAATGCCCTAGCCATCCACTATAGAAAAAGTAAAAACAAAAATGAAGAACAGAGTCCTGGCCAGCCAGCCGAACGCATCTATCGGTCGGCCAGAGCAGTAGCAAAGTGTTGAGCAGACTCCCGGAGTAGTTCCCTCAAGATCGTGTGCTAGCAGCATGTTCTTCCAAGACGATTACTTGTTTGCCTATAAATACAAAGCAAAGTAGGGGCAGAAAGTCAGTCAATCCAAATCAACAGATGTTGTAAGTTATTTTTATCCTAGTTTTACCATAGTCTATTAGCAAGCTTAGTTCGTGGTGGCGGCTTGTAGTTGGATTTATTTTAACTCCTTGTAATTAGTATTTTTAGCGATGGGCAACAAATTACTAGTATTTCTTGTTCATTTTTCTTAATTGTTGAAGGCACAATCCAATGAAATAGTGTATTCAATTTATTCATCTTAGAACTAAAAGAGCCTCACTATTTGTTATTACTAGTATAAAATTTCACGCGATAACAATTTATTAATATTATTATATTTATAATTAAAATATTAAATTATATACTACATTTTAGTAAATCTTAAATATATTGGTTGGGAAAATCTTGAATTTGAGTGAATTCTGAAAATTGCGAATTCAATTGGAATTTGAAATGAAATTGAATAGAATTTTGAGGCTCAAAACTATAGAAACTTGCGAACTTAAATTCCCAAATTCGTCGGAGTTAAGATTATATTATGCACACCCCTACTCGGTCGGTCCTGCCTCATTAGAATCATTTTTTACTCAAGATTGGAAGTGAGCAGCCTGCGGTACGCGCTCCAGTTGCCGGCATATAATAGACATGGAGTCAAGAGTTGAAGAGCCCGCAACCAAATTCCTTTTAAGTATGTGAAAATGCGACCAAGGCGAGAATACCAACATAGCCGAGTGAAAAAAAAAAAAGCAGGGATAACCATTATTTAAAGGTTGTTGACTAAAGTACAGTGACCCAAGCACTTCAACTTCATTCATGGTATGATCAGAGGGCGGGCCCAAGTGAGGCCTGGGTCAAGTGAAAGAGATCCCCCTATAGACAGACATACCACGATCCTGGAGAAGAGCTCAAAAATTGAACAAACCTCCCGGCCCTGTGACTTCCTGAGTGCACAATATCTAGTTGTTCTAGTCCCCCCTAATAACGCCCAAAGACCCTCTCAATCATCTCAACCAAAAGCTTTAACACTACCCCACCCACTTGTGACACCGGGCCGTGTAATGAATGAGGTGAGGCCCGCCTATATAGCTGTCACAAACCAACCACGAAAGAGTTCCCATTATCAATCTCATCTCTGATAAATTTGTCACATTCCAAAACAAGCAAAAAAAAAAAGAAAAAAAAAATCCATCTGGAGCTTCGAACAAGATTTGATAAGAACCTAAATATAGCTGCCGACCTGTGCCTCCTGTGAATACAAAGAGGAGCATATCCATACTAACTCTTATTGGTATCTACTAGTTGATTGAGTTTTGGGCGCCTTTCCCAAAACAGTTTTTTGCTTACACAAGGCTCGAAGCAGAGATATTGTTTAAGTAATTAGAGCCTCAATCTACTCAAGTCAACTGCTGGCGATGAGTTGATTGAGTTTTAATCTATTTATTTACAGTATTAATTTAATTTATAGTTGGAAGGGGTTTAGTTTGAAAATTAATTACTAGTATTTTTTATTGTTATTTGTTTATATAATTTAACAATAAAAATAATGACATGAGGATTAGGGTATGACCTAATGGTCAAGTGATTGACTTCGAACCTTCAGATTTCATATTGGAGGTGATCAGCCAAAAGTAACATACAGTAACATTGAATTTATTAATTATAACGAATTTAATAATTTTTTTAAATATTAAAGTGTGTGTAATGTATTCAGACACCAACCATATAATGAAACATAATTATTATTGTCTTTGTTCCATTTGAAATGTTTTAAATTTTTGGACACGCGGTCCAATGCATTTATTTCAATCCGATTACGCTACAACCCGTTCAAGAGCCTTTAGGTGCAGACATCACAAAAAGGCATATCGCATCACAAAGCACATCTCACATTTTTGGCACACAAATACATCTCTCCCAATACACAAAATACATTATTTCATACATCAGACAACACAACTCCCACATCACACACATGGTGGCTGCATATGTAGCTACCTGCACATTAACCACTTCCCATTTATTTAACCGTTAATATCTTAATATATAGAGAAGTAAAAATTACAAAAAATATATATATATTCTAAAACTATGTGAAAAGACGAATTTAGGAAGAACTAATTTGACTATATTTTTTTTTTCTATATAACTACAATAAAAATTTAGATCAAATATATATAATGGGGATGTTTGTGAGTTAGCTGATTCGCTAGAGCATAGCGAATTCGGAGATAGGACTCTGAAACAATCTGCTTTTGGAATCTGCTAATCTACTAACGGGTATGCTCGCTACCAAACATTTTAAATGAACAAGGTAAAAAATTAAATGGGACGGGGAGTATGATAATAGTACTAATACAGTGGTGGAGGAAAGGTTCCATCAACTTCCATCTATATTCTAGAAACATCACAAAATCAACTCTCCACCAACCATTTCCATGCCAAATTTGTTCTCCCTTGCCACCGCCGGATATACGTAAACCCCTGAAGCCGCCGCTGGTGGCGGCGGGTACCCGTACAACGGAGGATATCCTCCTCCAATTCCCTCAATCGCAGGGTACAACGAAGTATCTCGATCCCTTCCGCTCGACGGCGCAGGCGGATATACCGCCATTGGCTCCTCATAAACCTTCGCCGGCGGCGGATACACACAGCTACTGGAATCCAATTCCGCTGAAGGATACACTATCGTAGATAATTCGCGATACACATTCGCCGGCGGCGGATACACCAAATTGCAATCCAATCGCACCGCCGTCAGTTCCCTACAACCGTCCAATGGCGGATACACCGCCGTAGAATGGAATTCAACCACCGACCGCGTCGCCGTAGGCTCCAGATAAGTCTTCGCGTCCGGCGGATACACCGAATTGGTATTCAATTCCACCAGTGGCGGATACACCGACTTGGAATCCAATTCCACCACTGGATGCGCCACCGCCGCCGTTGCAGGCTCCTCATTGATCTTCCCCGGCGGCGAATACACCGTCCGATTGTCCAATTTCGCGAAAGGTCCCTCATACACACCGGAGTCCAGCTCCACTACAGGATACGCCTTTAGCGATCTTCGGCAAATCATCTCCACCGGTGGCGGCGGCGGCGGTTCTGCAAAGGTAGCTTGATCGGTGAATTTATAGGAAAAGGTGAGGTGACCCTTAGCCCTTCCGCTAGGTTTTGTGACTTGATAACTGACGAAGCTCCATCCGCCATTGGGGGCGGGAGAATCCAGGAGATCCTTAAGGGAGACGTGGACATGGCCGACGTCTTTGTCGCCCAAAGCTCTCTCGCAAACGAGCTTGAAATCGAGGATGAGGCGATTCTGCTGCAGCGCCCCGCCATCGACGGCGAGCCGGATGGGGAAATCCCAGGTGGGGTTGGAGCCCCCGTGGCGATCGGTGGGGCTTTTAACCTTATTATTGTCCTTGTCGGCACCGCCGGAGATGGAAACAACGGCGAACACTGCCATCTTGGAAAGGAGGTTAACGTTCTTGAGGTCGGTGGCACATCGGAGAATGAGATGCAGAGCTCGATCCGCCATTTTCGTCATCTGGTGAAGAACAATCAATCGAGGAGAAACAAACCTCTTTGTGTACTTATTTAGAAGGAAAACGAACAAGTCAAGAATTACAGGCGTGTGCTATATTGAATTTGATATAGTGTTAGAAAAAAAAGTTACAAAAAATGAATAAATTAATACTACACTATTGCTCTACCAAAAAATTATTATAAAAGCAGGAAAAAGAAAAAAAAAAAAGGAAAGTGAAATCCCATAAATTGTGTACAAGCAAATAAATGGATGTACGAAATGGTGGGGTTTGGGGAGTTTTCCTTCCAAAAGGAATGTTGACAAAGTAGATTTATTCTTTGAGGAATGGGGCAATAATGACGGATATGGAGGCACTTGTCGAGTTATGGAATTTGGACACAATTCCACTTCTATGGTTCTATACTTCTACTCCTATTTATTACGGGACCATGCTTGGTAGAAAGCTTAAAATGGTTTCAATTACATCGACTTGACCAATTTTAATGGATTTTTAATGGTTGTTCTCTGGTTAAAAATTAAAGAAAAAAAATAATAAAAAATGAAGGAAAGGTTTTTTAGGTAAATACCAGGGTATCCTCAGGCCACATTGGGCCCAAGACTAATTCCTCGAGGATCTGCAAAGGCAATTAAGGGCGCCTCTCCCAAAGCAGTTTTTTTGCATACACAAAGCTCGAACCCGAGACCTTGCTTAAGCGACTAGAGCCCCCATCCACTCAAGCCAACTGTTGTTGGTAATGAAGGGAAGGTTTTAATCGACATTTGAGTTTAACAATCGACAAAAATAGAGAAATCCATAATTACATAAACGCCAACAAAATTGAAAATCAAATCAAATGAGGATGCGTGGTAAATATTTGTGGAGACACAAATACTCAGATGCGAGAAGATGAGCGAGATTGTTGTTGGGACCGTGAAGGTCTACCATAACTCAGGCATTAATATAATATTGTCCGTTTTGTATCATATCTTCACGGTTTTGTCATTGTATACCTTCAAAAGACATCATGCTAGTGAAATTAGGTGGACACATATATACAATCAACTTTCTTTTGCATTTTCAAGGTGGAGTTTGCACCCAATAATGATATTTTGCGATTCATGAGAGTGATCGGAGGGTCTTATGTCATAGTGAAAACGATGGTGC
>JAOANR010000005.1:32261225-32499729 GCA_030278955.1 Hygrophila difformis | reverse complement strand
CTTGTTGCGGGGTAGAGTCTGAGATGGTAGACCACTTATTTTGTAGGTGTGGCGTGATCTCTTCTATTTGGTACAGTGGTGTGACGGGTTTTGGGGTGGCATGGGCACTCCCTGGTAATGGTGGCTGGGAATGGGAATAAAACGGGGTCATAAGGTGGTATGGTTGATGACACCTGTAGCCACAGTGTGGATGATTTGGAAAACTCGAAATGGAATATTATTTAAGGGACAACAGATAGACGTTGGGTTGGCTGTTGAAGAAATAAGGTGGAAGGTTAGTCTTTGGTGGAAGACGTTGGTAAATGGCTGTGAGGTTGGGATGGGTAGGTTGGGAGAAAACTCAATGGCGATGACTGTCCAGGCGAATAGCAGGAGTCTCAAGGTCCCTCCGAGAGGGTTGACATGGATTCGACCAATTATGGGATGTTGGAAAATAAACACGGACGACTCATCGCTTGGCATCCCGGGTCCGGTTGGGATAGGTGGGGTGATTCGTGACGACATTGGGAAGGTGATTTACACTATGTCTGATAGCATTGGGTGGAAAGACTCAACGGAAGCAGAAATTACCGCAGTACACAGGGTTTGTAAGGCGTTGTTGAGAGATCAAGGTTTTCCTTTTCCAAAACTTATTTTTGAATGTGATTCGGTAAATGTAATGAAATGGTTGAATGATCCATCTACAATACCTTGGAGGCTTCATCAGCTTTTGCCTCCCATTACGACAATTCTATCCTCTGCAGGTGATGTTCGGGTTGCTCACATATTAAGAGAACGCAATGCCATGGCGGATCATTGGGCCAGGAGTGGAGCGGAGTGAAAGCATAAAGTTGAGGAGTGGTCATAGTATGAAAAATGAATTTGTGAGATTTGTAAGTTTGGATAGGGCTTGTTCTGTAGGTTTGGGGAAACAGAAGTTCTGGTGAAAAGGCACTGCTAACTTCTTGGAACAATATGGAAAGCAGTTGTGTAATGATTTTGGGTGAATAAAACGTTTCCTATTATCCTAAAAAAAATGTGGTTGGATGGTTTGGTGGTTATTGACAAAGTATATAAAATTGAGGTGGTTGGGTTGGAATGGATATTTATGAGTTGGATGAGAGAGAAGTTAATTAAATAATAGATGGTTGGATGATTGGGTAGTTGGGGTGGTCATGGATAAAGATAGTCTAGAGGTAGTGCTATTCAGAGTGCGCAAATGGTATTTTCACGGGGTGGTTATGTTCGTGGTTTAAAATTTATGGTTTGATTTTTATATTCACTAGTTTGCGCCTTTGCGGTTTAGGTTTGGTTTGGAGAAAAAAATTAACCAAACTAGACTGCAAACCGACTATATATATATTTAATATATAAATATATATCCACTTTCTTTGTCCGGTAAACCCTAATTCAACTTATGCTTCTCTAGTTCTATTTCTTTTTTGGCACAAAGCAGAAATCAAGATTAAGATTCAATTTTACTTGTTTTCGGATGATTGTCTATGCATTGATAATTGTAGTTTTATTTTTTTTTTTCAAAAACTCCTAGTAGTTCTACTTCATTAAGTATTTGGCTTGTAAAGAGTGAACGTATGTTTTTCTTGAACTTTTAATTAGCATTTCGGAGTTTGAACTATTACATTTACGACTGTAATTTATAGGATTTTTTTATTTTTATAATTTTGGTTAAACCGAAATCAAATCGCACTAAACAGTTTTTTAAGGTTAAGTTTTAAATGTTAAAATAGTTTGATTCGGGTTGATTTTTTTCCAAACCATTTTTTGTGGTTTGGTGCCAAACTGCACCAAACCAAACCGTGTACACCCCCTAGTTAGGTGTGTAAAATTACTCTCAATGAAGTATTAAATACTTCTACTTTTTAATTTCAATAGTTAAATTTTAAATTTAGTTCTTGAATATTAAATCTTACTCCTCTACAACTTTTAATTTTTCTGTATCTAATTTCTAAACTTTATTTTTAAAATGAAACATGAAGTACTGTTGTTCAAAGTTATCCCAAAATTTACACCACTAAATTCAAATTTCAAACTATAAACTCTAAACTATAAATTCTAATTATTTTCACTCATAGCCAATAAATGGTGTTAAAACATAAATGGGTGCCAGAACATATGGGACTGCGTTTATGAGGACCTCAAATGTTGTGTGTACAAGTTGTATGATGCCGGTGTGTAATTGTAAGCGTGTTTTTTTAAGCATTTTGAATCACATTATTTGATTATTGCGCTTTCAAAATGAAAATAATATGTTAACTCTCTTTCGGTAATATCCTGTGAATCAATTATCTGTGTTTTGGAGGTTTAAACGCAATTTTCATGCAGCTAATTTTTAGTGCGACAAGGAATTACGTTTTCAATTATTTATTACTTTTATCATTATATCCCCACATCAATTCATAATTAAGGCTAATTATTTGCTCATCCAAAAAATTAGGGCTAATTATTTAATGTATTATATTAAAAATATTATATGAAAATATACAAATATTATATTTATAAAAAATCAAAAATTGATTCAATTATCAAATTTCATCGACAGGGTGATAGGGACAATGTGATCAATGGGGGTCCGTGGATGCTTTTCGATCATTACTTGCCGATCATGAAGTGGAGGAAGGAATTCGATCCGGCCACGGAAGAAATATGTAAGACCATGGTGTGGGTACGGATGATGGGGGTGTCCCTGCAGCATTATAAAGAGGAGTTCTTGCAGGTTTATGCGTCTGAGATAGGTGAGGTTGTTCGCTTTGATAAATGTACGTTAGATCAGTCGAAGGGCCGTTTTGCTAGGGTTTGTGTCGAGCTGGACTTGAAGCAACCTGTTTTGGGGAAATTTCTCGTGAATGGGCGATGGATTCACGTGGCGTATGAAGCGTTGCATTTAATTTGTCAAGCTTGTGGTAGATATGGGCACACGGCCAAGGGGTGCAAACATAATAAGGCGGAGGGCGACTGCGCGGGAGGGTCTCAAGGTGCTAGGGAGGAGGCGGAGCGTGTACGGGAAGGCAAGGCCAAGGTGGTGCCGGAAGTCCAGGTTGAAGTGGGAGGTATTGGTCAGGAGAAGGAGGCTTCGATGCCCCGGTAGGGGGCGGGGTAAGAGATGATGTTGGCGAAGTGTACGGGGATTGGATTACGGTTCAGCGCCGCAGGCGTCGCCCTCAAAATTCGAATCGTCCTAACAGGGCACCAGACACCGGTTCGGGTGTGCAACCTTCTCAAAGTCGGGCACAGGCGGAGGCAGCGCCAGATCATAAGAAACCATCAGGGCGGAATAAGGAGGTGGCACCAGTGTCTAGTAAGGCAAAGGAAAGCCATGAGGAGGCTGCGCCAGAGCCATCTACGACGATGGCCAACACTACGGAGCCTGATCCTACTAAGGGGAAGGCCCCGGCGACTAGGGCTGAGGCGCAAGAGCGACTGCCATCCTCAGGGTTTCTGAGTATACTGGCTCCGGCGAAAGGGACTAAGCGCGTTAGAAGGGAGGAAGGGGAGCATAGTAATCTGCGGCGACCAGACGGAGGCGGTGGGCAGGTGCTTGCTCTAGAGTGGGTCGACCCGGTCGATCATATGGAGGGGAGAAGTGACACGGATTCCCAGGATGAGAACTGGGCGGATGCGGTGGATGAAGGACAGTGAGGGATGGTTTGTTTACTCCCATTTGTTATTATGGTTATGGAATTTAAGGACTTTAAGGTTATGTCATGGAACGTGCAGGGCGTCATGGGTGAGGATGCTCAAAGGTGGCTAGCTAACTGTGTTCGTGTGAATAGGCCGGATCTTCTTTGCATCATGGAATCGCTGGGCAGGTTTGATCGTGTTCGGATGGTTTTCTGGAGGTTGGGTTTCGAACCTTTGCATATTCAAGAAACGGTGGGGAGAGCGGGAGGTCTTTGGATTTTTAAAGTCCGGGGGTGCAATTGCAACTTTCGCTTTGTGGATATTCGTCCTCGCATGATCTCCCTGGAGTTGCGAATGGGAGCAGCAACCTGGACAGCTACATTCCATTACGGTAATCCAAATTACCAGAGGCGGAAGGAGGATTGGATTAATCTGGGTAATGTTGCGGGTGTGGTGACGGGTCCGTGGTTAGTTATGGGGGACTGGAATGAAGTGGCTACGGAGGACGAGGTCAGCAGAGGGGTCTTCCTTCCGGATAGAGCGGAGGAGTTTCGGACCATGCTCAATGACTGCCAGCTAGTGGGTATCCCAACGACGGGATCTATGTTTACATGGGTACGTCGGGTGGGGACGGACAGGAGGATTCAGAAGAGGTTGGATAGGGGGTGGCTAATGTGGCGTGGCAGCACATGTTTGGAGAAGCCAGGATTCAACATCTACCTAGACTGGGGTCGGATCATTGTCCGCTGCTTTTGGTTTTTAGCGATCCGATAGATCGCGTACGCCCGAAACCTTTTAGATGGGAGTCGGCATGGTCGGGACATGGGGCGTGTTCGGACGTTATCAAGCAGTGCTGCTCGGTGTCATCGGATGTCGGCCTTCCGGAAGTGCTGGCAGATGCGAGTGTAGCATCATTGGAATTTAATCAGCATACTTTCGGTAACATCCTGGATCGAAAGAAGAAGCTCATGCGAAGAATCAAAGGGATTGAACGACGTCTGGAAACATGGGTTCGGCCTGGCTGGCGAGACTGGAGAAGGAATTACGGATTGAATTGGAAAAAGTTCTATTGCAGGAAGAAAGGTTGTGGTTCCAAAAAGCTAGAGAAAAATGGGTGACATTAGGGGATCGAAACACGGCTTACTTCCATGCGAGGACTAAGATAAATCGAAAAAGAAATCGGATATATGGATTAGAAGTGGAGGAAGGTGTGTGGCAAACGGATCAGTCTGCCCTTCAGGCCCATGCCAGGGATTATTTTGGTTCCATATTTGCTGCCAGGCAGGTCCAAGACGTCGGGGGGAAGCGGCTGCTTTGCAGCCAGTTGAGGCGCGATGGCAGGAGGCCCTTGGTAAGGATGTTCTTAGAGAAGAGGTGGAGCTGGTTAAGAATCAAATGAGATCCTTTGCAGCGCCAGACCCGGATGGTTTCCCAGCGGAATTCTGTAAAATGTATTGGGACTTGCTCGGAGATAGGGTTTTCAAGTTGGTTAAGGACGCTTTTGACACTCGGACAGTATCTTACGAGCTCGCTTATGCATACCTAGTGTTGCTCCCTAAGGTTGATATTCCACAGTCCCTAAACCAGTTTCGGCCGCTTACACTTTGTAATGTATCCTTTAAGTTTATCACCAAGGTAATTGCTAATCGTATGAGGCCGTTGTTATGTGAATATATTGAGCAGTTTCAGTCTGCATTTCTTCCAGGTAGGGGTACAAAAGACAATGGGATTTTAATCCAGGAGTTGGTGTATACAATGCAGCGGCGGAGGGATAGGCAGAAAGGAGTTATGTTGAAAAACGATTTGACAAAAGCCTATGATTCCGTGGATTGGAATTTTCTGGAATGCTGCTTGCGGGAAATGGACCTGCCTGTTCACTTTATAGAGCTTATCATCTCCTGCGTGAAGAGCTCCTATTTTTCTATCATATGGAACGGCTCGCCGCTGGAGAAGATCCATTCGGGAAGGAGACTTCGCCAAGGTGACCCGCTTTCTCCATACCTGTTTGTGATTGTCATGGAAAAATTGTCGAAGCGCATTTTGCAGGAGGTAGAGGCGGGCCATTGGAAACCTTATAGCTGTGCAGGGAATGAGGTCATGATCTCTCATGTTATGTTCGTTGATGACTTAGTCTTGTGTTCGGATTTGGATGAGGGGAGCATTGAAAGCATTGGACGGGTTCTAGAGTGGTTTGGTGATTGTTCGGGCTTAAGGATGAATTCTGCCAAGTCGCTCGCCTATGTTTCGGCTAATGCCACGGACATGGAGAAGGGCTGGATTCAGCAATACCTTGGAATTCATGTGTCGCCTTGCATGGAAAAATACCTAGGGTTCCCCATTGTGCATGGCCGGATGAAACTTAGTCATTTTGATGATCTCTTGGGCCGTTTGGACAAGCGGCTGTCTGGGTGGGCGGGCTCCTTGCTCAATCGAGCAGCTCGTGTGACGCTAGCAAGGTCAGTGCTTTCGGCTTTACCGACATATTGCATGCAACTTCATTTACTTCCTGCTAAGGTGTGTCAAAAGATTGATCAGAGGGTTGCGAGATGGATTTGGAAGGGTGCGGCCGGTAAGGGTTTGCATTTGGTGAGTTGGGAAAAGATCACTCGGCCTAAAAAAGAGGGTGGCCTGGGCTTGCGCCAGGCTAAGCATATGAACCTTGCACTGCTTGGTAAACAACTTAGCGAGTTTTTGGTCGACCGAGACAAGTTATGGGTTCGGTTTATGCGCAGCAAATAACATGATGGGGTAGGAGACTTTCCGCGTCCGCATGCACGGGCGACTAGGGTGTGGCGGACGATGGTGAAGGTGACTGAGCTATTTCGGACTGCGTTCGGGGTTCGACCGGGGAGTGGCAGCAGCTCCCTTTGGTTTTCGCCTTGGTGGAAGGGTCAGAATCTTGGCCCGTTGATGCCATTCGTCCATACGAATGATATTGAGATGCGAGTTCGGGATATCATAATCAATGGGCAGTGGTCGTTGGGACAGCTTTATACGTGGATTCCGGTGGATATAAGGGCAGACATTGAAGGGATGGCTTGTCCGTTGTTAATGGAGAATGTTCCGGATATCATGCATTGGAGGCTGGATGCTTCGGGCAAGTATAGCGTGAGATCTGGATATTCTTGGATTCGAGGGGAACAGGATGAACGGGTGGGATGGAGTTGGATGTGGAAAAAATCTATCCCGGAAAAGATCGGTCATTTGTTTTGGCTTCTTGCGCATGAATCATTGGCTACTAATCATGTGAGGTTTCAGCGGAATGTGGCTCCATCCCCTTTATGCACAATTTGTGGCCAAGGTGTTGAGGATTGGAAGCATTCCCTATTTCAGTATCCGTGGGTGCGGAATCTATGGGCGAGTCTCGAGCTGCGGGAGGTGGTGCAAATCCCCGACTTGAATAAAGATGGGATTAAACATTGGCTTGAGTTCATGGTACGAATGCGGAAGCACGACTTTGTAGCAGCCATCTGGGTGGTTTGGCTAGAACGAAATCAACGGGTGTTCAGGGGGCAGGAGAGCGTTCCATGGCGCTAACGTTGGCTTGTTGATCAACTCAAGGATTCCCTGGAGAGGGCTGATCCTCGCGCTAGGGAACACGGTGGAGTGGGGAGGTTAGTCAAGTGGATTGAGGGTGTGGATGTCGAGGTAGCATTGCATTCGGATGGTAGTCGTTCCATGGGAGGCGATCGAGGTGGTTATGCTGCTGTCTGTCGCAGGTTGGATGGAGGTTGGATCGGTGCTGTTGGAGGTCAGGTTGGGGGGAGGGAAGTGTTGGAGATTGAGGTGTTTGCCGTGTTGAAGGGGCTGGAGTTGGCAGCGTCCAATAATGAGGCGGTAGTGACTTGCTTCATGGATTCGTTGGAGGGGTTGCGCATTATTTGTGGGATGAACTCTACGACACATAAGCTGTGGCCACTGGTGAAGGCAATCAGGGAGTGTAGTCGCCGATTTGAGGTGTGCCGGTTTAAGCATGTTTACCGAGAAGGGAATAGGGTAGCTGACGCGTTGGCAAAGAAGGCGTGCAGTGAGGAGGCGTTTTTCACCACGTGGGCGTTTCCTCCAGATGAAGTGATTCCGATGTTGCATGATGATGCGGCAGGGGTTGAGGCGTTGCGGAGTTGATTTTTACCTTTTTGTTCTTCTGTTCCTTTGTTCTTTCTTTGTTCTTTCTTTTTTCATTTTCCTTTGAAGCCGCCATTAGGCAATGTTCACCAAAAAAAATTATATAAATAAATTTAAAAATATATATTGGCAAAAAATGTTTGAAGATAAACAAGAGATTGAAAATAAAAATTATTTAATTTTTCTTACTCATACCCTTTGTGGTAATTGTACAGCGTGAAAACACAAAACCAAATACTTAAATTCTTCATACCATGACCCACCAATATACTGGGTTTTATTTTGTGCTAAATACATCTTACAAAGGCATATTCATTTAGGGTGTATTTTTTATGGTATACATTGACAATCATATGTCGACAAAGGTGTGTGGGAGCCTAGACTACAAAAATTACAAAGGTGGTAAAGAGAAAGGATAGAGGGTCGGGTGCCAATTTTGGACACGACCTGAAAATACGAACCCGACCGACACGAAAATATTACAGTTTTGGGTTTAGTCATTTTTTGGTTTCTCTAATAGGTTGACCACAAATCCGACCTAAAAATTTTCAGGTCTTGTTCGAGTTTGGTATTTCAAGTTCATTTCGGGTTTCGGGTCGTGTTCGGCATTACAGAATTTTTATTATATCCCTACTCAACACTCGACAAGAACACGACACGAACCCGTGAAACCTGAAACACGACCCGACAAACCTAACACCTCGACTCGAAACCTGAAATTGACACCCCTAGGGCCGGGTGTGAATCGAACCCCCAACCATAAGGTTGAAGGTCATGGGACATAACCACTAGGCCAAGTCCTAATTCCCACTTAGGGTATATTGTATTAATTAATGCGGCTGCACATTGCGGCTGAGGCAGAGTACATTGCTGCTGTACTTTGTTGCAATCAACTTATTTGAATGAGGCAGATGCTGCTGGATTATGGAATTCTTAAGGACAATTTTGTGGTACATCGTGACAACACCACCGTTATCAACATCAGCAAAAATCCGGTGAATCATAGTCGAAGCAAACATATTGATATTAGATTTCATTTTATAAGGGATTTGATGGAAGACAAGATTTGTGAGATTGTAAACATTGCATCGTGTGCACAACTGGCTGACATTCTAACTAAGCCTTTGGAATCAAGCAGATTTGAAGAGTTGAGAAGAGGCTTGGGCCTATGTGTTCTGGATTAAGGAGATTCGGTGGTGGGCCTGGTTTTCTTTGGTTTTATTAATCAAATGGCCCACTTACCTGAAAAAGGAGGAGATGACTGGATATGGAATGATAAAGGAGTTGGGGGAGTTGTGGACAGGTGGCAGTTACAACCGGCTGCAGAGGGGTGGTAACCGGCAGGCTTTATGGCAGGTGTCCTATCACCTTTTTGGGCTCGTTTATGCACCTTCTCTACTCACTCACTCTCACGCGTCTTTGAGACTTCAAATTCCTCTCGAAAAATCAGTTTTTGCTCTCAAAGTAACCGCAACAATGGCATCTCCATCTTCCTCCAAAAATCCAAACCCGATTGATGATATTCCTGGTGATCTAGTTGATGCGATACCATTGGCAGTGGATGATTTGGAGTATAGGCCTCCGAAAACCGAAGTTTCTGGTTCTGAAAATTTCCAAGATGCTCGAGAAACAATTGAAAGGGCCACTGATGAGTTTATAGCCGAGCAAGAGAAAGAATATGACACTGCTCAGTCGAAGGGAGATGATTTTGGTACTGGAGTACCCGATTTGAATGTTCCAGGCCAAGCTGCTGAAAAAGAGCCAAATGTTGGTGGAAATGGTGGTTCTGAACCTCAAGATTCTTCACCCCCAAATGTTGAAGGAGGAACACCCCCACCAAGGTGCCTTTTGGTGACCCTGAGGGCGTTGGCACTGCTGATCCACAACAACCTAGGGTTGTTCCTACGAATGAGGCAAAAATTGATGAAGAAACTGCTACTTTGGCTGAGAGCCTGAGGATTCTGAGATCAAAGAGACCACAACATCTACTAGCAAACTACTCGAAAGAGCAAAAGGAATAAGAAATCTAAACTGAAGGAGATTCCACAACTGAAGGAATCTGATGCGTTTTCAGAAAAGTATTTCATTGAAAATGCCAAGAACTTTGAGGAATCCAAGTTCAGGGAAAGGAGTTTTATAGAAAGAAGAAAGGTTTACTCATTCTCTCTATAGAGATGTCGGGTATGTTAATTATTTACATAACAAGCATCTCACCTTTTGGGCATCTAAATTGAAGTGATATGATCCTGTTTTAGTAGGTGAATTTTATGCAAAATTGAGTCTTAATTTGCTTCACCCTGCATCCCCCTAATTCTGCAAAGTTTATGTGAGAGGGAAATTACTTGAATTCTCACAAAATGGTGTGAAAAATATGTTGGCACTACCTATGTTTGACGAGATTTTTGATCCATTTAATTTGCTGAATAAGCATGTGGATAGAATTGCCTTTGAAATATCCAATAGGAAGAAGACTTCTTGTGGTTGAAATGGAGTGATTCCCTCTGGTTTAACATTGAAGTACTCTTGCTTATTCAAATTCTGTACTGCTAATGTGTTCCATACATCGAACAACTCTCAACTTAGTATAGTTATGGGAAAGTTATTGTATTGCATTGATCACTACCTTGAGATTGTCAGCTATGGTTGGATGGTTTTGAAGAAAA
This sequence comes from Hygrophila difformis, assembly GCA_030278955.1. Taxonomy (NCBI): domain Eukaryota; kingdom Viridiplantae; phylum Streptophyta; class Magnoliopsida; order Lamiales; family Acanthaceae; genus Hygrophila; species Hygrophila difformis. Next base: position 32,489,323 of record JAOANR010000005.1, on the reverse strand, counting down.
TGGTGGAGTTTTCTAGTTCCAAGATTGACAAAAATACTTTATTGCCATTTCCTGGACTAATCTCTTTATTTTGTGAGAGACAGGGCATAGCTTCATTGCAGGGGGAGTCATATGTTAAAATCAAAAAGCATAAACCTGCTTCGAATTTATCTACTTTCCATAATGATTTCAAGCTAGGTCCCCCCAAGGCTGGTGATGAATTGGTGCAACACATGAAGAAGGAAATGAATGCTATCAGTCTGAAGCTGAATTCTATGAGTCGGGACATGCTTGGACTCAAAGGAGACTTCATCGCCTCACTTTGCTGTTTCCCAGATTATTTGATGAAGTTGATCCTCAAGCTGACTCGGAGGAGACTCAATCTGATTGATCCTTCAAAAAGGGGGAGTATCATGGGATAACTGATGATAGTTGCAGGTTGTGATGAATGCTTGGACACAACTATTTTGAATTGTTGAATACTTTAATCTGTTGGTACTTGGTTTTACTGTTTTGCTGCCTGGTTACTTGAATGTTGTTTGGATTTGTTATCTCCTGGACTGACATGATTTGCTTGATGCTTTGCATGTTTGTTTTTGTTTGGATGGATTGGGACTTAGAGTTGAATGATGGCTGGGGGTGTATTGGAATATGGGGTTTTGCTTTACTATTGCTTGCAAGATTATGATTCCCTGTATTCATGATTCTCATTGCTGTAATTGTTGGTTCTACATCCCATGTATTGTTTTGAACGATCATCCCACAAAGGGGGAGATTTGTTGGGTTTTTGTGCTTAAAACTCTTGCGCAGATGATTGTTGTGTGAGGAATGTGAACACAACCGAGCTTATGACCTGACCTCTGGAGCAGAAAAGATAAAAGTTGTTGGGGTGACAGCTGTCTAGGGCATTTCCCCAGCCCATGGGCCTGGATATCCGAGTCCTCCGCATTTTTATGGTAATATTCTCATACCTTGGAGCCTGTAACAACAGAGCATTACACTGAAATACATTGAGAGATTTTGAGGGCTGCGAATTGAAGGAAGAACAATGTTCTTCATGAGCATCTCTATCAAGCTGCTATTTTCAGCAAGGGGTAACCTTTTCTTATTCTTGGTAGAGATTGTGATTAGAGTTTAGCTAGCATTTCATTCTTTGTAAGTTTTATCTTTTAGAAATGCTTAGAGCTATGTTTTTGGGTTGTTGAGTGTCTTAAGCTTATTTGGGGAGTAGCTATCACAAGGTTAGAAACTTGCTTAGCCTAACATTAAGATTGAAGGGTTATTTCAGTAGATATTATGACTGGTATAGGCATAATACTCTGTTCCTATCTAGAGCTTGTCTAAGAGAATGGAGTCGTTTTGTGGAAGGGTTGGAGGGGTTTCTATTGTAGACATATGATGTTTTCTGTTGGCCTTGGTTGATAGTGAAATATGCCTGGATTGGGATTCTCCAGATGTAAGATCAGATGATCCGAATTTGGTAACAAATATTGGTGTTGCTTGTTTATTACGCATTTCTGTTTCAACCTTGTTATCTGTTTTTGGTTGTGTATGGGGCACAACGCGTATTTACAGTGTTCATCTGATGGGACTTGTCACGGGCCAAATAGTAAAGTGAGACAAAATTAGTGGGATGGAGGGAGTATTATTTATATAATGTCGTATAGTATTTTAATGCAATACATTTGAAGTAGTATATTAGTACATTACAATCCTATCAATCTATATTTAAGAAAAAATGAAATAAAATGTCAAATAGTTCTATACCTAATTTGTGAATTATTGGAGTGGTAATATGGTAAAAAAAAAATGACTAAATGTGATTTTCTTGCAGCACCAAAATGGAGCTGTAATAAAACAGTGTTTTCATTACCTCAAAATATAAATAATAGATTATTGAAAGTTATTACATAAACAAGATTAACTGATTATTTGTATTTTGCAAACGCAATAATTAGATAATTTGTTCAGAATGCAGAAACAAACACCACATAGTATCTCTTCCTGATAGGAATTGAGTGTTTGTCTTCTTATTGATAGATTGTATGTTTATGTAATAATTTTATATTTATTTAATAAAATTGAGGTTTCCAATATTCCTAAATAGAAAATGAAAACTTTAAAAGTTTGAAAAATAAAATAATTAGAAATTTAAATAAATTTAATAAGAAAAATAAAAATATTTGGAAATAAAATATAGTAAAAATATGTTATCTGATTGATCTATTAATGATAAATGAAAAATTTAAAGATTTGCGGACAAATTAGAAGAAAACAAGATTGTATAGGGTAAAAGAAATAATATATTGAAAGTTCAATTTGACATATTTTTAGTACAAGTTGCCGTGGCATATTTTAACAATTGGTATTTAATTTTTTGGTTAACTTTGACATCGGGTGACTTCCAATTAGGGGTAATATTGAGTCGAGTCGAGCTTGAATATCATAGTACTTGAGCTTGAGCTTCACAAAAGATATTCGAGTTCGAGTTCGAGCCGAGTATCATTGAGTTCGAGTTTGAGCTCGAGTAGTTCACGAGTATTTTTTTTTTGCTAAGCTCGAACTTGAGTGTGTAGTTTAAGTTTGAATTTTGTTTTATTTTTTTCTTAATATTTAATTTTGGATTTTTAACCATAGCCTGAAAGATACAATTCAATTTGATACTTGAATATTGTGTTGGTTATCGTACAATTATGATAGAACTAAATTTTTTTAAAAATATATTTTAATTTTATAGAATGACTATTTTTTCTCGTTTAGATATTTTAAATAACTAACATATTTTCTAATAGAAACTAGAGTGGACTGTGAGGGAACGTATGAGATGAAGATTAATAAAATGTATGTCAGGGATATCGATTCGAGTCGAGCTCAAATGACTGAGTCGAGTCCCGAGTCGAGCTCAAGTCGAGCTTGACTTGATACGAGCTCGAGCTCGAGCTTGGTCGAGTAGCGATAATTGAGTACGAGTCGAGTTTTTTTCGAGCCGAGTCTTGAGTCGAGTACGAGTAGCACTACTCATTAATCACCCCTACTTCCAACCATAAGATTGGACGTTAGAAGACTTAACTATTAGGCTAAGTCCTCGTACCCTTAACAATTGGTATTTGTGATAGCTTAAAATTAAAAAAAAAAAAAAAATTAAAAAAAAGAGTCTTAGCCTATTTTAATACTGTTACCCTTCGAATTGGAAACCCTATTTATTAAAATATGCCACTACAAGGGCTTAGTTTTGAATTTAGGCCATTATAAATATCAATTACCGAAATCGGCCACTACAAAAGTGATGCATTGTAAAAATAGGTCAAATGATGTTATAGTGGCCTATCTATACAATGCAATCCGGTTACGGTACAACCCCTTCCAAGACATGTAGGTACAGACACCACAAAATAGACACCTCGCATCACAAAACACACTTTCTCCCATCACATTTTTGGCATCACACAACACAGCTCTCTCATCACACAAAATACACAATTTTTCCATCACATAATACAACTCACACATCACAAATCAAGGGGCTGCATGTGTGCCACATGCACACATCCCTTCCCTATACCATGATATAGGCCAATGTAAAGTTATTTAGCATATATATTTTTACAATACACCATCCTTTTAATGACCTATTTTGGTAATTTGAATTTTTAATGGCTTAAAATCAAAACTAAACTGCCTATTTTAATAAGGTAATTATCTGAAATAAATATGATGGTATTAGATTTATGACTAAGATTTAAAAAAGATTAGGAATAAAAGGCCGCGGCCGTTTATAGGCTTTCGTTGTTTATCATTCAGTTTCAGCGTTGTCTGTCTATATAATGAAGTCAGTCTTAAATCTCACCACTTTTCCTCTCAAAATTATTCACCAAAACCTTTCTCTCTACGGCTCTCTCATTGGATCGATCTCCCCGCTCACATTCTCTCTCTGCTCATTCGGTACTGTACTACTGTTCTACCTGTTGCTTATTTCAATTTGTGCGTTTCTCTGCACTTCGCTGGTTTTCCTTGTTATCTATCGTTCTCTTCAATTTGTTTGTTGGCTTTTCGTTATAATTTGTCGTCGTTCCTTCATTCCCGTATTGCGATGTTCCCTTGAATCTTGATGGTTTTTATATATATACATTCAAAATTCAGATCAAGTTTCTCATCTTTATTTTCTGTTTTGATTCATTTATATGTTTGCATTTGTGTTCGTTGTTTTTGTTCAAGGATTTATTAGGGTTTAGGGTTTATGGTTATTTATATAGATTCAAAAGTCTGATCAAATCGATACCTTTTTTTTTTTTCTCTGTCAGATGGCTACAATACTATCTCATAAAAATTGTGATTGCTACTGCGATCATAATCAGCGGACCCGTATTGGTGATCAATATCAAGCCCAACTCCCTCCCGACGAATATTTTGTCCCCGCTTTGCCTTCACCGGCGCTGATACAGATCAATGAAACTGTTTCTGATACAGATGTGCTGGTTGCTGAATTATTCCGTGATGAATGTTGGGGTGATGCTGAGAAGAGAAGATTTCTTTTAGCCCTGTACGTTTTTGGAAAGAATTTTGTGGAGGTGGGGCGGCTGCTCGGGACGAGGAACATGGGGGCAATTCAGGCTTACTATTATGGCGAATTTTATGATTCAAATGAACACAAAAGATGGTCTGAATACTGCAAGAGGAAGAGCAACAAAAATGTATATGGCCGTAGGCGATTCTGTGGACTATGCCCGCAGGAACTTATGTGGCGGACACTTGCCATAGTGCCGGCAGAGTCTAAAAGTGCTTTGTTGGAGGTACCCTTTAGAATTTACTCGTGCATATTCTTAAATCTAAACCTTCATCCTACATTATTCCCCTTTTCTGAATGAAAATTTTATACTTGAACCATAACATTGATTCTTCTTTTTTAGGTCTCTGAAACATATCAGAAGGACAAAAAGTCAGTGGCAGAGTATGTTTCAGCATTGATGGCAACTGTGGGCATGGATGTTGCTCTTGAGGCTGTTGGTGCCCTTGGAATGGCCAATATTCTGAAGACGCGTGAATCTGCCAGGAAGAGACGGCACAGTGGCAATGCGTTGCTTCAAGACACTTCAGCTAATGATAGCAAACGGTGTAAAAACGTGGTGAGCGAACATTCCTATCAGGGTTCATGTTCTGCAGTGAGTGAGAGCTCTTACTGTATGGCAAGAATGATCCCTCCTGGGATAGAAATGGGAACATCCACTCACTGCACTGCTCGTGAATCGTATCCGCCCGATGCATCTTGTTTCGTGGGATCACTGGAAGTCAGTCCCAAACCCTTTGAGTGCATTGAGCAACCTCCAACTCATAAAACGCATTCTTCAGACAATGGTGTAATGCGCCACCCTTTATTTGACTGGAACCTTTCTCCCTCCCGCGCTGAAAAGAGGCGTTTCTTCGATCTGAATAAAACGCCTGAAACTTATGTTACCCCGGACCTTAACCTGCCTTACATACCCCTCAACATCTGAGGGCCATGTGCTGGAAGGTATAGCAGATGGATATTTGAAGGTAATCGCAATTCCCAGCATAAAGAGGAACACAACACAGCCAAGAAAGTATAGTATGTAGTAGAGATCTATAGATAATTTGCTGATATCTATATAGTATGTTAAAGTTAATTTGTACTCTTAACTTTGTTGAACTCATTAGCCGATATTACTATTGTTTATTGGATACGTGCTTTTCTTCTGCAAATACTAGATGGTATTTTAATCAAAAAATGACGATCGATCAATCAAAATTTTTTCTCATCTTAATTCCTTGGAGTTGAAGCTAACTACACTGCTAAGGGCTAGTTTCTCATCTCAAAGTAAGTATATTAGTGAGGCTCTTGCATCGACTGAACATGGCTGATGCCATTTAAGGCTGTCTCAATGCCTACAATTTCTTGGTCTTCTCAGGCGTGAAGAAAGGAAGTCGGATCAATATCCCTTGGGCAAAGCTGAGATTCCACGGTTTCACTAAGAAAATTGCTAATCTTTGGCCTCAAGAAAATGTTATCACTAACCTATATTTGGTTAAATAATCACCACACAAACATGGTACTAGTTCCTAAAGCAAAACTAAACAGAAAATGTTATCATTAAACGATTATCAATGCCCTCCGTTTTGGCTGCAAATAGGCGTGAGAAATTCAAATGAGAATTAATGAAGAATTAAAATTCAGATTCTTTGGAAGGAGGGCGTAGTCTGTGCAAATTAAACGGGCAAGAGAAAACAGAAATGCACTGAGCACTGAATCAGAAAGGCAGGAAAAAAAAAAAACAAAAGCACTACATTACCAGCATCAATTTAAAATTTGAATGTAAAGTGCTGAGAACCATTTGAACATATTTGTTGATGATGATAATGATGCTTATGGTTAATTTCCTGAAGTAACTAACCTATTACTGAATTACAACTCTTCCAAGGAACATCAAAGATGGTGAAAATTCTAGTTGCAGTAAGTCAATAATCAATATCACATATCTAACAAATAGAAGCAGCTGGAAAGGTTGCACCTCTATTAGAGGAAGCCTGAAAATAATTGCAAGCATCATAGTATATTAGTGATAGCTCCAGAATTATGCTCCACCAGTGCAATAGGCAAAAAAAAACAGTGCTATTTATGTTATTACATAGTTCCACGCTGCTGAGGCAAAGACTACAGTTGGATTGGCTCCTAAAAGTTGCTTTGCTCATCCAAGTAGCATCATCCTCCGGCTGAATTGTTCCTCGGAAAGTTGATATGGTCCTATTTCTTTCTCAAAAATCCAAAATAGTCATTTTTGATTTTTCTATTTTTCGCCCCTATTGGTCCTCTACATTTACATATAATATCCAAAATAATCATTTTTTTCTCATTAAATATGTACTTTGAGCTAATTGATTCCTTAATTAGGTACATATCGAATATTTAAAATTTAACTACACATATGACATGCCAAATCATAAATATTAATGAAATAATAAAATACAATTGAAATAAAAATTATTTTAATTAAATTATTAGATTAAAAATTTAATTAGAATAATATTAAATTTAATAATTAAATTTAAAAATAAAATAAACTAGGTTATATAAAAAATTAAAATAACTATTTAAACTTAAAATTAATATATAAAATATCATTATCGATTAAACAATTATTTATATTAAAAAAACTTAATTAGATATCTAATAAATTAAATTTAAATGACATATCTTAATTAATCTAATAAATTAAATTTGAATTTATTAAATCTGAATTAGATATCTAATAGATTAATCTGAGTTCAAATTAGTCTGAATTTATTAAATTTAATATTATTATAATTAAAGTTTTTAATCTAATTAGTATTTTTTAACATAATTTTTATCTCAATTTTATTGTATTATTTCATTAATATTTATAATTTGGCATGCCATATGTGTTGCTAAATTTTAAATATTCGATATGTACGTAATTATGAAATTAATTAGCTCAAAGTACATATTTAGTGAGAAAATGAACTACTTTAGATATTATATGTAAACATAGAGGACCAATAGGGACAAAAAAATAGAAAAATGACTATTTTGGATTTTTAGGAAAGAAAAATGACCATATGATATATTTTTCCCTTGTTTCTCATCTAATCCCATCGCACGATCAATCCCCTCAGCAACCACTTCCTCAGGCTCAAAAACTGGTTCTATTGGCAAATCCAAACTAGCCGGTAAGGCTGCCTCCACAAGATGGTTTCCCACCACCTCCTTTAGTAGCTGAGATACCTGAAAAGTTGGATGAATCTGGCTTGAGGGAGGCAAAGCCAAACGATATGCTGCTGAACCAATACACGCCTCAACCAAGAATGTCCCATAAAACTTCGGTGACATCTTATGGTAAGGCCGTCTAAACAAGGTGGATTGCCGATAGGTCGCAACTTTAATAATACCTCATCCCCCACATGAAAATCCATTGCTCGACGATGCTTGTTAGCTTGTCAAACCATACTTTGTTGTGCCTTCTCCAGATTATCTTTCAAGCATGTAATCATGATTCATAGAATCCCGCCCCCTAAAACCACAGCCATCTTACTTTCCCAGGAAGAACACAGTGAATAGAGGGCGGTGGCCACCATATATAATCTCAAATGAAGTTACTCGGTCTGCTGTCTGAAACGTGATATTATACCAAAATTGTGTCCATTGATGCCATCTTAACCAATGTTAAGGTTGCGCACACGTAAAACAATGCATATATGTTTCCACAACCCGATTTAACACTTCCGTCTGACCATCCGTTTCTGGGTGATGGGCTGCTATGTTGCTCGGACACGGGTACAGGTGTCCAACACGGATGTGGGATATGTGGCGGACACTTAACATTATAAAAATAGGATTCGGGTACACGGCAAAAAGATCCGGAATTAGGACACGGATATGTGGACACATTTCATTTTTTTTATATATATTTTTATTATATCAAATTAATTTTACATTCTTAGTTTAAGAGGAAAAATGAATTCTTGCTTATTTTAAAAGTATAAATGTCATTCACACTTCTCAATTAGTTATTTATTCTTACATCTTCCTTTCATCTTTCCAAAAATTTTCCCTCTTCCTCAAAAACTTTTCCTCTTCCCCCGGAAAGTTTCCCTCTTCCGCAAAACTTCATCTTCACCAAACCAAACCTCTCCTGCTCTCCCTCTCCCTCTCCACCAAATCAAACTTCTCTTGCTCCCCCCTCCTCTCCCTGTTTCCCTCTTTAAGAGTCGCCCACTTTCCCCTTCATGATCCAACGCTTTGCCGCCGGTTTCTCTTTGATATTCTCTATCGTCGGCTCCTCTTCGCTATGCGTTCCTTGGCTGCCGGCTCCTTTTCGCTACACGTTCCCTGCCTGGCTGTTTCCATTCCTGGTAACTATGATCTTCTCCATCTTCTTCCGCCTTGTTCTCCAGTCGAAGCCTTTACAGTGGAGTTAAAAAAAAAAAAAAAAACCTCCAATTGTCGAGTCCGCTCTGCCGACTGAAGCACCCGCCTCAGATTCCGTATCGGGAGCCACATCATGTCTGGCGGATACCAGTACTCCACCCTTTTTTTCGAGTTCGAGCATCACAGATGGGCTGAACTAGACTTCTGCTGTGTACCTGACAATGTAGTTTCTTTGATATCACGCTCTGACATCAATTTGTGGATTTGATATCTCACACACACAAAGATACATGCATTTTACACTCTTGATATCTAAATAGGATAGACAAGAGCAGAGAGCAAAGAGGATTCAACAAATGCTTTCTAGTAATTTCAATCCTTGCTTTGCTCTAATTATTTCAACAATACAAGACCGTATATATAGATTTTAGAATTACAACAGACAATACACATATGATTCACTATTCCTTTACCGGCTTCAACATTCAACGAAGATGGCTTGCACGTTTCTTCACTGTTCGTTCAGTGGCTTCAACATTCAACGAAGGTGGCTTGCACGTTTCTTCACTGTTCATTCAACGGCTTGAACTTTTGTTTCGTACACGGCATTTGAGTTTACCAACAAAACTCCCCCATAAACATCAAATGCTTCTTCAGCTTCATTTTGGAATCTCGGTTGTCATCTTTACAACTTCCTTGACCGGTTCTTGAATACACTCATCAGTGCACTCTACATCAAGAGCACTGTAAATTTGCTTCTTCTCATCAATCTTCTTTCTCAGGCATCTCAACAGCCTTTAATTTTCTTTTACCAAAGGCTTAACTAGCTTGTTTTCAAGCTTATCACAAGTGTATTCTGCCAATAGATCAACATCAACCTTTCATAGACTCTTGGACCACTACAGGTTCAACAGGTATTGGCTTCATCTTCCACAACTATATTGGTTGGTTGGAAGTGGTTGTCTCTTTCACTCGATTGTCGCTTCAACAATCCTTTGCAAAGTCTCCACTTTGCATCTATCAAAGTTGCAATCCTTAACATGGTTTCACTTGTTGACATTCCATGTCGAATTAACTTGATTCGTCAAATTGTCATTGGCATGATTACACTTTCTCCTTGTGATATCCTTCATAATTATTGCCTGGACTTTCTTTTCATCATGGTTTGGTTTGACTTGCTTGAACTCGGTCAGCTCCTTTGAACATTTTAGATTCCAAAATAATTTGTATGAATTATTTCGGACTCGATCGAAGACTCCACAAATTTTTCTGCTCCAAAATTTCTTCTTGCACAGCAACAACACTGATTGCAACAAGCAGAGTGGTCCAACTTTAATTTTCAGCTAGTATGACCAAGTCATTAATTCCCCACCAAAGTCATTAATTGCGGGACCTCCTCATTAATTTATTTTTTTTCACTTGTCTTTGTCTTCCACCAAACGGCTCATCCACGTTTTTTTTTTAATTTAGAGCCTCCAATGGACTAGCAGCAAAGTGAAAGCAAGAGAGTCAGACAGATAGCGGTGGCGGCGACAATCAACTGGAGCAGTGGCAGCAGATCGACAAAGGTGGCGGAGCAGCGGATGCTCGGAGGGCAGAGGCGCGGGCTACAGCTGGTCAGCGACGATGGAAGGCTTTACAGCAGCTCGAAGAAATTGGTAATTGATTCCAATTCTTCAATTTTAATTCTCTCAATTGGGTTATAACTTCTAAGACCCAATTAGTTGGCTGAGGTTTGGATCACTCAGGCTCTGAGCTACTACCCAGCTTTTCTTCGCTCTGAGTTTGGATCACATAGGATACTCAGGCTCTGATACCATTTTGTAGTTTCTTTGATATCACGCTCTGATATCAATTTGTGGATTTGATATCTCACACACACAAAGATACATTTTACACTCTTGATCTAAATAGGATAGACAAGAGCGGAGAGCAAAGAGGATTCAGCAAATCCTTTCTAGTAATTTCATTCCTTGCTTTGCTCTAATTATTTCAACAATACAAGACCGTATATATAGATTTTAGAATTACAACAGACAATACACATATGATTCACTATTCCTTTACCGACTTCAACATTCAATGAAGATGGTTTGCACGTTTCTTCACTGTTCGTTCAGTGGCTTCAACATTCAACGAAGGTGGCTTGCACGTTTCTTCACTGTTCGTTCAACGGCTTGAACTTTTGTTTCGTACACGGCATTGGAATTTACCAACAGACAATGCAAATAATTCTTTCAAGAAGGCACTAATAAATATAGAATCACGATCCCTTAAAATTGATCGTGGAATCCCATCTAGACGTACTACTTTCCATACAAACACCACTGCGACAAAACTTGGCGTGAGTGACAGCTTGAGGGAAACCAAATGCGCATACTTTGACAAACGATCCACCACCATTAGTATCACAGAAAATCTTTTCAACTTCGGCAAACAAGTAATACAACCTATCAAAATGTCATTCCAATCATATCTGGAACTGGCAATGGTTGTAGTAATCTTGCACGTGACATGGCTTCGTACTTAGCTTTTTGGCATATCAAGCATTGTGCTACATATTCTCAGATGGCGATACATTCCCCTCCACTACACATTCATTGCCAAACGCCTGTAGGTGCGATAAACGCGCGTATTTCCACCTTTCGCCATACCATGAAACTCCTCGAGCAATAGGGGAATCCACATGGGGTCGGGTGCCAACACTAACCGCCCAACTCAAACCCCAGCATGGATCCTACTCAAGTGTACGCCTAATGCGCTCAAGTGTACGCTGGATAAAATCATCCCGTGGTTGCTCGTTGTCCAGATCTGTCAACCCCAACCATTCATGTCTACTAAACATCATCAACAAAGCCTCTTCACCCCTCCGACAAAGAGCATCTGCCGCGTTATTAGAGATGCCGGTCTTATATTTAATGGCAAAATATTACCCTAGTAATTTGCCACCAAACTGTGTCGTACCGGAGTGGCTATACGTTGAGTTAAAAGGGACTTTAGACTGCGATGATATGTACATACCACAAATCTTCTCCAATCGAATAAGGTCGCCAATGCTGAACAGCCAATGCCAATCCCATCAATTCTCGCTCATACGCGGACTAGCAAGTGGTTTGATCAACTAAAAATTTCTTTAAATAAGCCATAGGTCGTTGTTCCTGCATAAGAACAGCTCCAATTTCAGTGCCAAAAACATCGCACTCCACCACAAACTTACGATCAAAATAGGGCATTGCAAGCACTGTGCCTCGGTCAAAGCCTTTTTAAGGTGCTGTAATGTTGTCTCGACTTCCGGTGTCCATTCAAATCAGAACAAAGCTTCCTTCTTTAGCAAAGCTGTGAAGGGTCGAGCAATGAGGCCATATTCTCAAACAAACCTCCAATAATATCCCGTAAGATGCAGAAATCCTCGAACCTCCTTGTCTGAATCGTGCCACGTCACCAAATTTATTGCCCAGCATAGGATCTATGACACTATAGGATACACGTAGAATCCAGAAAAATCCAGCAACACCACATATATATACAACATATCATAACAATATAACATATTTGGGCCATTGCCCTATTTCCAGTCTCATACTCATCACATGACAGTTTATGATAAATAAACTGATAGAAATCTTAAGGAAAAAACCTTAATGGTCCCATAATTTTGTTCATTTTTCCCAAACCATCCTATAAAAAACTAACTAACCCAATCCATTGTTGGGTCTACTCATTTAATGAGTTTGACCAAAACTAAGGCCATAGTGGCCTGACATCAAATAAATTTTTTTTTTAAAAAAAAAGAGAGGAGTGCATTCTTTTTCAATTACGGGTAGCTGGCATAATAATTGAAGGCAGTGAGTATTCAATACAGATCAGGAAGGCTGAAGAAAAACAACACACACAGAAGCCAGAAACGAAAACAGGGAGAAGAAAAACCAGAAAAGAGAAAGAAGAAAAGAGGAAGAAGAAGGCCGATTCTTCAATCCGTCCGGCAGAAAAATTCACATCTTTGGTGAAATCCTTTCTCTTACACCTCTCTTGTTCTTAGCCTAGAATTGTGTTCTAGAAGTATTAATATTTTGGAGAATCCACTGCCGTCTGTGATTATTGTTGATTAGCCAAGATTAGTGAAAATCTTGATGATTGTTGGTGAACCTCTAGGCATATGCTAGAGAGAAACATTGGTGTACCCATTATTTGATATAGTGGAGATTTGATATGGTGGCGACTGGCCCGTGGTTTTTACCTTCTTTTTGAAGGGTTTTCCACGTATAAATCTCGGTGCCGATTTACTGCTTTGATATTGCTTTGGTTGGCTTATTGTTGATTTGGTGTTGTTGGCTTGATTGCATCTGTTGGAAACTCATTTGGCACACAGGAGATATACTGTTTTGGATATTGGTACTGTTTTGGTATTTCTGGTGATCCCACAGGTTCCGCACTGTTCCGCTATTTTTTCCCAACAAACTGGTATCAGAGCGAAAGTTGGGCTGTGGAAGTTTTGATAGTATATCTGTGTGTTGAAATGGATGAGCAAAATTCCTTTGGAATGATGAAATTAAATTCAGGGAATTATGCTATTTGGAAAAGAAAGATGCTCGATCTGCTTTATTGCAAAGATTTATTTAAGCCGGTGTTGGGCAAAGAAAAGCCAAATGATGTAAGTGATGATGCTTGGGGAGTGTTGCATATGAAAGCTTCTGCCACAATCAGACAATGGGTAGATCCCAATATATTCCATCACATTGCAGAGGAAACCAAAGTAGATTTATTGTGGAAAAAGTTAGAGGCACTTTATGAGAAAAATACTTTCAGAAACAAGGCATTACTCATTAGAAGACTTGTGAACTTAAAGTTCAGGGATGGAAAAAGTATGACAGAGCATACCAGTGACTTTGTGGGATTGGTGAATCAGTTGGCTGGGATGAAATTAAATCTTGAGGATGAGTTACAGGCACTGCTACTTCTGGGGTCTTTACCGGATAGTTGGGAAACACTAGTGGTCTCATTGAGCACTTCAGCACCAGGTGGAACACTAACCATGGAGATGGTTAAAGACAGTTTACTCAATGAAGATGCAAGAAGAAAAGAAAAAGGTGAATCTTCTTCAGATGTTCTAGTTTCTCAGAAACCAGTGAGACAGGGAAGAAGTAAGAGCAGAAATCCACAAGGACGTGATAAACATTATACACCAAGAGGAAGGTCTAAGAACAGAAAAGAGATCAGATGTTATCACTGCGACAAGCCGGGTCACATGAAGAAAGAGTGCAGGATCTTGAAAAGGGAAATTGCAGAAGGCAAGAAAGAAGAAAAAGAGACTAATGCTGTTAACCACAACAGTGATGCAGTTACTGTCTTAGATGACAGTTGTATTAGTCTAGTGTGTCAGGACACTGATTGGGTGATTGATTCTGGCGCATCGTTCCATGTTACATCTCATGGTGACTTCTTCAATTCGTACTCTTCTGGTGATTTTGGTAATGTCAAGATGGGAAACAATGGTGTTTCAAAGATTGTGGGCATTGGAGAGATTTGTTTGGAGACAAATCTTGGTACCAAATTAATACTCAAGGATGTGAGACATGTTCCAGATATTCGTCTCAATTTGATCTCAGCTGGAAAGTTAGATGATGATGGTTTCTGCAACTACTTAGGTGAAAGTAAATGGAAGCTCACCAAAGGATCTTTGATAGTTGCAAAAGGAAATAAAGTGAGCACACTCTATGTTATGCAAGCAAAGATATGCAAAGGGGAGACAAATGTTGTTCAGAAAGGTGTCAGCATTGACCTATGGCACAAGAGACTTGGCCATGTGAGTGAGAAGAGCTTGCAGACTCTCTCAAGGAAGCAATTTCTATCGAATTTGCAAGGTACATCTCTGAAAACTTGTCTTGATTGTATTGCTGGTAAAACACATAGAGTTTCATTCCATACTTACCCTCCACATAGAAAGTCTGGTGTACTTGATTTGATTCATACCGATGTTTGTTTTATGCGAGATAAATCTCTTGGAGGTGCTGTCTACTTTGTTACATTTATTGATGACCACTCAAGGAAAGTTTGGGCCACTGCTTTGAAAACCAAGGATCAGGTTTTTGATGTCTTCAAGGAGTTTCATGTCAGGGTTGAAAGGGAAACAGGAAAGAAGCTGAAGGCACTCAGAGCAGATAATGGTGGTGAATACAGAGGGCCGTTTGAGAGTTATTGCAAAACTTATGGTATCAGGCTTGAGAAGACTCCAGCGAAGACACCACAGCTGAATGGTGTTGCTGAAAGGATGAACAGGACAATTGAGGAAAGGATCAGGTGTATGCTTTCGAATGCAAAGCTTCCCAAAAGCTTTTGGGGGGAGGCTATGCGGACTGCAGTTGATTTGATTAATCTTTCTCCAAGCACTGCTCTTGATGGTGATGTTCCCAACAGAGTTTGGAGTGGGAAAGATGTTTCCTATGACTACTTGAGAGTGTTTGGCTGCAGAGCTTTTGTTCATGTTCCGAAAGATGAGAGGTCGAAGCTCGATGATAAGGCCAAAGAATGTATCTTCTTGGGTTATGGTCATGAAGAACTTGGTTACAGGTTATGGGATCCAGTGAACAAGAAAATTGTGAGAAGCAGAGATGTTGTATTTCTTGAAGATCAGTTTGGGGATGATGTCAGCAAAGATAAGAGTTCCAGTTCCTTTGCAGAAATTCCAGTCAGATTGGATCCAGTTCCTTCTCCCTTAGTAGGTCATGATCACGGGGGAGACATTCAACAAGAGGTTGGTAATGATGTTAATGATGAGCCTACAGCTGATGATGTTGATCCAGTTGGAGAAGTACCACAACCACGACTACCAGTTGAGCCAGTTTTGAGGAGATCCACCAGGGAGCGCCAACCATCAAAGAGATATAACACCAATGAGTATGTGATGCTTACAGATGGAAATGAACCTGAAAGCTATGAAGAAGCCATTGGTAATGAAGCCAAGAATGAGTGGTTGAAAGCTATGCAAGATGAGATGAAATCTTTAAAAGATAATCAGACTTATGAATTGGTAAAACTACCAGAGGGTAAGAAAGCACTCAAGAACAGATGGGTTTACAGGTTGAAGACTTCAGAAAATAGCTCACAACCAAGGTACAAAGCAAGGTTGGTTGTGAAAGGATTTGGTCAGAAGAAAGGTGTTGACTTTGAAGAAATATTTTCTCCAGTTGTGAAGATGAGCTCCATCAGAGTTGTTCTTGGTCTGGCCGCCCGTTTAAATTTGGAAATTGAGCAACTTGATGTGAAAACTGCATTCCTTCATGGTGATCTAGAGGAGGAAATCTACATGGAACAACCTCAAGGTTTTGAAGTCAAAGGCAAAAAGAACTTGGTTTGTAAGCTTAAGAAGAGCTTGTATGGATTGAAACAAGCTCCGAGGCAATGGTACAAGAAGTTCGATTCATTCATGATGGGTCAAGGGCATACCAGAACACTGTCTGATCACTGTGTGTTTGTGAAGAGGTATTCTGATGATGATTACATTATCCTACTGTTATATGTAGATGACATGTTGATTGTTGGCCATGATGCTAGCAAGATTGAGAAGTTGAAGAGAGAATTGGATAAGTCTTTTGCAATGAAAGACTTAGGCTCTGCTAAACAGATACTTGGCATGAAGATAACCCGCGACAGGAAGAAGGGTAAACTTTGGCTATCTCAGGAACGCTATGTTGAGACTGTGCTTGAGAGGTTCAACATGAGCAAGGCAAAGGCAGTATCTTCTCCACTTGCAAGTCACTTCAAACTTTCAGTTAAACAGTGCCCTACAAGTGAGAAAGAAAAAGAAGAGATGAGCAAAGTTCCTTATGCATCAGCAGTTGGCAGCTTGATGTATGCTATGGTCTGCACAAGACCAGATATAGCTCATGCAGTTGGAGTAGTGAGCCGGTTTCTCTCTAATCCCGGAAAAGAGCATTGGGCTGCAGTGAAATGGATTCTCAGATATTTGAGAGGTACTTCCAGTGTATGTTTATGCTTTGGTACTAATGAGCCTACTCTGGTTGGATATACAGATTCAGATATGGCAGGTGATGTCGATTCCAGGAAGTCCACGTCGGGGTTCTTGATGACTTTTGCAGGGGGAGCCGTTTCTTGGCAATCAAGATTGCAAAAGTGTGTTGCTTTGTCCAGTACTGAAGCCGAATACATTGCCATCACAGAAGCTTGCAAAGAAGCTTTGTGGATGAAGAAATTGTTGGAAGAGCTTGGCATTGAACAAGAGAAGTGGATTGTTTACAGTGACAGTCAGAGTGCAATCCATCTATCTAAGAATTCGAGTTTCCATTCGAGATCCAAGCATATTGATTACAGGTATCATTGGATTCGTGATGTGCTTGAGGACAAACAGTTGAGTTTGGAGAAGATCCACACAAGTGAGAATTCAGCAGATATGTTCACCAAGTCCTTACCGAAAGAGAAGTTCGAAGCATGTAGGCGAGGAGCAGGCTTGGTAGAGCCCAGAAAATGAGCAGACGGGGGAGAATTGTTGGGTCTACTCATTTAATGAGTTTGACCAAAACTAAGGCCATAGTGGCCTGACATCAAATAAATTTAAAAAAAAAAAAAAGAGAGGAGTGCATTCTTTTTCAATTACGGGTAGCTGGCATAATAATTGAAGGCAGTGAGTATTCAATACAGATCAGGAAGGCTGAAGAAAAACAACACACACAGAAGCCAGAAACGAAAACAGGGAGAAGAAAAACCAGAAAAGAGAAAGAAGAAAAGAGGAAGAAGAAGGCCGATTCTTCAATCCGTCCGGCAGAAAAATTCACATCTTTGGTGAAATCCTTTCTCTTACACCTCTCTTGTTCTTAGCCTAGAATTGTGTTCTAGAAGTATTAATATTTTGGAGAATCCACTGCCGTCTGTGATTATTGTTGATTAGCCAAGATTAGTGAAAATCTTGATGATTGTTGGTGAACCTCTAGGCATATGCTAGAGAGAAACATTGGTGTACCCATTATTTGATATAGTGGAGATTTGATATGGTGGCGACTGGCCCGTGGTTTTTACCTTCTTTTTGAAGGGTTTTCCACGTATAAATCTCGGTGCCGATTTACTGCTTTGATATTGCTTTGGTTGGCTTATTGTTGATTTGGTGTTGTTGGCTTGATTGCATCTGTTGGAAACTCATTTGGCACACAGGAGATATACTGTTTTGGATATTGGTACTGTTTTGGTATTTCTGGTGATCCCACAGGTTCCGCACTGTTCCGCTATTTTTTCCCAACATCCATCCAATAACTATGCTAATCTGTGTTCAATCCATCCACATACCCCTAATGACAATTACCGCTGACGTTTCATATGATTAGTGCGTCTAATGTGGTTGACGTGGCAACACTAATCACTGCCACATCAGCGTTAATTTTCATTAGGGCATGGTTGGGATGGATTGGGCTAAGATTAGCATAGTTAAAGGATGAATTGAGTTAATTCATTTTTATAAGATGGCTTGAGAAAACAAACAAAACTATGGGACTATTAGGATTTTTTTTTCGAAATCTTAACATAAGTATGGCTCAACGGCCGTTTTAAATGTGGTATGCAATAAAAATAAGTTAACTAGCATATAAATACTAGCAATAAGTGCAACTACACAAGCCTACCATCCTTTAAGCGCATTAAAAAAACACATTCGCTCGTCTTCAAACCCTTCATTATCCTCATGCATTGCGCACTCCTCAAGAGTATCAATAAAAAGAAAAAAAGAAAACAATAAAGAGTCGGTGCAACATACTGAGCAAGGAAAAGAATAGCGAAGGGAGAACAGGGAACATCAACCGCATACAAGCTAGTAATATAAAGCATATAAGAAATAAATTATGCAAATTATCGCACCGTCCCATAACAGTGCTTCAACCACTATAGAGCTGTCAAAATGGGCTTGGCCCATTGGGTCAGCCCATTCCCGTCTAAAAAAGGGTGGGTTGGGTTGAATAAATAGAGACCCATTTGGAGGCGGCCTAAATAGGATCAGCCCGCCTAACCCGCCCGTTGCTTGGGTTGAGCCGCGGGCCAAGTCCATTTTTTAAATTTTTTTAAAAATGGAAGCCTAAATAACATAATATTTTTTACAATGTTTGCTACTTGAATATTCTTTGAAATTATATAATGTTAATATGATACTACATATGTTCCTTAATATTTGCCACGGACCCATGATGCACCCTGTGAAACCACACTTATACAAGCTTGAATTGTATCACAATATGTCCAAAATGAGTGCATTTTACGTTAATTTATTGCACATTTATGTGTATTTCATGTGTTTTTATTTTCAAGTGATCATGGTTAGATTTGGCTTATTTAGGTTAAATTTACCATGTTTTTATGTGTTTTTAATAACACTTTGGCAAACCTAATGCATTGCAATGTTGTTTCAGGCATTTAAATGATGAAAAGCGATGTTCGGAAGCTTTATTTTGGAAAATAAGGAATATTTAATGTGATATGCACCAAGATTCAGACTTAGAAAAATTCGGAGTTGAGATCTTCCCAGGACGCTCCGCACATGCATGGCGGAGCCTAAATTGCCTTCCGAGCACCGAAACGGAGCCTGGGTTGGAAAATTAGCAGGAGGCTCCGCACAGGCATGACGGTGCCCAAATCAGCTTCCAAGCACCACATCAGCCACCGTTTCAACACTTAGAAAAATTTCAGAGGCGAAAAAGGTTCAGAATGCTCCACACCTTCTTGGCGGCGCCTAAAACAGCCTCCAGGCGCCACTTTTTGCACCGCAATCAGAAAATTGGGAAAAAGCTTCAGAATGGTCCGCACCTTCATGGCGGCGCCTAAAACAGCCTCCAGGCGCCACTTTTGGCACCGCAATCAGAAAATTGGGAAAATTGTCAGGATGCGCCGACTCTTCTTGGTGGCGCCTGAAACCCCTTCCGAGCGCCGTTTTGGGCGCCACAGTCGCGGTTTGGAGGTTTTCTAACCTCCCGAACACGGTTTTAAAGCCCGTTTCTTCCTCATTTTCGCCAAGCAGACTATTATTTTCATAAGAAACACTGCAACTTTGGAGAAGAAGGCCGATAACATCGAACCATGCCGGAGGAAGTGATCGGAATGTCTTTCTGACTGTGTTCTTCGCATTCTAGGTGTTGTTTCCTTTTTTCGCTTTGTAATGTTTAGGATTTTCTTTTAAACATAATTTCCTACCGTTTTCATGTTTGTAAACGGACTTCTGTATTATTCGTGTTAGGAGTGATCTAGAACGGGAGTTCAGAATCACTTTTGAAGTATGAATTTATCTTTTATGGAAGTAATTTAATGATCGATGTTTGATGTTGAATCTGGATTAATCTGCTATGATGTTGAAGCCTGGTTATGGATTATCTGTTGAATGAATTGTATGATCGATAAATCTATATTGGTAGAAATCTTGCAATCTGCTAATCTGAAGTAATCGATCAGTCTGCTATTCCCTATTTTTAGTAATTTGGTAATAATCCTAATCTGTCTGTATTTTAATATTATTATTATAATTCAATTTACCATGTTTCATCAATCTTTTACCATGTTTATTAGATTATTTACACTATTCTGCATATTTAAATGTTAGAATCTAATCCTGTTATTTCTACTTTGCTAAATCGCGAGATAAAAAGTGGAAATTAGATTTTAGTACCGGTCTTGGGAATAAATCACATTAAAAATGGATCCTGGCATGTACACGCTGATTTGGGAAATGAAATGTGTCGTATGATCACTATAGGAAAATTTGTATGCTTGGGAAAGACTCAAATATATGCCTAGACTGATGATTGCAGAATGTTAGATAATTTAATTTGCTTCCATGAAGTCTGCTTTTACAAATTATGAAAATTAGGAAATTGTCATATTTTTAATCTTTATAAAATTATTAATTCTGCTGAAATTGATCTTTTTAGACATTGGGAAATGCTAAATCATTATGCAATTTCGCTTTTATATAAAGATGGCATGTTCTAAATCATTACAAGCATATATCTTATTTTTATTTTTATTATTTTAAATTTTTAACTTGCTTTATTTTAAATTTAATGTCACTATTTTTAATTTAATCAACTCTAGAATTAAACAAACTCTTTTCAAAATATAATATATATTATTAATGAACTTAAAATGACTAAGTTTTCTCCAGAATGAAATAATATTCTGAATTCCCTTGGGTTCGACCCGGTATTCACCGGTTTTTATTACTTGATGACAACCATCCGCTTGTGGTAAAATATGAGTAGTGAAAATCATTCATCAAGTTTTTGGCGCCGTTGCCGGGGAATTATTGTGAAAATTATGTTGTTTTAAGTTCATTTAGATATATTTATGTTATTTATACTTTTTAAATATTGTTATAACTTTTTGCTATTCTATGTCGTGCAAGGGCATCGAGCTAAATCAGTGTGTGATTCTGAAAGTTGAAAGAATATTGAGTTCTCATCAGACAAAGAGAAAGATTTGCAAGAGAACAAGTGTGAGGATGGCGGCGAGTTGTATGCAACATATATAATTGAGGATTTCAAGTGGATAGCCTCGATTGAAAAGCCACCTACACTTTATTTAAAGGTATTACCAACACACTTGAGGTACGTATTTCTTAATAAATTAGATGACTTTTAATTAATTGCATTAAATCAAGTGTTGAGAACGGATGCTAGAGCTAAAGTTTGAGATTAAATTCCACTTCTTGACAACAGTACAACTTTAATGAGTTTTTTTTTAAGGGAATGCTGATATTATACAATGTTTATCAATAATTCTCCTAGGATTGCATTACCTTTATTTAAATTGTTGTATAAAGATGTGCAATTTGACCTTATAACTCATGAATGACAGGATCATGGAAGTGCACCCACCATTTAGAGCTTTAATTTAGAAAATGGTGCATTTGTTCTTGAAAGCTAATTAGGAAATGGAATTCATATACTGCCGTTGCATGCTTAGTAATAGTTTTTTAAATCATTTGCTTAATATATTTGATTTTCTTTTATTTTAGTTTATATGCTTTATTTTACAATAAAAAAATGGTTCTTGTTAAAAAAAATGGTTCTTGCATGATTTCCATTATATTTAATTTTGGAGTGATTCTTAAGCAATTGACTGAGACGAGTTAAGAATTGGAGTGATCAATAACTGAAAGAATTTTTGTGGTGATTTAATTAAAATAGGAGAAAGGCTTGAAATAAATTGATAGAGGGATTGATGAAATGAACAGAATTTCATAGATATTTATAGGGGATGATTAGAACTAATTAAGGTAATTTTTCTTAATATGAATAGGAAAATGGATGGAATATTATGTTTCGTTAAGCAAATCACACCCTATTTTTGCTACAAAATTTGTAAAAAAATTGAGTTTTAGATGCCACTCTTCGTAAATGGTTTTCGAAAACTCAGTTAAGCACAAAAAATAACACAAACAAGGCATTTTGGGCGTCATTTTCACCAATGATACGTAAAAGCTTGTTTGAGTACCATATGTAGCATAAAATGGGAACCACTGGAT
This sequence comes from Hygrophila difformis, assembly GCA_030278955.1. Lineage (NCBI taxonomy): Eukaryota > Viridiplantae > Streptophyta > Magnoliopsida > Lamiales > Acanthaceae > Hygrophila > Hygrophila difformis. The sequence goes on along the minus strand of JAOANR010000005.1, from coordinate 32,466,938 downwards.
TTTTGCCAAACTCGAATTTTTACAAAATTTTATGCATCAAATCCATTCCAATTCATCCTCAGTTCGCTCAAAATTAATCTTTGATCCTCTAATTGGGTTAAAAACCTAGCTATTTAATTTAAACCTTAAAATAATAATAATAATAATATGAATAATAATAATACTAATAATAATAATAATAATAATAATAATAATAATAAAATAGTCATCTCCCTCATGTTCTCTCTTTCACATTCCTCTCTCTATTGAATCTCACAACCGCAGTCATCATCCTCAATTTCCTTTGCACCACAGTTCCTTTAAAAAAATAAAAATATAAATATAAATATAAATAATAATAATTTGTTTTTGTTTGTCTTTATTATCATAGTTATGGTCTATGCATGTTTTTATTTTCATTTTATGTCACGTTATGCTTATTTATTTAGGTTTTTAATTTTGTTAATAAAATATGCCCACCATATTTCTAATTCAATAATTAAGTAGTGCATGTTATGTGGTGAAAGTAGAAGCTTAAATGTACTCGATAATTGAAGCTGAAATTGAGGCTCAAGAACCCTAGCTTCTCAAATTTTGGGATTTCTTGTCAAAGTGCTTTAAAGCTTCAATTTGAGGTAAGAATAACTATCCTAGTTCAATAATTCGTCCAATTTTGTGATTTGGTATGTGTTATTGTTAGTATTTATGTTGTTAATTAAATTTTGGGTTATGTAAAATGTGGGATTAAAATTTGCTTATGTGTATAAATCCTTGTTTAAAATGAACAATATGAGTGTTAGAACATATTTTCAAGCCCTATGCCAAAGTTTATACGGTGTTTGTAAAATTTTATATTACAGCTCTTTGGAAAATAGTATTACAGTATCTGAAATTTGTAATTTTCTTATAAAAGTGTGTTAAAATAACATGTTTAATCTTTTAAGTTGATCTATGAATATTGTTAATCATGTTGTTTTAATCTACATTAATAAATTTTGGTAATATTAAAGCTTGAAACTTCATGTTTTTCTAATTTATGAAAAAGAAACAATTTATTATAAAAACTCATCCTAAGAATTTTTAACTAAAAAGACAAACTTATGTTATTTAAGAAAATAAACTAAAAGTTCTTGATCATTATTTCGAATCATTAATAAGAACTAGTTTGCTAATTTGATTAGCTTTAAGCATTAAATCTGAAATTTTTAACAAAAAGGGAGTTTTTATAACTTAAAAATGTGTTCTTTTTAATAATAAGTTTTAAGTTCTAGAAAGTGATTTTCTTGAATTTGTAAGAGACTTAGAACTTATAGCTTTTAAAATAAAATATATTGGTCATTTAGTTGTTTAGATCTCACATTCTAGGTTGATACATGTTTGCTTTATACATTGCACTTAAGTTAAACTTTTGGTTTAAACTTAAGTGTGAGGATGGGGAGGAATGCATATATTTAACACTAAACCAAAGTTTTTGTGCAACCAGGTTCCACAAATAATGTATAAGAAATACCTGGCTACTTGGTTGGATGTTTTTGCTATGAATATTGGTTTGCTCTGCTATGCACTACTTATGTGTTTTATTTGTATTTAATATGGTGTGCATGTGGTTAAGTTTATATTTATGTTTAAGTTATGTTTATGTATGTTTTTAATTATAATAAAATAGCTCTTACTTAAATCATGTTAAACTGGAATGTTGTGAGCTGTTGATTTGATAATAGGAAAGTAAATAACCATGATAATTGATGAAAGAAGCGGGATTAATGTTGTTGAATTGTTGAATCTTTATGATTTTACACAATGCAGGCATTAAAATCAATAAATTATGATGTATAGATCATATTAAAAAAGCTAAAAATTTTTATCTATTTAAAAAGTATGATCTAATTCAGTCTAACTTTTTAAATGCATGCTATATTCTTATTTTTGAAATTAAAAAGTTTTAATCTCACATTTTAAATCTTTCATTTTGCACTTAAACTAAACTGGTAGTTCAGTTTAAGTGTGAGGATGGAGGGGACTTTCGTTAATGATCATGATCTGAAAACTCTTCATCAACAGGTCCATTTAGTTTATTTAATGTATAAACCATTTATTTAGTACATTATCCAGGGTTGATTTATCATAAAGAATGAGGGTATATTTTGCTATAGTTGTTGGCATTTTGCTGTAAATTCTGCTCTAGAACTTATGATGTTTTGCTTTTGGTGAATTCTGAAATTTATTATCTATCAGTCCATACTTATTACAGTTGTTGGAAATTGTTGTTAACTGTTATAATTTGAGTTATGGATGGTGTTTTATGATTCTAATTACTTTGGAATTCCCATATGCACTAACAATCATATTTTCTTGAGTAATTGCTATATATACATATTAGAAGCAGGATATGTCAACAAAGGAGCAAGATGACAGCCGTGGTGATGAAATGAAATTCAAAGCCCTAAACATTCCAGGTGTGATCTTTTCATGTTTTATGTTTACTAATTTGCATGGGAATAAATTGGTAAGAGCTTAGTTATGTTTTTAACATTTTCTTTTAGAATAAATATGGTAAATGCTTTAGGTTGGATATGTTGAATATGTTAGACTAAATTGTGTTTTCACAGTGTGCTATTATTTGAATTACCACATTACAGCCAATCTTAAGAAAATCCGAATAAGTCTAACTGTTCTGCTTAGATCCGATTTTACAACTTAATGAGCATTATGATACTTAGTTTAAAGTCCTAGACTTTGTTAAATTGTCACGCTAGTTGTTCGAACTTTGGTGACAATTCTATTTACTTTGCAGAAAGCTTTTTGATTAATTAGACTGGTTTACTTGTCCTGTGGAGAGTTATCATTATTTATATATGAATATGCTCGTTCCAAGTCTTCTTAAATGCTTAGTTACAAATAAAGTCAGAGTGAAACCCCTATATATATATATAAAATAAATTAAATATTGCAAAAAGAAAAGAAAGAAAAAAATCAGAAAATGCATAAAAAAAAGAAGAAGAAGAAGAGAGAATGCTGAATAAAGGGGTATTAAATAGAATAATTATAAACTCTTGGCTATATGACTGGCACGTATTCTTAGACATGAGTAGCTTTTGGAATTCAACCGTCTACAACTCAGCTAAAGTGTCTAGAATAATTGTTAAACCGAGTCATTAATTGAGCATATTTGAAGACGGGAATAGAAAAGCATATTTACATTATTCACTCTCCCATTTCGAGTTGCTATGTGTGATTAATCTGCTTTTTGTACTGTAAGTGCTTTGGGTACCTGGTTTTGACAGCTGATGCATGACAATTTACCTTGTTCTAGCATATTAAACTTTGAACCCTTTTTCCTCATTGCGTTGTCGAAATCCATGATTTGGCAGAACTATAGTGACTTCATCCTTATTATCTAGATTGGCATGTTGATGTGTTAATTGATTTCATTGCTCAAGGGACGAGTAATATTTAAGTGTGAGGATGTTGATGCACCATGTGAAACCACACTTATACAAGCTTGAATTGTATCACAATATGTCCAAAATGAGTGCATTTTACCTTAATCTATTGCACATTTAGGTGTATTTCATGTGTTTTTATTTTTCAAGTGATCATAGTTAGATTTGGCTTATTTAGGTTAAATTTACCATGTTTTTATGTGTTTTTAATAACACTTTGGCAAACCTAATGCATTGCAATGTTGTTTCAGGCATTTAAATGGTGAAAAGCGATGTTCGGAAGCTTTATTTTGGAAAATAAGGAATATTTAATGTGATATGCGCCAAGATTCAGACTTAGAAAAATTCGGAGTTGAGATCTTCCCAGGAGGCTCCGCACATGCATGGCGGAGCCTAAATTGCCTTCCGAGCACCGAAACGGAGCCTGGGTTGGAAAATTAGCAGGAGGCTCCGCACAGGCATGGCGGTGCCCAAATCAGCTTCCAAGCACCACATCAGGCACCGTTTCAACACTTAGAAAAATTTCAGAGGTGAAAAAGCTTCAGAATGCTCCGCACCTTCTTGGCGGCGCCTAAAAAAGCCTCCAGGCGCCACTTTTGGCACCGCAATCAGAAAATTGGGAAAATTATCAGGATGCGCCTACTCTTCTTGGTGGCGCCTGAAACCCCTTCCGAGCGCCGTTTTGGGCGCCACAGTCGCGGTTTCGAGGTTTTCTAACCTCCCGAACACGGTTTTAAAGCCCGTTTCTTCCTCATTTTCGCCAGGCAGACTATTATTTTCATCAGAAACACTCTAAAAACTCTCTGCAACTCTGGAGAAAAAGGCCGATAACACCGAACCATGCCGGAGGAAGTGATCGGAATGTCTTTCTGACTGTGTTCTTCGCATTCTAGGTGTTATTTTCCTTTTTGTCGCTTTGTAATGTTTAGGATTTGCTTTTAAACATAATTTCCTACTGTTTTCATGTTTGTAAACGGATTTCTGTATTATTCGTGTTAGGAGTGATATAGAACGGGAGTTCAGAATCACTTTTGAAGTATGAATTTATCTTTTATGGAAGTAATTTAATGATCGATGTTTGATGTTGAATCTGGATTAATCTGCTATGATGTTGAAGCCTGGTTATGGATTATCTGTTGAATGAATTGTATGATCGATAAATCTATATTGGTAGAAATCTTGCAATCTGCTAATCTGAAGTAATCGATCAGTCTGTTATTCCCTATTCTTAATAATTTGGTAATAATCCTAACCTGTCTGCATTTTAATATTATTATTATAATCCAATTTATCATGTTTCATCAATCTTTTACCATGTTTATTAGATTATTTACACTATTCTGCATATTTAAATGTTAGAATCTAATCCTGTTATTTCTACTTTGCTAAATCGGGAGATAAAAAGTGGAAATTAGATTTTAGTACCGGTCTTGGGAATAAATCACATTAAAAATGGATCCTGGCATGTACACGCTGATTTGGGAAATGAAATGTGTCGTATGATCGCTATAGGAAAATTTGTATGCTTGGGAAAGACTCAAATATTGCCTAGACTGATGATTGCAGAATGTTAGATAATTTAATTTTCTTCCATGAAGTCTGCTTTTACAAATTATGAAAATTAGGAAATTGTCATATTTTTAATCTTTATAAAATTATTAATTCTGCTGAAATTGATCTTTTTAGACATTGGGAAATGCTAAATCATTATGCAATTTCGCTTTTATATAAAGATGGCATGTTCTAAATCATTACAAGCATATATCTTATTTTTATTTTTGTTATTTTAATTTTTTAACTTGCTTTATTTTAAATTTTATGTCACTAATTTTAATTTAATTAACTCTAGAATTAAACAAACTCTTTCCAAAATATAATATATATTATTAATGAACTTAAAATGACTAAGTTTTCTCCTGAATGAAACAATATTCTGAATTCCCTTGGGTTCGACCCGGTATTCACCGGTTTTTATTACTTTATGACAACCATCCGCTTGTGGTAAAATATGAGTAGTGAAAATCATTCATCAACCTATATTTCACGCAATCCAATACACACTTTTAATCATTAATAACTCAAACTCCATACAAGTAAAAATTATGAAAATTTGATATTCTTAATCTATGCGATTAGACGAATTCAACAAGATCCCACTTGACTATATTTTATCTTACATAATTGTATTAAAAAGTTGAACCAAAGTTACTTAATGAACAGTGACAAAACCCCCAACGTGTCAATTAAAAGGGAACGGAGGAAGTATTATATAATTTTATAATTTTATATTTTTTTTACAATTCTAATAGAAAATTATAAAATGGACTTAATATTAACTAAATTAAAATAATTTTTAATCCACATTATATATGACATGAGCTACTGAACATTATTTTTTGATGTGAATACCAGGATGAAGAATTCTAGAAGCCAACATAGCATGAGCATAAAGGATAAGAATAGGAAGAGGAGGCCAAGGAGAAGAGGACGACAGACCATGAGGACCCTGTCCAGGGCGCCATTCAGCCTATTGGCGCCTCAAGGAGTCCCCGTGCACCAATCTGGGCACCACCTACTGAAGATTTGGAATTGAAAACACTGAACTTAAGAGGAGTGGCGCCCCAAACCATGCCCGAGCACCAATTTTGGGCTCCATTTGGGGACTTAACCAAATTTTCAAGCTTGAAGACACTGTTTGCGTCTGCCAGAAGGCACCATCATGACCAGTGGCGCCTAAACCCCCCTGGAGCGCCAATATATCGCCTAAAATGTTGAAGAATGCATTTTTGAGTGGTTTTGACCTAATCCAAGTGGGATCCGGCCCTCTATTACCTTTTAATGCTATTTCCCTTTCTTCCCCACATTTTCCATGTAATTTCAGTTGATTTTTGCTAAGTTTAGACTTGGGGATCATTATGTTAAGTTAAACCCCATTTTCTACCTTCCATTTCCTTATTATTGCAATTCAACCTATAGGGTTATGTTTATATGTGTTAGGGCTGTTACTGGCCAGAATTAATCTCATCTTCATTTTATCAAAGACATTGTTCTTAATTTTGTTCATCTTCTTGAGGGTATCAAGAGTTGATCACTTGAGAATCAAGGGTTACTTGATTTCTCACATCAAAACCGGGTCTCTACACATCGTATTGTGTAAGGTTGGTCAGTTTCAATTGATTTGCAAGGATTGATTGAAGGTTCTTGTTGATTTGTGCATGTATGGCATTGTTCTTGGGTTCTTGATCCTCATATCAAGGAGACTTGATTAAACCTTTTTCCATTTGAACCACTACCTTCTCTATCCTTTATTTTTACATTATTTATGTGTTTATCTCAATAGCTTGCTTACATCATAATTAAATTTTGTATCAGAGCTTGATTAGGACTTCTTAGCTGCTAATTAGGTTGTTTAGTGTTGGTTTTGAATGCATTGTGGAATTCCTTTACCATTTTTTCCAATTTTCTGAAAATACCAAAAAATATTCACCCCAAAGTGTTTGTTGAAATGCCAAAGTTGATTTTCTTGGCAAGTTTGAGTGCTTGATGCTTATGTGCTATTGAAAGTTCATTTTATGAATCATCTTCATCTCATTCCTTGCTTATTAATTGTGTTCTCGAATCAACAATTTATTGTGTATGACTCACGAGTTGAGGGTGATCAACTAGAGAGGAACACTTGAGGGTTGTGTGAGAAATAAAGAGAGTTGTGAGGTATAACGTAGGCAAATAACTTATCATCTCTGTCCCATACTTCTTACTTTTTATTTTTGAGTTATTGATGATCTTATAAGGTTTGAAGTCGTTATGGCGGGAGGTTGGTGCTGGAAAAGAAGATTACATTGGAAGAATGGAATGAGCAAATCACTCATATGATGGGTGTGTTCGAAAATCACCTAACCATGATAGAGGAGCATAATAGGGTAAGGAATATGGTGAATCAACCTTCAAGAAGAAGGAGAGGAGAGAAGCCATACAAGAAAACTAGCTACAAAAAGTGACAACAACTCACTCACGGCCAAGGGAGTGCGGATGAGTATTTCAAGGAAATAGAGACATTGATGACTAGGGCCAAGATTGATGAAGAAGAGGACAAGTGACAAGGTTCATTTATGGCCTAAAATTTGAATATTCCGATGTTATGATCCTTCATAACTTGAAACGGTGAACGATGCCTACCACATTGCCATAGAGTTGGAGGGACGAGCCAATAGAAGGGGAAAAGTGGTTAAATCCTATTCTAAAGATTATACCAAGGATTCAAATTCAAGGAAGCCTCAAGTTGAGTATACAAAGTCATATATGGAGTAAAAGAAGCCACAAGTAGGGAAAATGAGAAGACATCAAGATGCCATTGAATTGGAGGAACACTATGACAAGAGGAATGATGGTGTTTATGCAAATGAGAAGGGGATGCCCTCGGATATTTCAAGAGGAGATTTTCCCAAATGTGAAGCTGAAAAAGGAGTAGAAGAATAAAGTAAAGACTTGAAATTTGCCCAAGAAGTAGAAGGCAGTGAAGATGGTGAAGATGACAACCATATAGAAGTTTTGATCATGAATACCAAATATTTCCAAGAAGAACAAAATTATGAAAATTTGAGTGAAAGTGAGATGGAAGAAATGAGTGAGCATAAAGAGAGTGAGAAGAAAAGGAAAAAGTATTAAAACAAGAGAGAGGAAAAGAAGAGAGGTGAATAGCAAAAGAATAAGAGTTTCAAAATGAGAGATGAGAATAAAAATATGAGAGAAGAAAAAGGTAAGTTGAGTGAGGTGAAAGAGTCAAAACAAGAGAGTAAAGGAGAGAGTGAGGAAGCTTGTTATTTTATAGATGATATATTTGATCTTCCACAGGAGAGGGACTTTGTTTTGCAGGTTTATGAAGACATAATAACCAAGGAGGTACCCGGAGGATGGCCATGGCTACACCTTCACAAGGAGATCACACTTGAAGCACAACAAGATGACCATGGAGAATTTGAGGCTAGGAAGGACAATGAACTAATGGTGGTGTCTATTGGGAATTATTGTAAGTTGCATAGTGCTTTATTTCCTTTGCTCAAACTTGGGCTTCTAATTTTACAATTAAAGATGCTACATAAGATCTTGTTGGAGAGCCAAGTTTGATATTTGGTGTTGTAGGTATTGGAGGAGAACAAGGAGGTGTTGACTACAATTTTTCGGTCATGAGGATGAAGCTTCCACTAATTGTAATGAAATCAGGTTTGAAGGGCATAAATGAGATCCAAAAATTGGTAAGACCTCATATATTTGAAAACCATGTCATTTTCAAATATTCAATTCATTAGAAATTTTGATGAGTATATGCTTAGAGAGGATGAATCAAATTTGATGTCTTTTGCCAATGTGAAGTGGATTTGATAAGCTTCATTGGAATTATTTTGATCCGGTATTTCAGTTTTTGAACCTTAAAACTGAGAAGGGTGCATGCTTAATCGAAAAATTGAGGAATTACTTGGGAAAAGGGACTTTGAGTGCATTTTGGTTGTACATTCTGATTTATCTTGATTTGAATAATATTTTTGAGTCAAAAATAATTTTTGAGGAGTTTTTAACTCAAGATTTGGTGAACATGAGCTTCAACATCAAATTTCATCATTTTTTGAAACTTTGATGAAAATTGATAATGGCCAAAATTGACCATTATTTTCAATCTATTTCCGTGTCTAATACGGACATTTGATCGCATTCCGGTCTTATTTAAATAAGAAAGCAGTTGAATTTAACAGATATATGCAAGTTTGTAAATATAATAAGCCGGTATTGAAAAAATACAAAAATATTGTTATTTTTATTAAATTCATATTAAAAAATCCAAAAACATGATAAAATATCAAAAATCCCACTTTTGATGTAATTTGATGATTTTGGTTCGGTGTTGTCTATTCGGTGGAACACGGGTTCATTGAATGGAACACAAATCAAATAATCAAGTGGAATAAATAATCAACTTTATTTCTTTTTATATTGATGCATATATCTATATTTTTCATGTTTATTTAAATTTCCTTTTATAATTAAAAACAATTGATAAATTAAACAAGTAATTAGTTGAAATTAATGATTACAGGTGGGCTACATTCAAGACCAATTCAAAATTTGCAACTGAGAATTGCTCCCACGTGAGGCTCACGTGACCTTGTCGTCTTCCCCATTTCAGTCACCGCGAACAGCAGCTCCCTCCGACAACACAACTTCCGGCGAAAGCTCAGCCTCCTCCGGTTGCACAGCCGCTGTTCCAAATTTCCGACCATCTCTTCTTCCCCAAATCAAAAGAATTGGAGACGGAAATAATCTTCTTCCCAAATTGACACAGCAGATTGGGCAAAAGCAACATCAACTCATTCCTCCGGCGAAATCGACGGCAACAGCGAGCTCTCCGTCCAACAACCACCGCCGCCTCCGGCCACTCCGCCCCTGTCTCCATCTCCTCCTCATCTTTCCGGCCACTCCACCTCCCTCCATTCCCGCCGCCTCCGGCCACCCCTCAACCTCACACTGCCACCATCACACCCTCATTTCCTCCATCCCCATTCCAATCAACCACCACAGTCCGGCCATCAACCACCATCAACCTCCAGTCACCACCTCCACAGTTCCAACTCCGGCCACCATTTCATCCGAGAGCCCTGCCGCCGCCCATCACAGCCACCACCACCATTCCAGTCACCTCTGTCCATCCAGCCACCACGCCCTCCTCCGGCGACACCTCCATCTTCATTCCCAAATCCCAGATCCAGCCCCTGCCCCGCCACCGCAACCCTCATCTCCACCTTCCGCAACCATGGCCGCCGCCGCTGCGGCGGCGTCGCCACCACCGCTGCCTCCGACCACACCACCGCCTTGCCGGAGCTACCATGGTGAGAGGGGAGGCGACAGAATCTGTGAAGAAAGAAATGGAGGAAGGAAACTGTTGAAATTAGAAAATGGAGGAGGAGAAGAAAAGAAAATGGAAGAGGAGAAAGAAGAAGAAAGAAAGAAAAATGGGGGAAGAGAACTGTCGAAGAAAATGGAGGAAGAAAAGAGGAAGAAGGAAAAATGGGGGAAGGAAGAAAAAGAGAAAAGAGAAGAGAGAGAAGTAAAATTGGGAGTGCAATTCGAACTGATCTTAACAATTCGAATTGGAAGAAAGAAGGGAGAGGAAAGAGGAGAAAAGAAAAAGAAGAAGAGAGCAATTCGAATTAATGAGTGCAATTCGAATTATAGGGTGTAGTTCGAAGAAGAGACTGAATTGGAAGAGAAGCAAAAATATAAGAATCAATTCGAATTGTTGAGTTCGAATTAATTCGAACTGGAGAAGAATTCGAATTAGGGAGTGAAAAAGTGGAGTGGGTCCCGCGCGTTGAGAGTTTGGAAGATCCCAGGACCAGAAGTCCCGAAGTGCACAAAACTTTTGTCTTTTCTCTGTGGACTCCAGGTCCCGTCCCTTCCCACAACAAAAAACCTCCCCATTTTCCTCCTCTCTCCATTTTTGCATAACAACCCCTCTTCTTTTGTGCATAATTCGCACCTACCCCTCTTTTTTGATGCATAATTCGAATTAAACCATTTCTATCTTCTCTCACATGTTAGGGTTTTCCCCCTATAAATACCCCTTCCATTTTCCACTTCAAGTAGCAAGAGAACAGAGGGCAGACAGTCCCAAATTCTTCTTCCCTGTTCTTAGAGAGAACAGTGGGTTTTTGGCTAGTTTAGAGTAGAGTTTATTTATCTTTTGCAATGTAGTTTAATATTTGTTAGTTGTAGTGTAATGTAGTTTGTAAATAGTTGTTTTAAATTTCTTAGTGTAGCCACTTTTCCATATCTTTACAGCTTTTAGTTTCGAATAAATTTGAGAGCACCCAAATAATGGGTTGTTCTTGAACTTTTAATGCTTTCTAGTGGTTGAAATACAAGAAAATGCTTCACAAATTTGGTACGAGTTCTCTTGCTCTTTTATTTATTTTTGCTTTTTATATTTTAATAAATGTATGAATGTGGGTTTGAGCATGTTTGTAGCCTTAGATCTACTTTTGTTTTTTTTGTTCTTGGATAGCTAGATAATTTTAGAGATAGTGCCTTTCTCTAAGTTTTAGTTTCATTTTATTTTATTTTTTTTTTGCCTAGATCTAAATTTTATTTTTATTTTGTTCCTTTAGATAATGTTGGTGTTCTTCCTTAATATGCTTGTAGTTCTTAGATTTTTCATTATTGTTGGTAGATTAGTCTTTAAATTTCATGTTTGTAGTTCTAGGGTTTAAATCATGCTATTACCCATTGTACATGCATATTTCTTGATAAACACAAAATATTCACAAGTGTGATGGTGAGATGACATTGATGTGAAATGAAGGATTTGGTAAATCTTATCCATCATAAACCGCACAGTGGAAATCAAACTAACACTTGTGAGCACAAAAATATTCTTAAATGAGAAAATGGGATGCAATTCGAATTGAGGTAATTCGAATTAATTCGAATTGCCCAAGACATTCAAATTGCACACCAAAAATTATTCTCTTCATGTGGTTTCCAACCAATTCGAATTGCCCAATTCGAATTAATTCGAATTGCTCACAATTCGAATTGGCAAGGAAAACCACATTGTATTGCATACCACCCATTCATGCCTAGTTTATTCTTCATCTCTTACCAATTCGAATTGTCCAATTCGAATTAATTCGAATTGCTGGACAATTCGAATTCACCTTCCCCTTGAGGTAAATGCCTTAGTCAATTTGAGCAAGAAAAGGACTTCGCCAATTCGAGTTGTCCAATTCAAATTAATTCGAATTGGTCAATAATTCGAATTAGATGATGCTCCAATTCCTAGCAATGATCAATTGGGTAAAGTAATACTTCATCCTTCATGCATTCTCAATTCGAACTACCCCAATAATTCGAATTGAGCTATCCTTCTATTTTGAAAACTCCAAAAACATTTTCTTCCATGATTTGTGTAAGTTGCATGGGTGTATTGGGCCTAGGCCCAATTCATCTGATTTCTATCCATTACACATTTCAACCCATTAGTGTCCACTTATTGTGTGCTTAACATATTGTGTGCTTAACACCCACACAATACCAAAAATATTTTTTACTTTCATGTTTTCTCTTTCATTGTGTGTATGAACGGATAATGAGAAACACCACAGATTAATGTTGGTGAAAGGTCCCTTCATAGGGATATCGACTAACCCGTCTTCTGTGTGTCAATCATTATCTGTTATTTTGCATGATCTGGTTAGTGGTTGGTGGAAGCTTCGGCGAGCGTTCTCTTCACTAAGAGTTTCGATTAGTCACTCAGCCAACTCCTAATCAGATACAGTTTTAATTTTCTTTATCTTAATTTCTCAACCTGAATTCAAGTTGCAATAGCATTAACTGATGTCGACCAACATCAGTTGAGAAATATTACAGCAAGAGATATGTGGGTTTTTCTTCCACTCACAGACAAAAGAAAACTAAATGACGGCGGTCACTGTTGTTTGGGATTCTTTCTGTCTACATTCAGTCATCTGGGATAATTGGGAACCGGACAGCAGATGTTTGCAGTCCGGAAAACCCCAACTATCTCTGGCACCCTTTTAGCCAATTTCTTCTCATCTCAGGCTAATCCACCTTTGTGTATCGCATTCTGTCTAACCCCACCATATATTTTGGGGTATTTTATTTTCCTTTTCATATACTTGTATGCATGATACTATTATGTAGATGTTCCGGTCATATCATTATTTTGGGGATCCTTCCCCTTGGACACAGAAGTCTTGATTTAAATCAGATGCTGCATAATAAATTTCCAACAAAAATTCCTTTATAAAATCCGGATCTGAGTAAGGGATAAATTCAACAGTTATGACTAATTCATCTTCCACTGGGGATTGATTTTGAGAGCTTAGAAGCAGAGTCAGCGATTAGGTCTCACATAGACTGAAAGGATCTGTGTTTTAATTGAGAGTTTAGTACCAGTCTAGGGAATGATTTTCAAATATTCATTTGCGTCTCAAAATTGCTGTGTGTTGAAAATCTTGTATTAGATATCGCATTAAGTCAATATCCACTTGGGTGTAGATGAGATGTGATAAGTAATACTAGAGGAACAACATATAGGCCTTGGTGAATTTCTAAGGTAAGGTTGAGTATTCCTTCGACTACTATCTTCTTCTGTCAAAGTCTAGAATTGAGTCTTGAATGAGTACATCCGGAACAGATTAATCTATGGATTTGTTTCATTTAGTTTGTATCTCATAACTACCCGGATGTTGTAAGCCCTGTGGCTTATTGATATCTCGGGGGTTCTTGATCTGCATCTGGTCACCAAGACCAGGGGCTCTTTTATACTAACGGAAAGAGACGTTTTTAACGATTCCAAGTGATAGATTTAAATGCTTTCTTCACAGCTTTCTTTACTGCTTTCCTTTTAAATGCTTTCATAGAGGTCACTCGGAAGAATTAGGGGCTGTCCATCTGTTAAAAGGTTTGAGAGTTATGGAATGGTTTGGGGCTTGATTTGAAACTTTGGATGTGACATGGGGGATTGATAGCAGTACTTGGCATGTCAACTAATGATTTGACAGGTGTTGCTCGTCCACCATAAATGATTAACATACTTTTGCAAGGTGAAACTTTTGACAAAATTTCATTAACACGAGTATTTTTATGAAATATTTCAGGTTTGGATTTATTAAATGGAAAGCGTTATGATTCAAGGGAAGGGGTTTAAGGATATATTAAGGGTGTTACTCTTTATTACTCATGTGAGGGGCTTTAATTTCAAATGGCAATGTGGTCCTCTGTGCCATGAAACTTCTGACAAATCTCATGATACAACCGGGATAGATTGACCTTCAGCCTGTCACACTGAGGGTCCCCGGCATATGTGCCATGATACTTCTCATGATTTCATGTCATGAGATTACCTACCATGAAACTCTCGGCAGATTCCCACTACATGAATATTTTCTGAAAAATCACGTTTTTTTATTTACTCGTGTTAAGAAACTGTGCCCCCGAAAGCGCACGGAGTCAAAAATTGCAGTATTTATAGTAAGTACCGGATCGTTCACTGGAGGATGTGCGATGGAAGCAGGGCCCACGCCGTTTACTAAGATTTTCCACTCGGTTACTCGATTCAGGTTTGAGTTTGACTATCAACTACTTGACAGAATTTAAACTAAGCTATGAAAGCAATTAAAATAAAGCAGATAAAATTATTCTAGAAAGCGAATAAAATTAATCTAAGAAGACAATAAAATTAATCTAAGAAAGCGGTTAAGATTATTCTAAGAAAGCAGATTTAAAATGAGACAGAAGGGACAGGGAGAAAATAATAAAGGTTGGACAAGATTCAGATGAAACACAGTTAAACTTCCATTTTTAATACACAGATCTTTGTTTGGGATAATTCATCAGTTAGCTAATTCTCATGCTTCCTTTACCATGTTCCCTTTAACAGACAGGTACTTGTAGTAAGGATTTACATGCCTTAAGACAGCAAAATCTAAGATACCACAGATATATAACTGCCCCTGCGCAGAGGTATGTCATTTATCTGTGGTGGACAAGCAACACCTGACAAATCATTTATTGAGATGCCAAGTACTGTTATCATTCCCCCATGTCACACCCAAAGATTCTAATCAAGCCCTGAACTATCCCTTAACTATCAGTCCTAGTAGCAGTTACACAACTCTCAATACAACCGAGTGACCTCTAACGAAAGCATTTAAAAGAAAGCGGTAAAAGAAGACGGTAAAGAAAGCATTTAAAATCCTATCACTCGGAGATTTTTGAAAGTTTGACCCTGGTAGTAAAAGAAAGCCCCCAATCAGAATGACCGGATGTGGATCAAGAATTCCCTATTCTCGGTGAACCGCTCGCAGTGTTCACTTCTCGTCGGGTGGTTATGAGATACAAACTAATGAAACGAACTAATAAATTAGTTCGTTCCGGATGCACTCACTCAGGACTCAAAAATAGGCTTTGGCAGAAGAAGATAGCAGTTAAAAGAATACTCAACCCTACCTTAGAAAATAACCACGGCCCGAATGTTGTTCCTCTAGTGTTATCTATCACACCTTGTCGGAATCCAAGTGGAATCTGACCCAGTGCAATATTTAATACAAGATTTCCAACAAACAGCAATTTTGGAAAATAATAAATCTGAAAATCATTCCCTATCAGGTACTAGACTCTCAATAAGAACACAGACCCTTTCAGTCTAGGTGAGACCTAATCGCTGACCCTGCTTCTAATTTCCCAAAATCAACCCCCAGTCGAATGTGAATTAGTCATAACTGAGGAATTTATCCCTTACTCAGATTCGGATTTTATAAAGGAATTTTTGTTGGAAATTTATTATGAAACATCTGATTTAAATCAAGACTTCTATGTCCAAGGGAAGGATCCCAAAATAATATTGACCACAATATCTACATAATAATATCATGCATAAATTTATAGAGAAGTGTAAAATTAAATAACCCAAAATATAAGGCGGGTTTAGACAGAAGTTGACACACAGAGATGAAATAGCCGGAGATGAGAAGAATTTTGGCTAAAGAGAGTGCCAGAAATAACTAGGGTGATCTGGACTGCAAACATCTGCTATCCAGTTCCCAATTATTCCAGATGGAAAGATTTTAGACAGCAGAATAATCTTAAATGACAGTGGTCGCTATCATTCAGACCCTTACTGTCTGTGAATCAGAGAAAAACCTACATGTTCTTTCACTGTCTTAATTACTAGATGACATTGACCTATGTCGTCTAATGTTGGCACAGTTTGAGATTCGGGTTTGAAATTAAGATAAAGAAAAGAAAACTGTATCCGGATAGGAGTCAGCTGAGCAGCTATTATAATCCCGGATGGATGAACCGCCAAGGCTTCCACCGGCCACTATCCAGACCATGCAAAATAACAATCTAATAATTAATATACAGACCACGAGCTAGTTATCCGTGTGGGAATACCCGCCAACATTAGTCTGTTATATCTCTTACTAGCTGTTTCACACAACACGGAAAAGACAAAATAAATAAAAGAAAATATTTTTGGGTCATCTTGCATGAGAGACATTGGTTTCTCATGTAAGGTATGGAAATGAATCCATAATTACTCTTTATGGTCTAAATAATCTCTCATTCCATAATTAATTAATTAATTACAGTCCGGATTATATACTTAGATCATTAGAGTTTAATCATTTGTAGAAGAATCTTTTAATGGGAAATTGAACAAAGTTCTTTATATCAAATTAATCATGGGTTGAGATCATTGGATTTCAACCTCAAAATATTAATATAAAGGTTCAATTAATTAATGGAGTGAGATGAAGAATAAAAATTTGGCAAAAAGGTGCCACTTTGTCGCGATGCAGTGTTTGTGTCGCGGAGCGTGGCTCCGCGACAAAGGTTTCGCGACAAAGGGGTGGGAAATAAGAGAAATGGGATTTTGAAAATTAGGGTTTGCTTTGTCGCTTAAGCAAAAATTTTGTCGCGGAACATGGTTCCGCGCAAAGAGGCATAGCGACAAAGAGGGTTGAAAATTGGTAAGGACATAATTCCTGGTCGCGGAGCAAGGATTTTGTCGCGGTACGTGGTTCCGCGACAAAGGTTCCGCGCCAGAGTCCTCCCAGAATAAAATTACAAGTATTTGGGTCCTTGGTCGCTAATCAAGGATTTTGTCGCGGAACGTGGTTCCGCGACAAGAGTTGCATCGCGACCAAGGGGTTTCAAAATAATGGCAAGGCATAATTTTCTGTCTCGGAATAAAATTTTGTCGCGGAACGTGGTTCCGCGACAAGGGTGCTCCGCGACAAAGCCATGCAGACAAAATGCAAGAATTTGGTCATTTGTCGCTAAACATGGGTTTTGTCGCGGAACGTGGTTCCGCGACAAAGGTTGCATCGCGACAAAGGGTTTTAAAAATTTTTATAAAAATTTTGGCAGCATAACCCCTTATATTGCATTACATGGGTGTGCGTTGTGATCCGTGGGATCACAACGGGAAAATGACATTGCAACCCGTGGGGTTACAATGTGATGCAATACAATATAGGAAATGCAATTTTTAAATAAAATGTGCACAAACACTAAAATGCCATCCACTTTCTAGATCTATTAAACGAAAAAGAAAATAAAAATAAACTGAAACACTAAGAGGCAGTACAACATCCACCAACTATACTAAGAGACTAAGATTTAAATGAAACCTACACTAATAAATCTAGCAAGAGATAGGCATCAAGTGGTTATACATTTATTAATTCTAACTAAAACATAAAAAGAAATGGTCAAGTGACCAAAAATGCAACAAAACAGTAAAATAGTCTAAGAGATAGACACATGACATATTTTTGGGAATCATTTTCTCAATATTACCAAAAGCCAAAAATGGGTTAAACACACCCATTGATTAAGTGTTTTCAACCCAAAAATATAAAATATAAAACTGGAAAATAAAAAATGAACACTAGCTACACTTATTTATTACAAAGCATAAATTAAACTAAGCTAAAATCTACTACATGGCATGAAAATAAATTAAACTACATCTACCTACACTAATTTTGGAGAGCACAGTGGTGCCTCCAAAACAGTAAACTAAACTAAAGTGTAGCTAGGTTACTGTTCAAGTGGGTGGGAGGTTATATTTATAGAGGTGGAAAAATTAGCCCTAGGCCCATTAGGCCCATTGTGTCGCTAAACAATTATGCCTTGTCGCGGAACAAATTCTGCTTCAGGACACACTTTTTAGCTCCAGGATGGCGCCCAGGAGGGGGCGGGAGCTCGAGGTCCAAGGGAAAAGACAAACTTCTATGTGTCTGCGGGACTTGAGGTCCTGGGAGCTTGCAAGTATTTACACATGTGAGTAAATCAAATGGGAGGTCACGTGAGCTGAGCTGCCTGTCGCGTTCCATTTTCTGTCTTTGTCGCGGAAGGAGCTCTGTCTTGGTCGCGGTCCATTTTGTCGCGGAACCATGTTCCGCGACAAAATTATATGCCTTGATTCTCCTCTCACAGTCTCGGAATAATTTTGGGCGCGGAGCATTTTTCAAGGCGCGGAGCACTTGGGCGCGATGTGTTACTCCGCGACAAGGGATTAATTTTCTCTCTCCTCTTTCAATGTCTGTCTCGATCCCATCTCTCTTCTCTTTCCTCCATTTCTTTTCTCGACAGCTTTCCTTTCTTTCTTTCTTCTTCTTCCCAAATTTCTTTCTCCTCCATTTTTCCTTCTTTCTTCTTCCTTGTTCTATTTTTTTCTTGTCTCCAGTTTTCCATGTTCTCTCTTTCTTCTTCCCATTTTCTTTTTCTTCTTCTTTCGTTCATTTTCAGTTTTCAATTTCTACTCTGTTTTCTATTGCTTTTCCTTTATTGAGGAATAGATGGAAGAAGAAGAAGGGGCGGAGGTCGGCGGCGGCCGTGGTGGTTGAGGACGCCGGAGATGGGATGTTGAAGATGCTGCCGGCGCTTGGAGATGAGGATGGAGAGCAAGGCCTAGGCGGCCGTCGGAGATGGACGCCGGAGTGGTGTTGGCGGAGGAGGAGAGAGGGCGGCGAGGCTGCCGGAGGCGGTGGTGACAGCGGCGTCGGCCCCCCTTTCCTCTTTTTTCTTATTCTTCTCTTGTTTTCTTGATTTTTGGTGAGGATGGATGGGTGGTGGTCCGGTGAGGCGGTGATTCTTCGCCGGATTTGGGTGTTGGTGGCTGGCGGAGGTAATGGAGAGGGAGGTGGAGTGGAAATGGTGGTGGAATGGTGGAGGGAGATGGGTGTTGGGTGGTGGTGTGATGTGTTGTTGGAAGGGGGATTTGGAATGGTGGTAGGGGCTGTGTTCGGAGCTCTGGTGGAAGGGGGCTTCGCCGGCCGGAGGTGTTGTCGGGATTGGAGGAACGATGGCGGTGGAAATGGAGGCTGCGGCGGTGGATGGGAATGAGTGGTGGTGGAATGGAGGTGGAGAAGTGGTGAGGGTGTCGGATTGAGGTGGCGGGATGGAGAGATGGTGGCTCGGGGAGGCGGAGTGGCGGCGGCTCCGGCGAAGTCGGCGCCGGAGCAGGGCGGCGGCGGCGGCAGTTTTAGGTTAGGGTTAGGGTTTGAATTGGGTATGGGCTTGGTTGGAGTGTTTTGGGCTTGGAGTGGTGCTATTGGGCCAAGAGTGTATTGGGCTTAAAGGGCTGATGTAATGGACTGATGGACTTGGACTGGACTGGATTTAAAACTCTTTGGACCAACTTAACTTAAACACCTGCCAATTAATTAAAATTAACAGTGATTAGTTAACTAATTATTTCTTACTCATACCACAAAATTAAATTAAAAACAAACATAAGAAAAATAAATATATACATCAACAAACAAATAAAAATAAACTATATGTTCCACTTGATTATTTGGTTTAGGCTCCATTTAATGAACTCGTGTTTCACCGAATAGACAATATCGAACCAAAATTAATCAAGTGGAGGATTTTTATATTTTTATCATGTTTTTGGATTTTTTAATATAAAATTACTGAAAATAACAATATTTTTGTATTTTTCAATACCAGCTTATTATTAATACAAACTTGCATAAATCCGTTAAATTCAACTGCTTTCTTATTAAAATAAGACCGGAATACGATCAAATGTCCATGTTTAGACACGGAAATAGATTGAAAATAATGGTCAATTTTGGCCATTATCAACATCCTCACATTTAATACTGATCGTCCCCGAGCAGTCAGAGTCAATGTTCCTAAGAACACGGACTCTACATAATCAATCTATTTTCGTGGCTTCAAAAATATCATTCTTTTTAGATTGGGATAAGACAATCAAAAACTACAAGTATTAAATTCTCTTGATTGCAGTGTTTAATAAAATGATACTTCTCACTTAATCAGGCCTACGAATCAGTCATTATTGATAATTTTTCATGAATATCATGTTTAGAAAAATTCATTGATTTAATTTTAGAATTAAAGTATGACATGAACATAATTAAAAGCAGAGCCTCACATATAGTAGAAACGGAAATTTCACTCACTCTCAAAAAGGGGTTTTATCAATGAGCACTCATAATCAAATTTAATTAAATTATCCCATAAGCTTGCAATTGGACCAACTCGCCACCGGCTCATTTCTTTAAATCGAGATCATGAGGTCTTATTTAAGGGTTGTAATGGGGCATACGGTTGTAATATTTGGTAAGAAAGGGAATTATTGGGCTAAGAAGTGGCAAGAATTAATTCTATCATAACTTGGCATATTTATTTAAAATTTATGATCATCAATTTAGTTCTTTCTTTCTTGCTTTTCTTTTCATATTGCATGACATTAGACTATGTCTAATTTGCTTTGTCATTTGCAATTTATTTATGTTGAATGGATCTCAACATGTTCATTTTTCTTCTTTTCTCTCTCTCTTTTTTTTTTTTTTTTTTTGATCGGATTTTTTTTTTGAATACCGATTGAGATTTTTTTTTGTTGATGATCAAAAATTGCAATGCCTTGATAAAATTCATTCTTGCACACTTGGGTTTGAATTTTTTTTGGTCTTTTTTTATGAGGCTTGGAATAATATAGAGGGCTTCAAAGAAAAATTAGGCTTAAGGCTCAAATTGGTTAATCCTAGAGGGAAAATATTTTTGGGTTTGGAATTCAAAAGAAGGCAAAAAATTTTGGTTTTTCTAAGTGCCTCGATCATATGCTCGATTTTTGGAATATGGCATGGTCTTGAATCGATCCCAATTGCAAGTTCTAGTTTCCTTTAATCAAAATGATTTTCACACATCAAAGAAAAGAATGAGTAAAAATGACTCATGGCTCAAATCTCACATGGAATGATTGATTCATGTCATACAATATTCTTAAATATAATCTTTGAAAATTTCTTACAATCTATTCAATGAAATTCTCAACATGAGGACTCATTACCCAACAAGATGATTATATCATTAAATTTTTATAGCTCAAAACCTCAAAAATTCATATCATGCATGTCTTCAATTATATTATCCCAATTTAAAAGTTTGAAAATTTAATCATAAACCAAAATCAAATATGTGAATTCTTAGACAGAGTTATGCATGCTTTGCACTGGGTTTAAATATAAAATAATAAAAATAAACAAAAAGAAAAGTAACACACTTTTTTTTTTTTTTAAGTGAAGAATCAACATCCTCACATTTTGAGCCTTGCTCGAAATGTGAGTAAATCAATTCATACTTAAACAAATTATCAAAATCAAAATAAAATAAGAGAGGAGGGGGGGAGGGAGAAAATATTAACATGAAAGATAGAAGAATAATTCCGATAGCCTTTTTCGTCAAACCAATTAAATGTTCGACGATTTTGGCTATGTGTGATCGTTTGGTTCGTCGAACAAGGCGATTGCTCGATGCCCGATACTTAAGAAGAATTCTGATTTTCATCAAAATTGTTCAATCACATTTTTGAATTTTATAGAATTTAATCTACTACATTTGCTTGCATAAATTAGGTTGGATTAATTCTGTTCTTATAAATGTTATTCCGGATTTTAAATTGCTTTAAATTCCAGGAATACTTTCAACTAATCACAGAATCAATCCAACCGGGAACCTGTTTTGGAGCTTTAATTTTCTTTTTGGTGATTCCACAAATTCCTGCAAAGCAAACACAGAAGAAGTTATCGGGTTTTCTCAAAAATATCAACATCCTCACATTTAGAGTCTTAGTACTCTAAATGTGATTTACTTGATTCATACCCGAATTATTTAATAATATTCACAAGAGATATAAATATAAATATATGTATACATATAATTTTGACTTGCAAAAATTTAGGTTGGATTAATTCCGTGCTTGCGAAAATTATTCCGGATTTTAAATTTCTTTGAATTCCGGATATAATCTTCGGTCAATTACAGAACTAATCCAACCGGGAACCTCTTTAGATGCTCAGTCGGGACAGGGGCGACGGAAGGTGAGATGATGGCCGTGGGTTGTCCGATGGTGGTGAGCAATTGGTAGTCCGAAGATCTGCTGCTCCATTTGTTGCTTCACCAGTGATGAGGGTTCCCTCAGCGCAGTGGTGGTAATGAGGTGGATGGGCGATGGAGCAGCGGTAGAGCTTCGTGGTCCAGATGTGGTGGAGATGACAAACACGTGAGTCTCACGTGTTTGGCAATTTACAATTGCCAATTAGTGTAGCTCCACTGCTACACTTCTCCATTTCTTTGATTCTCGTTTAATTAACCTAGATTTTGCAATTGGCGAAGTGTAATTAAACGAAAAATCAAAGTAGTGTAGCCCCAATGCTACACTTCCACATTTAACTCCGTACACCATTTTGGTGGCTCCATGATTCCTGCAAGCAAAAATACCCAATTGGTTAGGTTTTCCCTTCAAATCAACATCCTCACATTTAGAGTCTTAGTACTCTAAATGTTTAATTGATTTGAGGGTACATCTCTGTTCTGAAATATATACACAAAACTAACACTAAACTAACTATGAGTAATCAGGAGTGTAATTCTCTTAATAACCGACGCTGCATCCTCCCCGGCAACGGCGCCATGAAACTTTTGACAAAATTTCATTAACACGAGTATTTTTATGAAATATTTCAGGTTTGGATTTATTAAATGGAAAGCGTTATGATTCAAGGGAAGGGGTTTAAGGATATATTAAGGGTGTTACTCTTTATTACTCATGTGAGGGGCTTTAATTTCAAATGGCAATGTGGTCCTCTGTGCCATGAAACTTCTGACAAATCTCATGATACAACCGGGATAGATTGACCTTCAGCCTGTCACACTGAGGGTCCCCGGCATATGTGCCATGATACTTCTCATGATTTCATGTCATGAGATTACCTACCATGAAACTCTCGGCAGATTCCCACTACATGAATATTTTCTGAAAAATCACGTTTTTTTATTTACTCGTGTTAAGAAACTGTGCCCCCGAAAGCGCACGGAGTCAAAAATTGCAGTATTTATAGTAAGTACCGGATCGTTCACTGGAGGATGTGCGATGGAAGCAGGGCCCACGCTGTTTACTAAGATTTTCCACTCGGTTACTCGATTCAGGTTTGAGTTTGACTATCAACTACTTGACAGAATTTAAACTAAGCTATGAAAGCAATTAAAATAAAGCAGATAAAATTATTCTAGAAAGCGAATTAAATTAATCTAAGAAGACAATAAAATTAATCTTAGAAAGCGGTTAAGATTATTCTAAGAAAGCAGATTTAAAATGAGACAGAAGGGACAGGGAGAAAATAATAAAGGTTGGACAAGATTCAGATGAAACACAGTTAAACTTCCATTTTTAATACACAGATCTTTGTTTGGGATAATTCATCAGTTAGCTAATTCTCATGCTTCCTTTACCATGTTCCCTTTAACAGACAGGTACTTGTAGTAAGGATTTACATGCCTTAAGACAGCAAAATCTAAGATACCACAGATATATAACTGCCCCTGCGCAGAGGTATGTCATTCTGTGGTGGACAAGCAACACCTGACAAATCATTTATTGAGATGCCAAGTACTGTTATCATTCCCCCATGTCACACCCAAAGATTCTAATCAAGCCCTGAACTATCCCTTAACTATCAGTCCTAGTAGCAGTTACACAACTCTCAATACAACCGAGTGACCTCTAACGAAAGCATTTAAAAGAAAGCGGTAAAAGAAGGCGGTAAAGAAAGCATTTAAAATCCTATCACTCGGAGGTTTTTGAAAGTTTGACCCTGGTAGTAAAAGAAAGCCCCCAGTCAGAATGACCGGATGTGGATCAAGAATTCCCTATTCTCGGTGAACCGCTCGCAGTGTTCACTTCTCGTCGGGTGGTTATGAGATACAAACTAATGAAACGAACTAATAAATTAGTTCGTTCCGGATGCACTCACTCAGGACTCAAAAATAGGCTTTGGCAGAAGAAGATAGCAGTTAAAAGAATACTCAACCCTACCTTAGAAAATAACCACGGCCCGAATGTTGTTCCTCTAGTGTTATCTATCACACCTTGTCGGAATCCAAGTGGAATCTGACCCAGTGCAATATTTAATACAAGATTTCCAACAAACAGCAATTTTGGAAAATAATAAATCTGAAAATCATTCCCTATCAGGTACTAGACTCTCAATAAGAACACAGAACCTTTCAGTCTAGGTGAGACCTAATCGCTGACCCTGCTTCTAATTTCCCAAAATCAACCCCCAGTCGAATGTGAATTAGTCATAACTGAGGAATTTATCCCTTACTCAGATTCGGATTTTATAAAGGAATTTTTGTTGGAAATTTATTATGAAACATCTGATTTAAATCAAGACTTCTATGTCCAAGGGAAGGATCCCAAAATAATATTGACCACAATATCTACATAATAATATCATGCATAAATTTATAGAGAAGTGTAAAATTAAATAACCCAAAATATAAGGCGGGTTTAGACAGAAGTTGACACACAGAGATGAAATAGCCGGAGATGAGAAGAATTTTGGCTAAAGAGAGTGCCAGAAATAACTAGGGTGATCTGGACTGCAAACATCTGCTATCCAGTTCCCAATTATTCCAGATGGAAAGATTTTAGACAGCAGAATAATCTTAAATGACAGTGGTCGCTATCATTCAGACCCTTACTGTCTGTGAATCAGAGAAAAACCTACATGTTCTTTCACTGTCTTAATTACTAGATGACATTGACCTATGTCGTCTAATGTTGGCACAGTTTGAGATTCGGGTTTGAAATTAAGATAAAGAAAAGAAAACTGTATCCGGATAGGAGTCAGCTGAGCAGCTATTATAATCCCGGATGGATGAACCGCCAAGGCTTCCACCGGCCACTATCCAGACCATGCAAAATAACAATCTAATAATTAATATACAGACCACGAGCTAGTTATCCGTGTGGGAATACCCGCCAACATTAGTCTGTTATATCTCTTACTAGCTGTTTCACACAACACGGAAAAGACAAAATAAATAAAAGAAAATATTTTTGGGTCATCTTGCATGAGAGACATTGGTTTCTCATGTAAGGTATGGAAATGAATCCATAATCACTCTTTATGCTCTAAATAATCTCTCATTCCATAATTAATTAATTAATTACAGTCCGGATTATATACTTAGATCATTAGAGTTTAATCATTTGTAGAAGAATCTTTTAATGGGAAATTGAACAAAGTTCTTTATATCAAATTAATCATGGGTTGAGATCATTGGATTTCAACCTCAAAATATTAATATAAAGGTTCAATTAATTAATGGAGTGAGATGAAGAATAAAAATTTGGCAAAAAGGTGCCACTTTGTCGCGGTGCAGTGTTTGTGTCGCGGAGCGTGGCTCCGCGACAAAGGTTTCGCGACAAAGGGGTGGGAAATAAGAGAAATGGGATTTTGAAAATTAGGGTTTGCTTTGTCGCTTAAGCAAAAATTTTGTCGCGGAACATGGTTCCGCGACAAAGAGGCATAGCGACAAAGAGGGTTGAAAATTGGTAAGGACATAATTCCTGGTCGCGGAGCAAGGATTTTGTCGCGGTACGTGGTTCCGCGACAAAGGTTCCGCGCCAGAGTCCTCCCAGAATAAAATTACAAGTATTTGGGTCCTTGGTCGCTAATCAAGGATTTTGTCGCGGAACGTGGTTCCGCGACAAGAGTTGCATCGCGACCAAGGGGTTTCAAAATAATGGCAAGGCATAATTTTCTGTCTCGGAATAAAATTTTGTCGCGGAACGTGGTTCCGCGACAAGGGTGCTCCGCGACAAAGCCATGCAGACAAAATGCAAGAATTTGGTCCTTTGTCGCTAAACATGGGTTTTGTCGCGGAACGTGGTTCCGCGACAAAGGTTGCATCGCGACAAAGGGTTTTAAAAATTTTTATAAAAATTTTGGCAGCATAACCCCTTATATTGCATTACATGGGTGTGCGTTGTGATCCGTGGGATCACAACGGGAAAATGACATTGCAACCCGTGGGGTTACAATGTGATGCAATACAATATAGGAAATGCAATTTTTAAATAAAATGTGCACAAACACTAAAATGCCATCCACTTTCTAGATCTATTAAACAAAAAAGAAAATAAAAATAAACTGAAACACTAAGAGGCAGTACAACATCCACCAACTATACTAAGAGACTAAGATTTAAATGAAACCTACACTAATAAATCTAGCAAGAGATAGGCATCAAGTGGTTATACATTTATTAATTCTAACTAAAACATAAAAAGAAATGGTCAAGTGACCAAAAATGCAACAAAACAGTAAAATAGTCTAAGAGATAGACACATGACATATTTTTGGGAATCATTTTCTCAATATTACCAAAAGCCAAAAATGGGTTAAACACACCCATTGATTAAGTGTTTTCAACCCAAAAATACAAAATATAAAACTGGAAAATAAAAAATGAACACTAGCTACACTTATTTATTACAAAGCATAAATTAAACTAAGCTAAAATCTACTACATGGCATGAAAATAAATTAAACTACATCTACCTACACTAATTTTGGAGAGCACAGTGGTGCCTCCAAAACAGTAAACTAAACTAAAGTGTAGCTAGGTTACTGTTCAAGTGGGTGGGAGGTTATATTTATAGAGGTGGAAAAATTAGCCCTAGGCCCATTAGGCCCATTGTGTCGCTAAACAATTATGCCTTGTCGCGGAACAAATTCTGCTTCAGGACACACTTTTTAGCTCCAGGATGGCGCCCAGGAGGGGGCGGGAGCTCGAGGTCCAAGGGAAAAGACAAACTTCTATGTGTCTGCGGGACTTGAGGTCCTGGGAGCTTGCAAGTATTTACACATGTGAGTAAATCAAATGGGAGGTCACGTGAGCTGAGCTGCCTGTCGCGTTCCATTTTCTGTCTTTGTCGCGGAAGGAGCTCTGTCTTGGTCGCGGTCCATTTTGTCGCGGAACCATGTTCCGCGACAAAATTATATGCCTTGATTCTCCTCTCACAGTCTCGGAATAATTTTGGGCGCGGAGCATTTTTCTGGGCGCGGAGCACTTGGGCGCGATGTGTTACTCCGCGACAAGGGATTAATTTTCTCTCTCCTCTTTCAATGTCTGTCTCGATCCCATCTCTCTTCTCTTTCCTCCATTTCTTTTCTCGACAGCTTTCCTTTCTTTCTTTCTTCTTCTTCCCAAATTTCTTTCTCCTCCATTTTTCCTTCTTTCTTCTTCCTTGTTCTATTTTTTTCTTGTCTCCAGTTTTCCATGTTCTCTCTTTCTTCTTCCCATTTTCTTTTTCTTCTTCTTTCGTTCATTTTCAGTTTTCAATTTCTACTCTGTTTTCTATTGCTTTTCCTTTATTGAGGAATAGATGGAAGAAGAAGAAGGGGCGGAGGTCGGCGGCGGCCGTGGTGGTTGAGGACGCCGGAGATGGGATGTTGAAGATGCTGCCGGCGCTTGGAGATGAGGATGGAGAGCAAGGCCTAGGCGGCCGTCGGAGATGGACGCCGGAGTGGTGTTGGCGGAGGAGGAGAGAGGGCGGCGAGGCTGCCGGAGGCGGTGGTGACAGCGGCGTCGGCCCCCCTTTCCTCTTTTTTCTTATTCTTCTCTTGTTTTCTTGATTTTTGGTGAGGATGGATGGGTGGTGGTCCGGTGAGGCGGTGATTCTTCGCCGGATTTGGGTGTTGGTGGCTGGCGGAGGTAATGGAGAGGGAGGTGGAGTGGAAATGGTGGTGGAATGGTGGAGGGAGATGGGTGTTGGGTGGTGGTGTGATGTGTTGTTGGAAGGGGGATTTGGAATGGTGGTAGGGGCTGTGTTCGGAGCTCTGGTGGAAGGGGGCTTCGCCGGCCGGAGGTGTTGTCGGGATTGGAGGAACGATGGCGGTGGAAATGGAGGCTGCGGCGGTGGATGGGAATGAGTGGTGGTGGAATAGAGGTGGAGAAGTGGTGAGGGTGTCGGATTGAGGTGGCGGGATGGAGAGATGGTGGCTCGGGGAGGCGGAGTGGCGGCGGGTCCGGCGAAGTCGGCGCCGGAGCAGGGCGGCGGCGGCGGCAGTTTTAGGTTAGGGTTAGGGTTTGAATTGGGTATGGGCTTGGTTGGAGTGTTTTGGGCTTGGAGTGGTGCTATTGGGCCAAGAGTGTATTGGACTTAAAGGGTTGATGTAATGGACTGATGGACTTGGACTGGACTGGATTTAAAACTCTTTGGACCAACTTAACTTAAACACCTGCAATTAATTAAAATTAACAGTGATTAGTTAACTAATTATTTCTTACTCATACCACAAAATTAAATTAAAAACAAACATAAGAAAAATAAATATATACATCAACAAACAAATAAAACTAATATAGACATATAGTTTTTGTTCCACTTGATTATTTGGTTTAGGCTCCATTTAATGAACTCGTGTTTCACCGAATAGACAATATCGAACCAAAATTAATCAAGTGGAGGATTTTTATATTTTTATCATGTTTTTGGATTTTTTAATATAAAATTACTGAAAATAACAATATTTTTGTATTTTTCAATACCAGCTTATTATTAAGACAAACTTGCATAAATCCGTTAAATTCAACTGCTTTCTTATTAAAATAAGACCGGAATACGATCAAATGTCCATGTTTAGACACGGAAATAGATTGAAAATAATGGTCAATTTTGGCCATTATCACAAGGCATTGCAAAGGGAGTTAGGAGTTTATGGTATCTTAGAAATTGCTGTCTTAAGAGCATGTAAACTCTTACTGTAAGTACCTGTCTGTTAAAGGGAACATGGTATAGAGAGCATGAGAGTTAGCTAACTGGAGGATTATCCCAAGCTAAGATCTGTGTATAAAAAATGGAAGTTTAATTGTGTTTCATCTGAACCTTGTCCAATCTTTATTATTTCCTCCCTGTCCCTTCTGTCATATTTAAACCTGCTTTCTAGATAGCGTAGCATAATTTTATATTGCTTTCGTAGTATAGATTTAATTGCTTTCTTCGACCTAGTTTACCATGCTTTGTAGAATAATTTTACTGCTTTCATGATCTGATTTAAATTATGTCAAGTAGTTGTTAGAAACCCTTACAAAACTTGAAACGAGTAACCGAGTGGAAAATCTTAGTAAACGACGTGGGCCCTGCTTCCATCGCACATCCTCCAGTGAACGATCCGGTACTTACTATAAATTACTGCAATTTTTGACCCGTGCGCTTTCGGGAGCACAGTTTCGTGACACGAGTAAATAAAAATAACATTTTGGGAAAATACTCATACAGTGGGAAGATGTTCAAGAATTTCATGGCAGGTATCTTCTTGACATGAAATTAAGAGAAGCATTATGGTGCAGATACCTAGGACTTTCAGGGTGACAGACTGAAGGTCCATCCCGGTTGCACCGTGATACTTGTCAAAAGTTTCATGGCTGGAAGAACCACAGCGCCGTTTGAACCCCACAGGAGTAATAAAAAGGGAAATCTTAGTATATTCTTAAACCCCTTCCCCCAATCATAACTCTTTTCATTTAATAAATCCGAACTTGGAAATTGTATTTAGACGGTTCTTTAACCCCCCAGTAGCAAAATGAAACTTGGCTTGGGTGCAAAAGTTTCATGGCCGTTACCGGGGACTCTTGGGGCACCATTTGAAATCACAGTTTCCTCCTTAAGCACTAAACCAGTAAAGGAATTTTCAGAAAATTACTCGTGTTGGCGAAGCTCGTCAAAAGTTTCATGGCGCCGTTGCCGGGGAGGATGCAGCGTCGTTTATTAAGAGAATTACACTCCTGATTACTCATAGTTAGTTTTGTGTACATGTTTCAGAACAGAGAAGTACTCTCAAATCAGTTAAACATTTAGAGTACTAAGACTCTAAATGTGAGGATGTTGATTTGAGGGGAAAATCTAACCAATTGGGTATTTTTCCTGCAGGAATCATGGAGCCACCAAAAAGAAAGTTAAAGCATCGAAACAGGTTCCTGGTTGGATTAGTTTTGCAATTGACCGAAGACTATATCCGGAATTTAAAGAAATTTAAAATTCGGAATAATTTTCACAAACACAGAATTAATCCAACCTAAATTTCTGCAAGTCAAAATCATATATATATATATATATATATATATATTTATATATGTATATATATATATCTCTTGAGCATGATATTAAATAATTCGGGTATTAATCAATTAACTCACATTTAGAGTACTAAGACTCTAAATGTGAGGATGTTGATATTTTTGAGAAAACCCGATAACTTCTTCTGTGTTTGCTTTGCAGGAATTTGTGGGACCAACAAAAAGAAAATTAAAGCTTCAAAACAGGTTCCCGGTTGGATAAGTTCTGTAATTAATAGAAAATATTCCTGGAATTTAATGCAATTTAAAATCTGGAATAATTTTTATAAGAACAGAATTAATCCAATAATTTTTGCAAGTAGATTAAATCTTATTTAAGTTTAGAAATCCAAAAAAAAAAAAAAGAGAGTGATCGAGCAATTTTGATGAAAATCAGAATTTTTCTAAGTATTGGGCATCGAATAATCGCCTTATTCGATGAACCAAACGATCACACATAGCCAAAATCGTCGAACACTTAATTGGTTTGACGAAAAGGCTATCGGAAATATGATGTGTAAATGTTTTTCCCCTCCCTCCCTCCTCTTTTATTTTATTTTGATTTTGATAAATTGTTTAAGTATGAATTAATTTACTCACATTTCGAGCAAGGCTCAAAATGTGAGGATGTTGATTCTTCACTTAAATTTAAAAAAAAAAATTAAATTATATATATATTGTTATTTTGTTTATGTTTGCACCCAGCACGAAGCATGCATGAATCTGTCACTTTAAATTCACATATGAGATCTTGGTTTATGATTAAATTTTCAGACTTTTAAATTGGGATAATATAATTGATTACATGCACGATATGAATTCTTGAGGTTTTGAGTTATAAAAATTTAATGATATAATCATCTTGTTGGGTAATGAGTCCTCATGTTGAGAATTTAATTGAATAGATTGTAGGAATTTTTCAAAGATTTCATTTAGGAATACTGTATGACATGAATCAACCATCCCTTGTGAGATTTGAGCCATGAGTCACTTTTACTCATTCTTTTCTTTGATTGTGTGAAAATCATTTTAATTAAAGGAAACTAGAACTTGCGATTGGGACCGATTCAAGACCATGCCATATTCCCAAAAACGAGCATATGATCGAGGCACTTAGAAAACCAAAATTTTGGCTTTCGTTTGAATTCCAAACCCAAAAATATTTTCCCTTTAGGATTAACCACTTTGAGCCTTTAAGCCTAATTTTTCTTCGAAGCCCTCTATATTATTCCTAGCCTTATAAAAAGACCAAAAAATTCAAACCCAAGTGTGCAAGAACGAATTCTATTAAGGCACTAAATTTTTTATCATCAAAAGTGTATCATCGGTATTCAATAAACCGATTCAAAAAAAAAAAAAAAAGATAAAGATAAGAAAAAGAAAAGAAAAGTGTTGAGTTCCATTCAACAAAAATAAATTGCAAATGACAAAGCAAATTAGACTTAGTCTAATGTCATGCAATATGAAAAGAAAAACAAAAGAAAGAAAGAAAAAAGAAATTGATGATCATAAACTTTTAAACAAATGCCAAGTTATGATAGAATTAATTCTTGCCACTTCTTAACCCAATAAATTCCTTTTCCTACCAAATGTTACAACCGTATGCCCCGTTACAACCTTTGAATAAGACCTCATGATCTCGATTTGAAGAAATGAGCCGGTGACGAGTTGGTCCAATCGCAAGCTTATGGGATAATTTAATTAAATTTGATTATGAGCGTTCGTGATTGAAACCAAATTTGAGAGTGAGTGAAATTTCCGTTTCTACCATATGTGAGGCTCTATTTCTAAATTTCTGTTCATGTCATACTTTAATTCTAGAATTAAATCAATGAATTTTTCTAAACATGATATTCATGAAGAATTATCAATAATGACTGATTTATATGCCTGATTTAGTGAGAAGTATCATTTTATTAAACACTGCAATCAATAGAATTTAATACTTGTAGTTTTTTATTGTCTTATCCCAATATAAAGAGAATGAAATTTTTGAAGCCACGCAAATAGATTGAATATGCAGCGTCTATGCTCTTAGGAGCACTGACTCTGACTGCTCGGGGACGATCAGTATTAAATGTGAGGATGTTGATAATGGCCAAAATTGACCATTATTTTCAATCTATTTCCGTGTCTAACACGGACATTTGATCGCATTCCGGTCTTATTTAAATAAGAAAGCAGTTGAATTTAACAGATATATGCAAGTTTGTAAATATAATAAGCTGGTATTGAAAAAACACAAAAATATTGTTATTTTTATTAAATTCATATTAAAAAATCCAAAAACATGATAAAATATCAAAAATCCCACTTTTGATGTAATTTGATGATTTTGGTTCGGTGTTGTCTATTCGGTGGAACACGGGTTCATTGAATGGAACACAAATCAAATAATCAAGTGGAATAAATAATCAACTTTATTTCTTTTTATATTGATGCATATATCTATATTTTTCATGTTTATTTAAATTTCCTTTTATAATTAAAAACAATTGATAAATTAAACAAGTAATTAGTTGAAATTAATGATTACAGGTGGGCTACATTCAAGACCAATTCAAAATTTGCAAATGAGAATTGCTCCCACGTGAGGCTCACGTGACCTTGTCGTCTTCCCCATTTCAGTCACCGCGAACAGCAGCTCCCTCCGACAACACAACTTCCGGCGAAAGCTCAGCCTCCTCCGGTTGCACAGCCGCTGTTCCAAATTTCCGATCATCTCTTCTTCCCCAAATCAAAAGAATTGGAGACGGAAATAATCTTCTTCCCAAATTGACACAGCAGATTGGGCAAAAGCAACATCAACTCATTCCTCCGGCGAAATCGACGGCAACAGCGAGCTCTCCGTCCAACAACCACCGCCGCCTCCGGCCACTCCGCCCCTGTCTCCATCTCCTCCTCATCTTTCCGGCCACTCCACCTCCCTCCATTCCCGCCGCCTCCGGCCACCCCTCAACCTCACACCGCCACCATCACACCCTCATTTCCTCCATCCCCATTCCAATCAACCACCACAGTCCGGCCATCAACCACCATCAACCTCCAGTCACCACCTCCACAGTTCCAACTCCGGCCACCATTTCATCCGAGAGCCCTGCCGCCGCCCATCACAGCCACCACCACCATTCCAGTCACCTCTGTCCATCCAGCCACCACGCCCTCCTCCGGCGACACCTCCATCTTCATTCCCAAATCCCAGATCCAGCCCCTGCCCCGCCACCGCAACCCTCATCTCCACCTTCCGCAACCATGGCCGCCGCCGCTGCGGCGGCGTCGCCACCACCGCTGCCTCCGACCACACCACCGCCTTGCCGGAGCTACCATGGTGAGAGGGGAGGCGACAGAATCTGTGAAGAAAGAAATGGAGGAAGGAAACTGTTGAAATTAGAAAATGGAGGAGGAGAAGAAAAGAAAATGGAAGAGGAGAAAGAAGAAGAAAGAAAGAAAAATGGGGGAAGAGAACTGTCGAAGAAAATGGAGGAAGAAAAGAGGAAGAAGGAAAAATGGGGGAAGGAAGAAAAAGAGAAAAGAGAAGAGAGAGAAGTAAAATTGGGAGTGCAATTCGAATTGATCTTAACAATTCGAATTGATCTTAACAATTCGAATTGGAAGAAAGAAGGGAGAGGAAAGAGTAGAAAAGAAAAAGAAGAAGAGAGCAATTCGAATTAATGAGTGCAATTCGAATTATTGGGTGTAGTTCGAAGAAGAGACTGAATTGGAAGAGAAGCAAAAATATAAGAAGCAATTCGAATTGTTGAGTTCGAATTAATTCGAACTGGAGAAGAATTCGAATTAGGGAGTGAAAAAGTGGAGTGGGTCCCGCGCGTTAAGAGTTTGGAAGATCCCAGGACCAGAAGTCCCGAAGTGCACAAAACTTTTGTCTTTTCTCTGTGGACTCCAGGTCCCGTCCCTTCCCACAACAAAAAACCTCTCCATTTTCCTCCTCTCTCCATTTTTGCATAACAACCCCTCTTCTTTTGTGCATAATTCGCACCTACCCCTCTTTTTTGTTGCATAATTCGAATTAAACCATTTCTATCTCCTCTCACATGTTAGGGTTTTCCCCCTATAAATACCCCTTCCATTTTCCACTTCAAGTAGCAAGAGAACAGAGGGCAGACAGTCCCAAATTCTTCTTCCCTGTTCTTAGAGAGAACAGTGGGTTTTTGGCTAGTTTAGAGTAGAGTTTATTTATCTTTTGCAATGTAGTTTAATATTTGTTAGTTGTAGTGTAATGTAGTTTGTAAATAGTTGTTTTAAATTTCTTAGTGTAGCCACTTTTCCATATCTTTACAGCTTTTAGTTTAGAATAAATTTGAGAGCACCCAAATAATGGGTTGTTCTTGAACTTTTAATGCTTTCTAGTGGTTGAAATACAAGAAAATGCTTCACAAATTTGGTACGAGTTCTCTTGCTCTTTTATTTATTTTTGCTTTTTATATTTTAATAAATGTATGAATGTGGGTTTGAGCATGTTTGTAGCCTTAGATCTACTTTTGTTTTTTTTGTTCTTGGATAGCTAGATAATTTTAGAGATAGTGCCTTTCTCTAAGTTTTAGTTTCATTTTATTTTATTTTTTTTTTGCCTAGATCTAAATTTTATTTTTATTTTGTTCCTTTAGATAATGTTGGTGTTCTTCCTTAATATGCTTGTAGTTCTTAGATTTTTCATTATTGTTGGTAGATTAGTCTTTAAATTTCATGTTTGTAGTTCTAGGGTTTAAATCATGCTATTACCCATTGTACATGCATATTTCTTGATAAACACAAAATATTCACAAGTGTGATGGTGAGATGACATTGATGTGAAATGAAGGATTTGGTAAATCTTATCCATCATAAACCGCACAGTGGAAATCAAACTAACACTTGTGAGCACAAAAATATTCTTAAATGAGAAAATGGGATGCAATTCGAATTGAGGTAATTCGAATTAATTCGAATTGCCCAAGACATTCAAATTGCACACCAAAAATTATTCTCTTCATGTGGTTTGCAACCAATTCGAATTGCCCAATTCGAATTAATTCGAATTGCTCACAATTCGAATTGGCAAGGAAAACCACATTGTATTGCATACCACCCATTCATGCCTTAGTTTATTCTTCATCTCTTACCAATTCGAATTGTCCAATTCGAATTAATTCGAATTGCTGGACAATTCGAATTCACCTTCCCCTTGAGGTAAATGCCTTAGTCAATTTGAGCAAGAAAAGAACTTCGCCAATTCGAGTTGTCCAATTCAAATTAATTCGAATTGGTCAATAATTCGAATTAGATGATGCTCCAATTCCTAGCAATGATCAATTGGGTAAAATAATACTTCATCCTTCATGCATTCTCAATTCGAACTACCCCAATAATTCGAATTGAGCTATCCTTCTATTTTGAAAACTCCAAAAACATTTTCTTCCATGATTTGTGTAAGTTGCATGGGTGTATTGGGCCTAGGCCCAATTCATCTGATTTCTATCCATTACACATTTCAACCCATTAGTGTCCACTTATTGTGTGCTTAACACCCACACAATACCAAAAATATTTTTTACTTTCATGTTTTCTCTTTCATTGTGTGTATGAACGGATAATGAGAAACACCACAGATTAATGTTGGTGAAAGGTCCCTTCATAGGGATATCGACTAACCCGTCTTCTGTGTGTCAATCATTATCTGTTATTTTGCATGATCTGGTTAGTGGTTGGTGGAAGCTTCGGCGAGCGTTCTCTTCACTAAGAGTTTCGATTAGTCACTCAGCCAACTCCTAATCAGATACAGTTTTAATTTTCTTTATCTTAATTTCTCAACCTGAATTCAAGTTGCAATAGCATTAACTGATGTCGACCAACATCAGTTGAGAAATATTACAGCAAGAGATATGTGGGTTTTTCTTCCACTCACAGACAAAAGAAAACTAAATGACGGCGGTCACTGTTGTTTGGGATTCTTTCTGTCTACATTCAGTCATCTGGGATAATTGGGAACCGGACAGCAGATGTTTGCAGTCCGGAAAACCCCAACTATCTCTGGCACCCTTTTAGCCAATTTCTTCTCATCTCAGGCTAATCCACCTTTGTGTATCGCATTCTGTCTAACCCCACCATATATTTTGGGGTATTTTATTTTCCTTTTCATATACTTGTATGCATGATACTATTATGTAGATGTTCCGGTCATATCATTATTTTGGGGATCCTTCCCCTTGGACACAGAAGTCTTGATTTAAATCAGATGTTGCATAATAAATTTCCAACAAAAATTCCTTTATAAAATCCGGACCTGAGTAAGGGATAAATTCAACAGTTATGACTAATTCATCTTCCACTGGGGATTGATTTTGAGAGCTTAGAAGCAGAGTCAGCGATTAGGTCTCACATAGACTGAAAGGATCTGTGTTTTAATTGAGAGTTTAGTACCAGTCTAGGAAATGATTTTCAAATATTCATTTGCGTCTCAAAATTGCTGTGTGTTGAAAATCTTGTATTAGATATCGCATTAAGTCAATATCCACTTGGGTGTAGATGAGATGTGATAAGTAATACTAGAGGAACAACATATAGGCCTTGGTGAATTTCTAAGGTAAGGTTGAGTATTCCTTCGACTACTATCTTCTTCTGTCAAAGTCTAGAATTGAGTCTTGAATGAGTACATCCGGAACAGATTCATCTATGGATTTGTTTCATTTAGTTTGTATCTCATAACTACCCGGATGTTGTAAGCCCTGTGGCTTATTGATATCTCGGGGGTTCTTGATCTGCATCTGGTCACCAAGACCAGGGGCTCTTTTATACTAACGGAAAGAGACGTTTTTAACGATTCCAAGTGATAGATTTAAATGCTTTCTTCACAGCTTTCTTTACTGCTTTCCTTTTAAATGCTTTCATAGAGGTCACTCGGAAGAATTAGGGGCTGTCCATCTGTTAAAAGGTTTGAGAGTTATGGAATGGTTTGGGGCTTGATTTGAAACTTTGGATGTGACATGGGGGATTGATAGCAGTACTTGGCATGTCAACTAATGATTTGACAGGTGTTGCTCGTCCACCATAAATGATTAACATACTTTTGCAAGGCATTGCAAAGGGAGTTAGGAGTTTATGGTATCTTAGAAATTGCTGTCTTAAGAGCATGTAAACTCTTACTGTAAGTACCTGTCTGTTAAAGGGAACATGGTATAGAGAGCATGAGAGTTAGCTAACTGGAGGATTATCCCAAGCTAAGATCTGTGTATAAAAAATGGAAGTTTAATTGTGTTTCATCTGAACCTTGTCCAATATTTATTATTTCCTCCCTGTCCCTTCTGTCATATTTAAACCTGCTTTCTAGATAGCGTAGCATAATTTTATATTGCTTTCGTAGTATAGATTTAATTGCTTTCTTCGACCTAGTTTACCATGCTTTGTAGAATAATTTTACTGCTTTCATGATCTGATTTAAATTATGTCAAGTAGTTGTTAGAAACCCTTACAAAACTTGAAACGAATAACCGAGTGGAAAATCTTAGTAAACGACGTGGGCCCTGCTTCCATCGCACATCCTCCAGTGAACGATCCGGTACTTACTATAAATTACTGCAATTTTTGACCCGTGCGCTTTCGGGAGCACAGTTTCGTGACACGAGTAAATAAAAATAACATTTTGGGAAAATACTCATACAGTGGGAAGATGTTCAAGAATTTCATGGCAGGTATCTTCTTGACATGAAATTAAGAGAAGCATTATAGTGCAGATACCTAGGACTTTCAGGGTGACAGACTGAAGGTCCATCCCGGTTGCACCGTGATACTTGTCAAAAGTTTCATGGCTGGAAGAACCACAGCGCCGTTTGAACCCCACAGGAGTAATAAAAAGGGAAATCTTAGTATATTCTTAAACCCCTTCCCCCAATCATAACTCTTTTCATTTAATAAATCCGAACTTGGAAATTGTATTTAGACGGTTCTTTAACCCCCCAGTAGCAAAATGAAACTTGGCTTGGGTGCAAAAGTTTCATGGCCGTTACCGGGGACTCTTGGGGCACCATTTGAAATCACAGTTTCCTCCTTAAGCACTAAACCAGTAAAGGAATTTTCAGAAAATTACTCGTGTTGGCGAAGCTCGTCAAAAGTTTCAAAAATCTCACACGAAAAGTTTCTTTTGAGTATTTATGAGTTACTTGAGCCAAATTTTCAGCCATTGGATATCAAATGTGTGGAATGTGCACCATTGTTTGAAAAATTAGAAATTGGTCTTCAAAAGTGGATTCTTCATGCACTATGGTTGAATGGTTTGATATGTCCTATTTTTTGTTGGCAATGATGAGTGTCAAATGATTCTTAAAAGCAGTTTAAGTCAAAATCTTGGGGAAATGAAATTGAGCTTGAGATTTCAACCTTTTTTCGGGCAATTTTTATAAGAAAATATGCCCCGAAATTAGGCCAAAATCTATCTCTTTTGATTAAGTGATAATTTTTGGATTTGATGGGCTTCCTAGGAATTCTTTTGACTCTTTTGAACTGAGTGAACACACTTTGAGACATGCATTTGAAATGTGTACTCTTGTTTGAAAATTTGGAAAATTGTTGTGAAAAATGGGTTATCTATGCATTTTGCTGGAATGGGTTGATGTGTCTTGTTTTTCTTGGCATGAAAATATTTTTTTTGAGATGTCCAAGTCAAGGATTGCTGAAAAGGAACTCTAACATACGATTTCACCGTTTTTTGGGCTATTTTTGCATGAAAACATGCCCTCAAAATAGGTTATAATCCATTTTTGTTAAATTTGTGATGACCTATCTGTTTGAAAGCTTCATTGCGATTATTGTGATATGTTTGAGCCAATAGTTCAGATTTTGAAGTGTGCCTTTGAAGAATGAACATTCATAACTCAAAAATCAAAGGTTGTCATGGAAATTGGGACTGTGCGCTTTTTTGTGGAAATGGTTGAAAACCTCTTGATTTTATTGCTGCAAATGAGTTTGAAATCATACTCATGACGTGTTCAAATTTGATTTTGCTAAAAATAAATTTGGAAATTGAGTTTCATCATTTTTTGGGCCGTCTTTACAAGAAAATGGGCCCCGGAACTAGTTCAAGATTGATTTTCATGCAAATCTTGATGGATGTATTCCTTGAACAGTTGAAGTGGAGTTTTTATGACTTGTTTGAGCTGATGAATCATGTTTTAAATCATGAGTTTGAGAGATGTGCATCCTTGAGCTATAAATTGATAAGTTGCTTTGAAAAATGCGATTCTTGTACATGTTAGTTGTGTTTTGTGATGAATGTTGTTTTTGTTGACATGGACGAGTTTCTAATGATTGTTAAACTTTGTTTGACTAAAGTTTTAGAAGAAATGAGATTGAATGTGAGTTTTCACCTTTTTTCGGGTCATTTTTGTAAGAAATTTGGCCTCGGGAACATGTCAAAGTTGGATTTCATGGGATTTTTTGTGAGCACCTTGGATGAGCAGTTACATGTGAATTTTTGTAACTTCATAAGTTAACAATTCTGAATTTGGGTCTCATATGGCAAAGTTGCATGCTTGATTGAGAAATTAACATTTCATGAGAATTTTGCATATTTGGATTGTGATTTGCCTTGTGACCTGAATGTGGATGTACTTGACAAGTTTCAAATAATTCTTTGCTAGATAGGAGCTTCTGAGGGAGAGGGCTTAAATATGCAATTTCATAATTTTTCGGGCCATTTTTGCAAGAAAGAGGCCTCGAAAAGGAGTCGAAATTTATTTTGATAGAAATCTTTGGGAGTTCCTTGTATGATGAGCTCAAAGGGAATTTCTGTGACTTATATGACTTGGAATCTCTGAATTTGAAGTTCATTTGTCAAATTTATGCATATTTGAGTGAAAAACACAAGAATTAATATGAAGCATGCATGTGTGAAGCACTTTTTGATTTTCAGTGTGAATATGAGTGAGCTAAACATGTCCCTAATCATATTTGGAAGATTTAGACTTGGTTGCATGAGTTTGACAAGCATTTAATTTGTATTTCATATATTGAGCTTTGAAACTTATTGCAAAATTTTCCTATATTGTAGGTTGGTGGAACAACCTTATTTTGAAGGAGGGGGAGTTGGTCTGAGCACCATGATGAAGTATTCTAGAGGCCAACATAGCTTGAGGATGAACGATAAGAATGAGGAAGAGGAGGCCAAGGTGAAGAGGATGACGGACTATGAAGACCCTGTCCAGGGCGCCATTCAGCCTATTGGCACCTCAAGGAGTCTCTGTGCACCAATCTGGGCACCACCTTCTGAAGATTTGGAATTGAAAATACAGAACCTACAGTGCAGGGCGCCGGAAAGAGAAGTGGCACACAAACCATGCCCGAACGCCAATTTTGGGCGCCACCTGGGGACTTAACCAGATTTTCAAGCTTGAAGACATTGTTTGCTTCTGCCAGAAGGCGCCAGCATGACTAGTGGCGCCTAAACCTCCCTCCCCCGGAGTGCCAATATGGCATCCAAAATGCTGAAGGATGCATTTTTGAGTGGTTTTGACCCAATCCAATTGGGATCCGACCCTCCATTACCTTTTAATCCCGTTCCCCTTTCTTCCCCACATTTTCCATGTAATTTCAGTTGGTTTTTGCTAGGTTTAGACTTGGGGATTATTATGTTAAGTTAAATCCCATTTTCTACCTTCCTATTTTCTTATTATTGCAATTGTACCTCTAGGGTTAGGTTTATATGTGTTAGGGCTGTTATTGGCCAGAATTAATCTCATCTTCATTTTTTCAAAGTCATTGTTCTTGATCTGGTTCATCTTCTTGAGGGTATCAAGAGTTGATCACTTGAAAATCAAGGGTTACTTGATTTCTCACATAAAAAAAGGGGTCTCTACACATCGTATTGTGTAAGGTTCGTCACTTTCAATTGATTTGCAAGGATTGATTGAAATTGCTTGTTCATTTGTGCATGTTTGACATTGTTCTTGGATTCTTGATCCTCATATCAATGGTACTTGATCAATCCTTCTTTCATTTGAACCCCTATTTGTCATATCCTTTATTTTTATATTATTTGTGTGTTTAGCTCAATAGCTTGCAAGCATCATTTTTAGACCAATTTGATGTTCTTTTTTAAAAACAATAGTATATTACAACATTAAATTAAATCATTTTATATTTTTTAAAAAATATTTTTAATTTATATTATCTTTAAAAATTAGATAATATATACTCCCCCTGTCCCATTTAACTTGTCTTGTTTCATTTCTGCACACAATCCAATGCATTATTTCAACCGTTAATAAAAATATGTACAATAAAAAATTATGGAAAATATATATTTTAAAACTACATGATTATACGATTCTAACAAGACCCAACTTATAACACTCTATAGAATTTTAAACAAAATTAAAAAAAATTTTAAATAAATAAATATTCTAAATTTCCCATTAAATTTAAAACATTTTAAGAGGATGATATATTTTCGAAGCAACGACTATTTAATCGGACTTAATATAAATTAATTAGTCATTTTAAAGCTAAATTCCCTACCTGCGTTGTAGCGCAAGTTAAATCCTAATCGCGTGATTGGCGGACGCCGAGAACTTTGGAGTATAGATCCATTACTTTATAAATGTTGGATTAATTAATAATGAAGAACTATATTATAAAATTAATCATTATGATTGTATTTAATCATTATAAAATTAAACCCATTTATGAAAATCAAGGATGATCCTTTTATTTAATAGATTATTCAATTAGGAGATTTGAATTATTTTAAGTTCATAGATTTTAATTGCAAGAATACGATTTAATATTAAAGGATGTATTAAAATGTAGGATGAACCCCTATGACTTGTTTAAAGTACATGGCTAATTAGATTATGAAATTAACAAGTGATCGAGTGGTAATTAATAAAATTATTCAATTTAAGGGATTGAATATTATGACACTTTAATTATTTTGACAAGGAGACCCACAAGTTAGCCCATTAGTCCACTAAACTATATTATGATATTAGAACTACAAATTAAATCAAAATATTATTAATTGGATTCACGATGAATAATAATTAAATCCGATTAGTGCGATGATGATAATTCCGAGAAGAATTATACTTATATCGAAGTCAATAAATTATTTACAAGCATTGGAGTAAAAAACAAGGATTAAATTATAAAATTAATTACTTGAATTAGCTGATGATTATATGATTTCATACCATTAAGAATTTTATTAAGTCCACAATTATTCATATGAAATATAATTTGGGCCACAACTATTAAGTATCAAAGTCCAATTAACTAGGTCCAAACAACTAAATAAAAGGGATCATGACCAAGCCCAATATGGGAAGCCCACTCCCTGGCCCAAACACCAAACCCTAGCCGCCGCAGTCGCCTGAGCCGCCACCGGCGCACCACCGGC
Organism: Hygrophila difformis; assembly: GCA_030278955.1. Taxonomy (NCBI): domain Eukaryota; kingdom Viridiplantae; phylum Streptophyta; class Magnoliopsida; order Lamiales; family Acanthaceae; genus Hygrophila; species Hygrophila difformis. The sequence goes on along the minus strand of JAOANR010000005.1, from coordinate 32,424,101 downwards.
CACCTCCGGCAACCTCCCTAGTACCCGATTTTGGACCTCAAACTTCCACTTTTCCCCAAATCCGGCCACCACCCGCAGCCCTCTCTCCACCGTGCGGCTGCCTCCCAAATCAACACCACCGGCCGCCGCCTTCATCTCCATTTCCACCACCAAAGCCGCCCCACCACCGAGACCACTTTCGCGGAACCACCATCTCCATCTCTCGACTACTCCTTCCATCATCAACCAACAAACAAACCAAATCCAGAAAGTAGATTCAAATAAATAGACAAACAACAAAATGGAGGAGGGAGAGGAAGAAGGCTCGACGGAGCCACTGCCGCCGCGTAGCCGCCGCTGCCACCGCCGTGTGTGCTGCTCCCGGCCGCCCCTTGTCGCCGGCGAGACAGATAGAGAAGGGAAAAGAGAGGGAGACAGGGGAAGAGAAGAGAGGGGCAAGATGGAGGGTGAACTGGCGCTGCCTCCAGCCTTCCTTCCTCCGTCGCCATCGCCGCCTTGCGCCACCTGCCGGAGCTGCCTCGAGGGAGAAAAGAAAAATGAAACAAAAGAAGACAAAGGAAAAGAGAGAAGGGGGAGGAGGCGTGCTGAGAGAAAGGAATTCCAAATGGAGATGGGGGCAGCCTTTGACTAATAGGAGTAGGCTCATTAATTGTAGACAGGGCACAAAGGAGGAAATTGGACAGCTGTAGGCTAGGGAGTTTTTGTCCGGATAAGAGCAAGTAATTGAATTGGCTATATATAACCCCTCCATTCCCCCATTCCTCGAGCCACTTTTCTCATATAGTTCTTTGATTTTTCACTGCTTCCCTAGTTCTGTTTAATAGAGTGTTGCAGTGTATTTGTAGCATTGGTAGAAATATTTTAGTAGTTGAGAATCTGAGTGGGATTTTTGCTGCAAGCCAAACGAGTTTTAGAGCTAGTAAGGATTAATACAGATAGCTAGTCCACAAGAGTTTTTCTGGTAAGATTTGTTAAGTTGGAAATTCCAGTTATTATTTCTGTTTAAATATTATAGCTTACTAAGTTAATATTAAATTTTGCTAGTCAAGTAGCTGTAGAAGGATATCTGCTCGTAGGTCGTGCGTGTGTCGTGTCCATTCCATTCACGGTGACTGTAAGTAGATTTTTAGTCTTTGGAGTAAGCCTTAATTAATTTAGCTTAAGCATAAATTTTAAATACCGTTTTCTTATTTTTAAATTTATGCTTATAGCTCCCTACTGTTCTTAGATTACTGGTATGCCATTTTACTGTGCTTTATACTGTTCGCAACTATTCTCAAATCCTACGGATTTTTGAGCTCATTGTTACGGGGGCTGGGTCTGGGTATGGGTCGGCTGCCCAACTCCTACGTTGTTGTTGCACTTAATCGTCACACGGGGACTCTTGGGGCTATCCAGGCGATTCCATATCTGATTCCAGTGGTGGGTTACGAGGAAATTTCTTACCTCCCCCACACCCTTGCGTGTATGTGAGATTTGGGCCCCGTTTGGGCACCTGCACATCACAGTGGCTGAGATACTACTTCTCGGTAACACATATTGCTGTATTATCTGTTCCCGGGTTTAGATCAATATTGTCTTTATGTACAAATTATTCTCGTTTTTAGCATACCATTACCATAACTGTTGTCTTTAAATTATTTCCGCTACCCTACCTCCTCCGGGAGTAAACTTCTACTTACTCAGCGATTGTTTTCGCTGACTCTACACTTGTCACCATTTCCTTTCAGGTTTCAGATCTGCAATGTTCGATAGAGCATAATTTGCACGGGCACGGTACGGGGTAATATTTATAAGAATGAATATTTTTAAAATCCCCTTTGGGGTTAGAACTTATTTCGCATAGATAAATTTTTATAAGGCAAAGACAAATTTTTATGAAGCCTTGGAAATTATGTATTGAGCATAAATAAATATTTGGGTTTTATCCCGCTTATGCAAATATGGTGCCCTACTATTTAAACAATGCATTTTTGCATTTAGCAGTGTTATTTTTGAAATACGAGATAGACAACCCCTTATTATAATATTTTTGAAATGCGAGGTACAACCTCTTTTAAAATAAAAATTTACATGGATTTATTCCATTCCTATTATTGAGCTCATTTGAGGAATGCGTTCCTCCGTTTGGTTACGCTATACCAAACATTTTTATTAAGCTTATTTTATATTTGTTACGGTATTATAAGCTTTTGTGCAGAGTATATGCTAACTTGCCCGGGAAGTGGTTAGCATATGCATTAAACTCTGATGTTCTGCACTAATTATTTTTAGCCTTAGCGTATTTCGGGCGGTCCGGAATACGTGGCGGTAGCACCCCACCCATTGTTCCCGCACTTTTCTTCCGCTGCATCCTTAGGAAAAATGGGGGTGTTACACAACTCGACTATTTTTTTTTCCAAATATATACTTGCAATAAAATTGAGTCAAAGTTAAATAATGACAGTGCCAAAAAGTCAAACATAACAAGTATCATGGGACGGAGGGAGTATATTTTTGTATAAATATCAATTTATATTATTTTTTTGGGTAACACGGCCTAAAAAGGTCAATATTACATTATTAAAAAAATTAAATTATTAATTAATTAAAAAAAGCATGGGCTAGCCCGCAATCTGCCGGTGGGTTGGGTTGGGCTTGAGGTATTTTCAGCCCGCCCCCACCGTGGGCCAGCCTTTTTAAACCCGTCAATAGTGGGCTGAAGTGGGTTTGACCCGTTTCGCCCCGCCAGCCCGTCTTGATACATCTAAACCGCTGCAAGTATGATGAATGATGAAGTGTAATGAATAACCTGCATATCTATCTATCCTAAATATGTACATAAAAATATCTACCGCGCATCTTAATAAACCATGGCCGATCGTGTACCAATGGAAAGGCTCCACTGGCCATTCCTAGGTATCACGTCGTACTTATTGCCCTCAGTCATGGACGATTAGCCTAACCCGACTCAGTATCAACATTTATAGTGGAAAGCACTTAATAATGACCCAATTAGAGCAGCAAGCAGCGGATCATCAAGTGCTTTGAACATCGTTCTAGCTAGCACGTATGCCCAGGACAGATATATTCTTGACCCGGCCCAAACCAAGGCTCATAGACAGGAAAAATAACATATATGGTCCCTTAACTTTGCCGGATTTCGCAATCAGTCCCACAACTTTTGAATTAACACAATCCGTCCACTAAGTTTCTTAATTTTGGCACAATCCATCTCATATACTCAATTTGCCTCCATTTGTACTGAATTTGCCTCCATTTGTACTCCATTTTCCCATACCGTCCCATACAAATGGAGTACAAATGGAGGCAAATTGAGTACAAATGGAGGCAAATTGAGTATATGGGACGGATTGTGCTAAAATTAAGAAACTTAGTGGACGGATTGTGTTAATTCAAAAGTTGTGGGACTGATTGCGAAATCCGACAAAGTTAAGGGACCATATGGGTTATTTTTCCCTCAAAGACATCCCATATAAAGAATCTACATATCCTTGCAAGCATCAACGACATAAGAGGATCACCGAGCCTCATACATACGGCGAGTCATCACATTGGCAACATGCCACTGCATGATCCCATAAACACAATATCGCATATAGGAAACATTCTATACTAAGCATGTAGGCAATGTGTACTCAAACGATCCTACAATTCATCCAATTAAACAACACAAATGGAACATGCATAACCTCAGTTCCTACATCTCAGGAAAAATGTCATCCTTGAGAATCATCTTATTGTATAAGTTGTCGATCATAATTGAATTAATTCCCAACCCAAAATTAATTCCGTTTTCACATTCAATTCATTCCTCAAGTCATCATACAACCTCAACATATCGCCTATAACATAATTTTGGGTATCCATAATATGTAAGAACTGAAAATGGGAGACAAACAAAAATGACAAAGAAAAATAATTCGGCAGCAGACTGGCGCGCGCTAGCTACAGGATGGCGGTACTGGAGTGCGCCACCCCTGACTCAGTTCGTGCTAGGTGCGCACCACCTCCCAGGAAGGCGGCGCTGGTATGGGAACCCTATGTTGGTCGCGGATTTTGGCTTTTCCCGCAAACCCCTCCCCAGGTCCACTAGTTTACTCCTTTCCTTTGATTCTTTGATGAATTGAGCTCCCCAACTTCAAGTTTTGAGCTTCCAGTCCAATTTCAATCTACATTATCAATTCAAAAGCAAGCCATCAATATCCACCCGTCTTATTCCTTAATCCGACATTTTTCCTCCATTTCATTTTCCAAATCAAATTACCAACGAGTAGATCAATAGAAACTCCTATCTCTCAACATTCACCATTCAAGAACTCAAAATTGTGATTAAAAAACAAAGTTCCTCAAGCAAAAATCAACAAAACAACAATCCTCCAAATTTTCACCATTTTCAAAACCATCCTCATAAACATAACTTAAGCTCATAAAAATACAAGAGAATGATGAGAAATAAGCTTACCACTTGCTAGATAATCCATCTCCAAGCCACTTTGAGTTAGGAAAAAGAGTTTCTGTCACCTTCTTCCAACTTTCATCTCTCTTTAATGCAAGTGATGCGAGTGAACTTTGAGAATGAATAAATGAACCTTCCCCAAAGTCGATGGATCCGGGTCAGTCCTTAGGGTGCTGGGTTGAGTCAAAGACATGGATAGTAGATTTGAGCTTCAAGGTTGGGCCTTCTTGTGTGTTGGAATCTACTTGGGCTGTGTTTTAGATAATTCGAATGTAGAGTTTTGAGTAATAGTGTTTGGAAAAATAACCCATATGGTCCCTTAACTTTGCCGGATTTCGCAATCAGTCCCACAACTTTTGAATTAACACAATCCGTCCACTAAGTTTCTTAATTTTAGCACAATCCATCCCATATACTCAATTTGCCTCTATTTGTACTCAATTTGCCTCCATTTGTACTCCATTTGTATGGGACGGTATGGGAAAATGGAGTACAAATGGAGGCAAATTGAGTATAAATGGAGGCAAATTGAGTATATGGGACGGATTGTGCTAAAATTAAGAAACTTAGTGGACGGATTGTGTTAATTCAAAAATTGTGGGACTGATTGCGAAATCCGGCAAAGTTAAGAGACCATATGGATTATTTTTCCCATAGTGTTTGGTGATGAGTTAAAAATTAGAGTTTAAACTTAAATGCTTGAAAAGCTAAAAATTGGGAAAATAAGCGTTTACAGGTTAGAATTTAAAAGTTCAAATTTGGCACTGAAAGTAATATTTACTATATATAGGATTTTGAGTTATTTTTAATATATAGTTTAAAAGTTAAACACTAAACACTCGAGTTTTTTCCCAAACACATAATTGCTCTCCTTATATTATTAAGGTTGGGCCTCCATCCCATTTTCTTTCTTCTAACACTTGGACTTGGACCCATGTGCATCTATTTAATTAACCCATTTTCTTTCTTTAAACTACTAATATAAATTTTAAATCAGTTTTTTTTTTGGTTTTTTTTAAGTGTGTCTGGATATAAAAATAAAAAGTGCTTTTGAATTGTACATATTACAAAAAAATGACATGCTATTAATTTATAATGTAAATAATATATTTAAATGACATGTTATTTATTTAGAGTGTAAATGATATATTTTTAAATTTATAAACTCAAATATAATCTGATAGATAAAATTATTGAAGAAAAATATATTTTTTGGCAAAAAAATATGTTGAGGTATAATAATATTTAATTTAAAATATTACTATTTGTTAGAGTATACTTTATTTTTACCTTTTCCAACCATTAATAAGAATGGGATGTAAGATAAAATGAAAAAAAATAATTTTATTTGCTGACCAGCGAACTCCAAACCAAAAAATTGGAATTGGGGACTTGATCACTTGGCCAAGTCCTCATCCCAATGCAAAAAAAATAATAATAATAAAAATAACATTGCTAAATGAAAAAATGTTATTTATTTAAAAAGGGAGAGAATACGAAAAAATATAGTGTAGTTTTATTATATTTAAAATATAAAATCAATAATGGATTTTTTAACATTAAAAAAAAATAAAAGAGAATAATGGAAATTTTTGTGGACATGAGCAATAAGAATCGGGTGAGGATTGAGTACAGGCATATGCGATGTGGTGGAAGAGATAAGAGATATTTTATGTAATAGAAAAATGCTGGATAAATATTTTATCTGATAGAAAAAAATGTTTCATGTGATGTCTAATCATGGGCCAAACCATTATTTAAAGAATGTTTAAAGCATGCACAAACCATTATTTAAAGAATGGCGTCAACCTCTTCTAGGGACGTGATAAAGACATCCGTTGCAATAATAATGACATTGAATAGGCTGTCGGCACGACGTCAGCTCCATCCACATGGGCTGGAAAAGGACAATGGTCCCCTGGCAATAATTGTTGAATTGCGAATCATTGCCATAAATGTAATGCTCCTACTAGTTGAATCAAAACGACCACCGACTTACTTCTAATTGAATACTCCCTCCTTCCCACTTCAAATGTCTTGTTACTGTTGGGCACGGGAATTAAGGTAGAGTTGGTTTTTGAGTATATGGTGGGGTCCACATAATTGTTGGAGGGGAAAATTATTTCTATTTATAGAAAGAAGACATTTGTAATGGAACATCCAAAAATAGTAAGTAGGACATTTGAAATGGAACGGAGGGAGTAATTTTTACCACGTGAGTCTAAAAACTTTAAAATACCGGTACGTACAATCATTTGTAATTGATTTATTAACTCTATCGAGAGGATATGTAAGGAGGAGATTGATTAGTTAAACTCAGTTCGGTTTCCGTGTAACTGCACAGAAATTCTATAGGTGCTCCGTAATGAGTGATGTTCTAAAAATGATGCCATTAAAGATAGAACAAATCATATGCATCATTTATGAATGTGTATACATCATTTATTTGAATTGAAGGATCATAAAATAGAATAAATCATATGCATCATTTATGAAGGTGTATACATCAATTTTGTGTTATACATCATTTATTTGGCTTGGGGCATCATGGTGCATATGCAGTACTATGCACCCAAGCCATATCCAGTAAACCTTCCATCGTCACCCAATATAATTTGGCCTATTCATCCAATCAACAATTAATAAAGCCACTAAAAACCTATCTGTTTTAACTCATTTTTTCCCTTTTGACTTTTTTTTCACCCAAAAGTCATTTTCAATTTTTTTAGCTGTTTGTTTGAATTTTTTTTTTAAAAAGAAAAAGGGAAAGCAAAAAGGTTAAAATTCTACTCCTCCGTCCCACGAAGTTTTATCCCTATTCCTTTTTGGGGTGTCCTACGAAGTTTGATCCCTTTCCATTTTTAGAAAATTAAATTAATATAAGTTTGATTAGAATCTTAATTTTTGTCAAATCCTACTAAAAATACTTACTTTTACTATTCTGCACAAATTCCAATGCATTTTTACTTTCCTACACAAAGTCCCTTATATTTCTTTAACTCTTAATATTACAAAATTGATACAAATAAAAATTGTATAATATATATATATATATTCTAAAACTACACGATTAGACGATTCTAACAAGACCACACTTGAATATTTTTTTCAAATTACATCATTACGATAATATTAAGTCAAAGTTAACAATAAACTGTATCAAAATTCATTAGAATCTTAAACACAAATACCCACACCACTTTAATTACTAAACTCCACCACCTAAATTACCGTGCCCAAAAGAAAGGGTTCAATCTTCGTGGGACGGAGGGAGTATTTTGTTTCAAATAGGTAGAGGGTTACTTTTAGAAAACAGAGAAGCCATTTTATCCATAAAAATACAAAACTACCCCTATGTAACAAGGAAATAAAATAAATTATAAATATCCTCATAAGATTTATGTCCATTTTAGTAATTATAATGTATAAAAAGGTCATTCTACGTACAATTAATCCAAACATGTTTTCGTTGAAAAGCAACTTTAATAATATTCATCCAAGCAACTATTTGGGCTACTTTTCCTTTTGAATTCTCCTGCTCCTTCTACTAACTTCACCTTTTTTTGTTTCAAAAGCCAGAATAAATAGGCCCTAAGATATTGCATATTACAAAAATTACATTAGCGGTTGAAGATGTATCCTCTGTCTCACTAATACTATGACTATGTTTGGAAAATAATTAGAGTTTAGAGTTTAGAATTAGTTGTGAAAAATAGTTTTAATTTTTTTTGACAAATTGTTTTAAATTAAAATAGTTTTGAATAATGGTACTTGGTGATAGAGTAAAAAATTAGAGTTTATAGTTTGGAGTTTGAAAAAATAAATGTTTGGAGAGGAGCTTTCGCGTTTAGAGTTTAGAGGTGAGTGACAGTTACTGCAAATAATGTTTACTATATATTCCCTCCGTTTTTTTAATTTGCCTGCATTATTTACACTAACACTTTAATTTTAAATTTTGTCATAGTTAAAAAAGATAAAATATAGCCAAGTGAGATCGTGTTAGATTCGTAGTTTTTAAGTACGGAACTTTTAGAATTTTTATTTTTACCGAACATGAGTTATTAATTGTTTAAAATTTGCATTGGACCTTGTGCTGAATGGTTCCGTAACAAAAATTAAAAAAATGGAGGGAGTATAAAATTTTAAGCTATTTTTAGTATACATTTTAAAACCTAAACGCTAAACATTGTAGTTTTTTGCCAAAAGCACCTATATCCTAAAATTTTTAGGTATATTATCCCAAAATTTTTAGGCACTTTATATGGGGTTAACTAATAGTAGTATTTAAGTAGTACTATGATGTGGTAGGTTGAAGATTATTAGATGTCATTTTTAATCCAATGCACTTTTTAATCCACTGCATTTTTAATCGCAAGATTATTAGTAGTATTTAAGTAGTACTATGATGAGGTAGGTTAAAAAATATACTAATACTTCATCCGTCCGATCTTAGATGTCATTTTGACTTCTGCACACAATCCAATGCACTTTTTAATCGTTAATATCTCGAATTGTATACAAGTAAAAATTATATAAAATATATATTCAAAAACTATATAATTAAACGAATCTAACAAGACTAAATTCGATTTTTTTTTCAATTATATACTTATAATAAGATTGAGTCAAAGTTGAACAATTAACAATGTCAAAAAGTCAAACATGACATCTAAGATCGGACGGAGGGATTATTAGAATATTTTTTAAAATAAAAATGAAACATTGGGATGGATAACAAAACATGTATATGACATAAATAGTAAGCGAGGAGTATTGTATAGCAGCACCATATATAATTGGAAAAAAGGACAAATATGTCCATTTTCTTTTCCAAAAATTCAAATCAGTCCTTTTTCTATTTTATTACCAAAACAGTCCTCTACAAATGCTAATTATGTCCAAATCAGTCCTTTTTTCACTAATTATATTCTAATTGCTGACGTGGCAAGGGTTTTAATTTAAACCTGACAGGTGGGCATAATATTAATCCTTTTTCTTTTATCTTTTGCCAATTCAGTTATAAACTTTTGTTTTGTTCTATTTAGTCCTCTACCCAAATCGGTCATTTTTATATTAATTGGCCTCCAACCTTTCAAATTATTTCATTTTAGGCTCAGAACCTTAAATTTTTTATTATTACCAATTCATTTATCAAATAAATGCCCAACATACTTCCATAAATAAAATTAAACACCAAACCTCATACATTGGGTTTGCCTGCTTTGTTATCGGGTCTTTCAAGTATCGGAATTTTACGGATTCTCTCTAACCACCCGACAGCAACCGATGGTTCATTGGTTTTGGTTTCCTTCAGCAACAATCAACATAATCTTACTTTGCGTCCTACCTTAGGATGTAGCAATGTTTGAGTAAATGATTTAACTTGAATTTTTGGAAGGCTATGGATATAGGAAGCTTTGGTTTTATTGAAAAAAATATTAAATAATATTATTAAAAATATTAAAAAATAGCCTGAATTTTATTGTCCACAAAGTATGATTGTGCTGATTGTTTCTGAAGGAAACCAGAACTAATGAACCATCGGTTACGGTCGGGTGGTTAGAGAGAGTCCGTAAAATCCGGAACTTCGAAGACCCAGTAACAAGGCGGTCAAACCCAATGTATGAGGTTTGATATTTAATTTTATTTACGGAAGTATGTTGGGCATTTATTTGATAAATGGACTAGTAACAATAAAAAATTTAAGATTTTGGACCCAAAATGAAATAATTTGAAAGGTTGGAGGCCAATTAATATAAAAATGAGTGATTGTGGTAGAGGATAAATAGAACAAAACAAAAGTTTAGGACTGAATTGGCAAAAGATAAAAGAAAAATGACTAATATTATGCACACGTGTCAGGTTTAAATTAAAACCCTTGCCACGTCAGCAATTAGAATATAATTAGTGAAAAAAGGACTGATTTGGACATAATTAGCATTTGTAGAGGACTGTTTTGGTAATAAAATAGAAAAATGACTGATTTGAATTTTTGAAAAAGAAAATGGACCTATTTGTCCTTTTTTCCATATATAATTGCATACTTTTGCCCGTAGTCAAGCAGTACTTTTTTTCGAAAATATACTACATGTTATATTTGTTTGTTTGTTTTATTTTGTATTTTAGTTTTTTTTTTTTTTTTTTTGTTTTTTTGTTTTTTCTTTTTTAAAAAAAAAATGTGATACAGGGTATAAATGTGTAATGTTGAGAGGCAGCTAAAGGGTAAAGCGATAGGATTGAATACAGGGAAGGGAAGAAGGCAGCAGCCAATCTTAGCATTGCCTCTTGCTTCATTCTAAGTTGTAAGAAGTAACGCCATATGGGGGAAGCTGCCAAGCACACTTCACTTGAAGCGGCACGGTCGGCGGTGTTCAAGGATTCGGTGACCTTGGAGGGCCAATGCGCCAAAATCTCCGGATATGATTTCAATGAAGGACTCAACTATCACAAACTCTTCATGTCCATGGCCTCCACTGGCTTCCAGGCCTCCAACCTCGGAGATGCTATCCACCTGGTTAACCAAATGGTTCATTCCCAACTCATAACTAACTTTTTACTTTCATTATTCAATTCATTTTGCTACCCAAATACAAGTAGCAGGAGTACTTCATTAAATAGTCAATTTCAGATTTCAATGTTATCAATTCGTTTTATAAGACACTTTATTATGTATATAGTAGGCCTGAAAATCGGAATATTATTTTTGCATGCTTGTACAAAATTTGAATGTCCTTGAAGCTAGACTGGAGGTTTTCGGACGAAGAACCCGCAGAAGAATGCAGTGAGGGGGAGAGAGATGTGGAGTACCGTAACTCTGTCAGGTGTAAGGTGTTTCTTGGTTTCACTTCTAATCTCATCTCCTCTGGCGTTCGCGAAACAATCCGGTACCTTGTTCAGCATAGCATGGTCAGTGTTACAGAAACATCTTTGTTTCAAAAATTAGGCAAACTTTAAAATGCAAAGAGAACTAGATTTATGTCAGTTATAGTGCCAGAATTTTATTCTAACGAATAGAATGAATTCGTAAAGGCCGTGATGAGCCTGAGTTTATAATTATGAAAAAGTCAAAAAAACATAAAAATCCACTACTTTGAATGTGCCATCAGATAGAATTTTTGAGAGACATCTTCTTGGTTTGAATCCTCAACAAGATTTTCACGAATGTGAACACATAACGTGGATTTACCGCATTTTAAGAACATGGACGTGAACTGTGAATTGAATGTTGTTCCGCAATTATTGTAATGTGTCTGCAGGTTGATGTTGTGGTGACAACAGCAGGTGGTGTGGAGGAGGACCTTGTGAAGTGTCTTGCACCTACTTACCGGGGGGAGTTTTCTCTCCCCGGAGCTGAACTTCGTTCAAAGGGTTTGAACCGTATCGGAAACCTTTTGGTTCCCAATGACAACTACTGCAAATTTGAGGATTGGATCATCCCAATTTTTGACCAAATGCTGGATGAACAAAAATCTCAGGTACTATATTGTACACTCCATTTTGTGTATCAGTTCTTTTTTTACAATTATGTTAGTGGAGTGCATCATTTGAAGCCTGCTGTTGAAAGGATTGTGTTTCATATACCGAATAGTGTTCAAATATGAACATTGTGATGTTGGTCGACTTACATAATTTCTGGTTATTTGTTTCTTCTTCTTTTTTTTTTTTTTTTTTTTTTTTTTTTGGCAGAATGTACTGTGGACACCATCTAAAGTAATTGCTCGCCTGGGGAAAGAAATCGACAACGAGACTTCATATTTGTACTGGGCATATAAGGTAAAGCTGTGGCAGAATTCAAAGGAACTACTACTGTATTTCTATTGGGAAAAAAGGATAAATAGGTCCTTTTTCTTTTCAAAAAATTCAAATCAGTCCTTTTTCTATTTTATTACCAAAACAGTCCTCTACAAATGCTAATTATGTTCAAATCAATCCTTTTTTCACTAATTATATTCTAATTGCTGACGTGGCAAGGGTTTTAATTTAAACCTGACACGTGTGCATAATATTAGTCATTTTTCTTTTATCTTTTGCCAATTCAGTCCTAAACTTTTATTTTGTTCTATTTAGTCATCTATCCCAATCACTCATTTTTATATTAATTGGCCTTAAACCTTTCAAATTATTTCATTTTAGGCCCAGAATCTTAAATTTTTTATTATTACTAATACATTTATCAAATAAATGCCCAACATACTTCCGTAAATAAAATTAAATACCAAACCTCATACATTGGGTTTGACCGCCTTGTTATCGGGTCTTCGAAGTTCCGAATTTTACGGACTCTCTCTAACCACCCGACCGTAACGATGGTTCATTGGTTCTGGTTTCCTTCAGCAACAATCAGCACAATCATACTTTGTGGACAATAAAATTCAGGCTATTTTTTTAATATTTTTAATAATATTAATATTTTTCAGTAAAACCAAGGCTTCCTGTATCCATAACCTTCCAAAAATTCAAGTTAAATCATTTACACAAATATTGCTACATCCTAAGGTAGGACGCAAAGTAAGATTCTGTTGATTGTTACTGAAGGAAACCAAAACCAATGAACAATCGGTTGCGGTCGAGTGGTTATTAGAGAGAGTCCGTAAAATTCCGGTACTTGAAAGACCCGATAACAAAGCAGTCGAACCCAATATATGAGGTTTGGTGTTTAATTTTATTTATGGAAGTATGTTGTGCATTTCTTTGATAAATGAATTAGTAATAATAAAAAATTTAAGGTTCTGGGCCTAAAATGAAATAATTTGAAAGGTTTGAGACCAATTAATATAAAAATAAGTGATTGGGGTAGAGGACTAAATAGAACAAAATAAAAGTTTAGGACTGAATTGGCAAAAGATAAAAGAAAAAGGACTATATTATGCACACGTGTCAGGTTTAAATTAAAACCCTTGCCACGTCAGCAATTAGAATATAATTAGTGAAAAAAGGACTGATTTGAACATAATTAGCATTTGTAGAGGACTGTTTTGGTAATAAAATAGAAAAAGGACTGATTTGAATTTTTTGAAAAGAAAAAGGACCTATTTATCATTTTTTCCATTTCTATTGGGTTATTTTCAAGATTATTTAAATTTTATTGCTAATCTATGCGCCAGCAAATGCAATGGATTATTTGTTTCCTGGTAAATGTAACCCTGTGGTTTGACATCTTTACTGTTTGTGATCCTGTCTCCCTGCAGAATAATATTCCTGTCTTCTGCCCTAGCCTAACAGATGGCTCACTGGGTGACATGTTATACTTCCACTCTTACAAGAGTGAGCCTGGTCTTGTGATTGATATTGTACAAGGTACTATTTATTACACAATCCACATGGTTCAATGTACTCATTAGTCTCTCTGAGGATATGATTGATTAGGAGTGCTTTTTTGTGCAACAGATGTTAGAGCAATGGATGGTGAAGCTATCTATGCGAGTCCTAGGAAGACTGGAATGATAATACTTGGAGGAGGGCTGCCCAAGCATCATATCTGTAATGCCAATATGATGCGCAACGGAGCTGATTTTGCTGTGTTTATTAACACTGCCCAAGAGTATGATGGAAGTGACTCTGGTGCTCGCCCTGATGAAGCTGTGTCGTGGGGCAAAATTCGCACTACTGCCAAGACTGTGAAGGTTTTCTTGAGAACAACTCTTTCATTAGCCTTATAATCTTTGTTTTTCCGTAAAGAAATTGTTGCAGAGCATTATATTTATTAATTCTTCTTTCCTTTCATGTTTTTATCCAAGCAGGTGCATTGCGACGCAACCATTGCCTTCCCTCTCCTGGTAGCAGAGACCTTTGCTGCAAAGGCAACAAGATCTGCAAAGACAAGCTAGCTCTTGATTAGTATGATTTTTCAGCTGGCTTTCAACTCACTCCAGAGCTGGTTAATTAAAATATGAACTGTGAATTGTGTCCCGGGCACGAGCTTCTTTGTTCTCTATTTATATAAATATGCAGTCATTATTTGATGTGTTTTGAGTGTGTGCTTGCTGTGTGTTGAGTGTTGGGAAGGAGGTAAGAAGAATTTGCACAACTAAAACAGGAAACAGAGAATGAGAAATGGCACCCACCAAGAAAACATGTTGATGGGATGACTAGAGTTTTATGTGATGTGCAAGAACTACTTGCTGAATGTACGTATGTGTGCAATCGATGTAAGAATTTGATCAAGACTGGGACATTTTGGCTTTTTAGGTGTTTCCTGTATGGTGGAATGTTGTGGACTTGTGGGTGGCTTGTATTTATGATTTACTTTCATATGTGTGGATGTTGTTAAGCTTATCATATGATTCTATGGCTTACATTCTCGCCGAAATATTTGGTTATGATAAATTGATACTATATATCAATGCGGTGATTATTCGACCTGAATAAAACGCCAGACAACACTGAAACGTGGCCATTATTGGAGTTGAATAATGGCACTTATGCTACTTACCCCAGACCTTACCCTGCCTTACATACCCCTCAACATCTTGGAAAAGAGCTTCCGGACAGTCCAACATAATAACCAAACAGCAGTCACTGAAGCCAGAAACAATAAACAACAACCAAATGAGGCCCAAGGGCTGAAAGGTATGGCAGATGCCGACACAGCCAAGAAAGTATAGTAGTATGTAGTAGACCTGTAGTCTGTAGATGACTAGATGCCACCACTTTATACTACATGTTATAAAATGTTAATTTGTAGTAACTTTGTTGAACTCATTAGCCGATATACTATTGTTTGGTGGATATACATGATTTTCTTCTGTAAATAGTAGTACTAGATGGTTTCGTAATTAAAAAGTAACAATCAATCAATCAAAAATTGTAGTATTTATTATCTTATTTCCTTGGAGTTGAAGCTAACTACACTGCTAATGCCTAATGGCTTGTTCTTGTCTCAAAGTAAGAGTATATCAGTGAGGCTCTTGTATCAACTTAACATGGCTGATGCCAAGACTGTCTCAATGCCTACAACTTCTTGGTCTTCTCAGGCATGAAGAAAGGGACTCGGATCAATATCCCTTGGGCAACGCTGAGATCCCGTGGTATTTATTTCACTCAAGATTGGGTTTGTTTACCAGGTGTTATTCCCTTGGCTTCAGGGGGTATCCACATGTCTCAAACCGATCGAAATCTCTTCTGGTTCAAACCTTGAATTTCAATGATATTAATTAGAATTGAATTTAGATGAATTCAATTGTCAGAGTTTAGGTTGATGATTTCAGTAGTTTAGGTATAAATAATATTATGAATTTTTAATATAACTTTATTTTTTATGATTTCACTTTTTTGATATTTAATGTCTCCCATCCAAAACTTTCTTAATACTGAAAATATTAAAAATGATGTACTTGAACTTGAAATGGATGGAAAAACAACCTTTTCTTCTCAAAGTTGCTAATATTTAGCCTTATAAAATCTTATAACTAAGCTATATTTGGTTGAATTATCACCCCAGAAACATGTACTACTTGCTAAAGCAAAACTAAACAGATTAGGGGAATTTGTACATTTTGTAGTCGAAAGAAACAAAGATCTTTATCAAACTTGAAATACCTTACGCTGTAAACAACTCAACTCAGCTCCATGGTTCATCAAACGATTATCAGTGACCTTCGTTTTGGCTGCAAATAGGTGTGAGAAATTCAAATGAGAATTTATGAAAAATTATAATTCAGTAACAAAGTAGTTGCAGATTATTTGGTGGAGGGGGTAGTCTGTTACAAAGGAAACAGGCAGGAGAAAGCAACAAAGCAAATTGTAGTGTATGCACTGGGAAAAAAAAATAAAAAAGGAAAAGAAAGAAGAGCACTACACTATCATCAACAAGTTAAAACTTGAATTTAAAATTTAAATTGAGAACCATTTAAACATATTCGTTGATGACAATGATGATGATGGTTAATTTCCTGAACTAACCTATTAGTGAATTAGAACTCTCCCATGGAACATCAAAGTTAGTGAAAATTTTAGATGCAATAAGTCAATAATAAAAATCACAAATATAATCTATTAGAGGAAGCCTGAAAATAATAGCAAGCATCATAGTAAATTAATGATAGCTCCAGAATTATGCTCCACCAGTGCAAGAGGCAAAAAAAATGTCCTATTTATGCTTTACAGATTTCCACACTGCTGAAGCAAAGACCACATTTAAAACTCCCAGATTCCATACCTGTCTATCATAGCATAATGCAAGGGCATTGCAACGACTAGGACCATAATAACCATGTTCATGTGAAGATATTTTAAATAATAACATCATTTTCCCTATATCGGTCATACTAATTGTGTCAATCTTAATTATGTAACGCAGGCACAGAAGAAAAAAAAAAATGGATAAGGAGAAAATACAAAAACTCACAAATTTCCTGTCAACTTCTTTAAGAAACCTTTCAGGGTAATCGAAATATTGCGCACATTCCCTCTTTATCAATTCAGCAAGAGCTTCCTCACCAGCTTTTTCTAGATTCCTTATTACAATCGTCAAGGTTAACTTATCCGGGACACAACCTGAAGCCTTCATCAACTCATATGTTTCCATTGCTTTACTCACCATGTCAACTTGGAAATACGCTCCAATTAGTTCAGAATAAGTCCGAACATCGGGCTCTAATCCTTCATTCTTAAGATCTATGAAGAGTTGCTCAACCATCTCAATCATCTTGTTCTTGCCTGACATTAACATCATGTCATTGAACAGAGATAGATCGGGCACATACCATTGCTCTTTCCTGACAAAGTTAAACACCTGAAAACCTTATTCAACTCAGATAAATGCACAGTCAGATAAAAGCAACTTTATTTTGAAAAATGAGGTTTTATTATTTTTTTTTAATCATAAACAAAATAAAAACAAGGAAAAAAAAATACCCATCCGGATGGGGAAAGTATAGGAGTAGATGCCACCATTATATGATCTGCAAAATTATCAGTCTGTTGATCCTACCCAAGAAAGATTGCATTTCGTTGAACTTAGCCCTAAACCCTTAATGCTAAACCACATTTGAATGGAATAAATTTTTAAAATCTCATGTAGCAATACATAAATAAAAAATGGAGTTCAAATCATCATAATTACTAATAGCAGGTTCCTAATCCTTTGTTAAATATGAAAATAAGCTGATGAATTTTATATTCAACCCTTCAAATCCATCCACCTGCACCCTCCACAGGGTAACAATGGAATAAAAGTATTACATAGATAATAAGAGATGTTTAAAAGTATCTTTACTGTGAAGGATCACTCTTTCTTATGCATGCTATTTCACATGGACGACAGACATTAACAGAATACAACATTGTAAACCCACCAAAACTTGTTAAACTCCCAACACCAAAATAGAATACCTTGACAGCTAAATCCAATTCATTTTGCCTCTGCAGCTCGGACAATGTGTCCTCCAAGTCAGCCTTCAAAAGCCTGCTGAGCTTATTGCAAAAGGTTTGCTCCAATTTAATCGGGGAAGTCTTGGCCAGTTTTAAGGACTGAACTGCCTGAATAGCCTCAGTGGAGAGTACTCGGCCTCTCCACATCGGTTTTCTAGGCCCTTTTCTTAGACCACAAGATATTCTTGCTCTCTGAGGCAGATAAGTCATGGTAATTTTTCGAGGTATTCCATGAAAACCCCATGGAGAAAGATCGATGGCAAAGCTGCCCATTAAATTTCAGCAACAAAATCACCCCTTTTAGAACTTGGACCTGATCAATATTCTCCGCTCGGGGTTGGGGATTCTCAGGTAACCTTGTATTTTAACAAACAGGGAAGCAACCGCTCGTCTAAACGCAATCAACGGAGTACTGCAAAATAATGATAAACAAGAAGTATGTATATAACATATTCCCGATCAAACGCGTTCAAGAATCAATGCATATTTCGTATTGAACAAAAATATCTATTCTTTTTTGTCAAAAGGCCCCAACATACATGATTCACATGTCTAAATTTTTAAATCTACAATACCATAAGTAACAGAAACAACATAAAATGGGCAATTCATAAACTTATTTAACTTACAAAATCACTACTCAAGAAATAACTAAGCAATGAAAGCTCAAACCATTATAAACACCGTAAAATGGATAATTATAACAATAAACAACACCAACCAACCCCTAAAGAAATAAAAACTGGAAGTGGCTATTTGACAAACAACTTGTGGGCACAAATTGAACTGCGGCTAATCAACCTAAATGAACACTCCTAAATTGTTAATAATCTGAGTGAATCAAAGAAACATGCAATACGCCAAATCAGAGCCAACCAAGAATCGCAAATACCCAAACTACTCTCACTTCTTCACAGAACACCCGTGGGAACCAAGAAAATAGAAGTCTCAAATACAAAAATTAAAATTAAAATTAAACACTCTAAGAACAAATTGGCATTGGCAACATTTATACAATAAAAATCAAGGCCAATTGTTTTCTTTTTCCTTTTTTTAGAAAAAAAAGGGGTGAAAAATTTGTACCTATTGACTTGAAACGACAAGGACTCAAGGAGAAATAGAAGCATGTTGAGAGAGAGAGAGAGAGAGCGATTACAGGCACTAAATTGCACATGCAGTGCTGTGAGGAAGGCCGGCAATGGCGGCGCTGTGATTCATTTGTTTGACAGGTAAAATAAATGAATTTTGTTAAAAGTTTGAAACGAGTGAGAGGGCATGAATGCTTTTAATTGATTTTGTGCGTAATAATTAATTAAAATTAATTGTTTTATAATTTCGAGATTAATTTTTCTGTTTACAATAAGCTAAAATCTAAAATACTGCTATTTGCAGTGATTTCAAAAAGAGCTGATTGAACACTGTTTTAAGTTATTTTATCTTTTTAAATAAGCTAATTCAGTTCAAATTACATAGAATAAACTAATTCCAATTAGTTGTTTTGCCAAACAGGGCCTATATCAGACCTGCATCCTGAATACTCCATCATTTCCTAAATAGTTATCTCTTTCACTTAATTTCAATAACGAAGATTTATATTACTTAACTCATAGATTTATATTTTTATTCTTCAACTACACTCATTCTTATTAAATATCCAACAAATAGTATTTATATAAAGTAAAGGGCAATATAATAAAAACATAGCATAACTATTTATAACTATATAAAAATGACAATTATTTTGGAACATTTTTCAATCTCTAAAAAGACAACTAAAAAATAACGGAGGGAGTATTGAGTAAGAGTTACTGAAATTTATTTTTATTTAGGTAAATAGAGCCATTTATTACAGATTTCTTGTAGGTATTAGCATCTTCTCACATCAAGAAACAGCTCAAGTTTGTTTTAGATACACTAGTATTACCCCGCCCAATGAATGAAAATGTGAAAAATGTGAATAAAAAAAATTGAACTTAAAAAATAAAATTGTAGAACTTTATTATGTCGATTGAATCCTCAAACTCATTAAACTATTTTAAACATTACATGAATACATATTTACATTGTACAACAACCGAGCAATAGACAATATGTCACTACCAAAAATTTACACGTTACAATTTAGTGCTTTAAAAATATTATAGTATAAATAATAGTCTAAAAGAAGAAAAAAAAATGAAACATTAAAGACAACTTTTTACTCACAGCTATAATGAATGCAATACATACATGAAATCACAGTTGCACATGGTAATTGATTATTAATATTGACTCACCTTAAGGTCTTGAGAAATTAGAAATTTCACAACGATATAGATATTTCCAAATTTCATTAGAAAAATATAAGAAAATACTATTGTGAATTAAAATTTCGAAATAATTATGCCAAAAAATATTATTGAATGCATTATCATCACGAATTTCATAACGATATGATTTTGTGCAATGTATAAGCATAGTTTGATCAACTTATGCAATTTATATAATTTTGTTAATCTGTCTAGTACAAATATTTGTTATTCATTGATGAGTATAATATCAATCTATAAAGTACTTATTAAAATTTGTTATCATATTAAATATAATTTCAATTCATAAAGTATTTGTTATGAATAACAACAAATATTAAAATTATATTTAAATAATATATATCATATCAACCGATAATATTTTTGCTACATATTTGGTAGTATTTCTTTTATTCATAATTAATGAAATTAAATTATCTAATGTGATTTATCGCTTAAAGTTGGTTCTCCAATATTTTGAAAGTGCAACATGCTTTTATATACTTTCTCCATTTTTGATAGTGAAAAATGAATGACTTTTGTTCTATTTATTATCCAACTTTGACTCATGTCTATGCAACATCTATAGAAGAAAAATATAGTCAAGTGGGATCTCGTTGAATTCGTCACATTATGTAGATTTAAAATATCAAACTTTTAGAATTTTTACCTATACACATTTTGAGTTATACAACATTAAAACGTATATTGGATTGCGTGCAGAAAGTGAATATTGAGGATATAGGTAGGTTACAAGAGAATTTTTGTGAGAGAAAAAATTGATAGATTATTGTTCATAAGAGTATGTTACTATTCATAAAGGATATTATACTAATAATTTATATAATACAATTTAGTACCTTAAAAAATATTATACTATAAACAATAGTCTAAAAGAAGAAAAAAATTGCTGGCTTCGGCTCACCCAAAAAAAAAGAAGAAAAAAAAAAGAAAGGTAAAAGACTTTCTACTAATGGCTCTAATGCAATACATATGCAAATGAAGTATATGAAATCACAGTTGCATACGGTAATTGATTATTAATATTGATTCACCCTAAGGATTTGAGAAATTAGAAATTTCACAAATATGTAGATATTTCAAAATTAAATTAGAAAAAATATAAGAAAATACTCTTGTGAATTAAAATTTAGAAATGATTATGCAAAAGATAATACTAAATGTAACACCATCAAGAAATTCATAATGATATGACTTTGTGGGTTGTATACCAACTTATGCAATTTATATAATTTAGTTAATCTATCTAATACAAATATTTGTTATCCATTAATGAATATAATATCAATATACTTCCTCCGTAGTTTAATGTTGTTAATGTTTGCATAGTAAATACTATTCATTGAGTAACTTTGAAATATTTATTGAAATTTGTTCTCATATATTAAATATAATTTCCATTAAAAAAATATTAAGAATAATAAATAAAAATATTGAAAATATATTTAAATAACAAATATAATATTAACCCATCAAAATTTTGCTATATATTTGGTAGTGTTTTTTATTCATAATTGTAACGCCCCAAAAATTTAAAATCAATTTTTGTGACGTCACTGTCGTGTTATCTCACTTAAACTCCTGGCCAATCAATTTAAGTTTTAATAACACGAAGCCTGCTATACAGAAGATCCAACAGATAAGATAATATATATATATATATATATGTAATACCCGGGAATTTTATGTCAATAAATACAATAAATAAGCAAATAAGTAATTAAAGGAATAAATGAGAAATAAAATTTAGTCCAAGAAAGAATTAAAGTTAAAGATAAGTTAATTAAATAAAATGATCCCAAGATAACCCAATATAAATGAACTCATAATTCGGATCATAATTTAATTAAAATCCAAATAAAATTAAGATGGGAATTTGGAGCCAAATATTACCCCGAAAATCAGAGCCCAAGAACATAGGAGGATAGAAGTCCGAAAGAGAGGAGAAAGGCTCGACGGATCGCACGATCCGGCCCGGACCGGACCGAAGTCCAGGCCAAGGCCGCGCGGTCTCCGCGCGTTGCGGAGGGTTTTCCGCGCCGCCACCGCGCCAGCCACGGCAAACGACCAGTGCGAGATTTTCTCGCCCGATTTCGGATTTTTCGACTTTGGTTGCTCACCTTGCGGCCCAAGTGTGATGCCTAATATTTGCATACAAACTAATTGTGCAAATTTTGAATATTTATGTTTACTTTATGTTTAATGGTAAATTTATGTTTAATTTATTGGGCTAATTTAAGTATTTTGGCTAATCCAAAATGAAGCCCAGTTAATAGCAAAACACTTAAACGGTTTGAATTTTTCTACCGTGTAGTACATCTCGGTAGTGGGGAGGGTAACAAGAAGTCTTCCAGATTCAGCCCCAAAAATAGATACACTCCCTAAAATCTCTCAAACCCGTTGAACCTCTAAGTCGTTTAAGTAACCCCTCTTCCCCAGTAATTCCCACTATTCGTTCAATCACTCCTTACTGTGGGTAATAGTTTTTCTTTTCAATCTTGCTAAGTTTTGGTGGTCTAATTCTCACTGTTACTGCCTTCCTTTGTTTCTTATTCCAGACAGCTTTGGCAATCTCTAAGCCATCCATCCTGCCGTGTTTTGCTTGCATCCTCCATTAACTCTCAAAGTGTAAGTCAATTTCCTCTCTTTCACTGCTTCCCACGCCCCTATTTTCCAAAGAATTGAATTACGGGAAATTGTATGTCTGCGTTTTCTGTTCGGTGTCTGCTTACCCCTAGAATCGACAAAACCCCAAATTTCCTTAAGTTATGTTTATGGAATTAGGAAATGGAACCTGTCGTCTTCTTTGCGGTTGACTTGCTCTTGTTTGCCTTGCTTTTCGATCTCAATCTTGCACTAGTTGTGGTTAATCCTTCGGTCGTGTATTTTTCTGCTCGTTCATCTTCAGTTCACTCTGATTTATTTTGATTAAACCTTTCATTCTGTTTCGTCCTGGGTATACAGATATCAATTTATGTGTAGATATACTGGTAGTGTTGCCAATTTCAAGCAAAAACAATAAAGAGTAAACGTGTGGGGCCCACATGCCACACTTGAATTGTCTTTACCTTTTTCTCCATGGAATCGTAGCAATGGGTATATGTATTTTATCTTTATTTGTTGTATATATTTATATTATGTAAGTATGATTTAACAAGAGTACGTAGTGTATTTGTGATAATAGCAACAAGGCGTTGGAATTTTTTATATCAAAACGTGTGTATAGTCATGATGAGAGCATAGAAAATGATCAACTGTAATCCATCTAAGTCTTCATTCGATCATGATATTTATACACAACTTTCAACCGATGACTCATGAAAATAAAAGATAGGTGGCAGCTTAACATAAGCCTAGACTAGGACAGACATCCAAGCTATACTATACACGTATGTGTATAACACTCCCCATTTGGATGTCGTTAATACAAAGAATATGCCTCGTTAAAACCTTACTAGGAAAAAACCCAGTGGGAAAAAATCCTAGTGAAGGAAAAAGAGTACAATATTCTTGTATTTATCGCTCCCCCTGATTTGAACATCACTTTAAATCTTGAAGCCGCCGCATTCCAATTTTCTTCACGAGCTTCTCAAACGTTGCAGTCGGCAATGCATTGGTCAATAGATCCGCTAAGTTCTCATCTGATCGAATTTGTTGCACATCAATTTCACCATTCTTTTGAAGATCATGTGTATAGAAAAATTTTGGTGAAATGTGTTTAGTCCTATCTCCTTTTATATACCCCCTTTTAATTGGGCTATGCAAGCCGAGTTATCTTCAAATAAAATTGTTGGGGGCATTTTTGGTTCAGTGACCAAACCACAATTTTTCAATATATGATTAGTCATTGACCTCAACCAAACACATTCTCGACTAGCCTCATGGATTGCTAATATTTCAGCATGATTTGATGAAGTTGCCGTTAATGTTTGTTTCATAGATCTCCATGAGATAGCAGTTCCACCACACATAAAAATATAGCCTGTTTGAGATTTGGCTTTGTGTGGGTCTGATAAATATCCTGCATCGGCATATCCGATCAATTCATGTCGAGAATCTTTTGAATAAAATAACCCAAGGTCAATTGTTCCTTGGAGATAGCGAAAGATGTGTTTTATGTCTTTCCAATGTCGTTGAGTAGGGCAAGAACTAAATCTTGCGAGTAAATTAACAGCAAACGCGATATCAGGTCGCGTGCTATTTGCCAGATATATCAATGCGCCAATTGCGCTTAAATATGGCACTTCTGGGCCAAGTTGTTCTTCATTATCTTCTTTTGGCCTAAATGGATCCTTTACAGGATCAAGTGCCCGAACGACCATTGGATTACTTAACGGATGAGCATAATCCATTCGAAATTGTTTCAATACCTTTTGGGTATAAGCTGATTGATGAACAAATATGCCCTTTTCCAAATGCTCAATTTGCAAGCCAAGGCAAAATTTCGGTTTTCCAAAATCCTTGATTTCGAACTCCTTTTTAAGATATTCAACTGCCTTTTCCAGCTCATCAGGAGTTCCAATTAAATTTAAATTATCAACATAAACTGCAATGATTACATATTCTGACCCATTTTTCTTTATAAACACACAAGGACATATAGGGTCATTCACATAACCTTCCTTTATTAAACTTTCGCTGAGGCTGGTAAATAACGTGCATTTAGATTGCACATAATACCAATATTTTCTTTAACCGACATTCATCAACCGATTTAGGTTTGCAATATAATTTCATCTGAGTTCTAAATATTTTATTTGTGACAATTGCTTGAGATCTCATTCCTTTTAAGGGCCCTGCTCTTTTTGAGCTATTTGCTCATTTCTAGAGCTTGTTTCATCAATTTTGTCACTTTATAGAATTTGTAAACCTCGAGGATTTTACCTTTAGAACCAGATGATTTATCGCACTTTTGGCGTGAAAGAAATTTATCTTTCATATTTGTAATTGGTCCATTTAGGACATTCTCGACACCAAGTGATTATCTTGTGCAATAAGCATATTACTCAGGCTACAAGTTTTCCTTGGGCAATGTCGATATGTGGGATTTAATAACCCTTTTAGAGTCACATGATACGTTTGGCAGTGAATTTGCAATTTTTTCGGTTGATCCACATCTCCCCCTAATGTCGGTAAATAATTTGCAAACCTTATATAAAATCACCAAATTTTGGTACCAAATAATTTATTAATGGTGATTTGTATCCGACATTTATATACCCAATCGTCATTGAGAGCCCAATTAGGGTGGCATAATGGGGACGTATATCGCGCACCCATATATTTTCAATTATGCATTGGGCTTATATCAATGTTAGGGAAGAGAATTAATGACAGTTTGTCGGCTTTATTTACACAAGCGTTGCTGTATAGTATGTCCCCGAACTGTTGTAGGTAACTTTGACCTTATCAGTTCAGCGTGCACTTTAGTTATTACTTACTTTGGCATATACTTTGGCCAGGCCTGGCTTGCACGCAATTAAAATTCAGTGGCATTATCCAATCTTATTTTCTTTATTGGATGTCATTGTGCTCACAATTAATTATGTGTGTAGGCAACGCATATAGATTCATTTGAATTTGAATCTTCAATAATTCACCTCAGCATGATGCTTTTAGAATGATGCCTAAGCCGATCGTGCCAATTAAGAAAATTACTTGTAGACTTCAGGTCTATCACATAATATGTTTCAGTGGCACTCAGCTTTAATTTGTATAATACATACAAGATTGCAATTTTCTTGAACAATTTTGTTCGCATCATGATTTGAGTAATCAAGAGTCTTATTGCCTCATTCAATGTTTCATAGTGATATCAATTTTTCCCAATATCACTGAAGCTTAGTAAGCTCTTTCGAGATTTTCATAATCATAGTGCATTTTCAAGCACAATTTTTATTCTCCTTCAGGAGGGTATACAATGACACTTCCAGAGTCTTTTTGAACTTCCACTGATTAAATTAGCAGTGGGTTTTTCCCATCTTCAGTTGGGATAATGGCTATTGCATTTTTGTATAACATGCGTAATAGCACTTTCGAAGAGGCACATATATGTGGCTTTATTTGGCATCCAATTTTTTTTTTTTCAATAAGTGTATAATTTATATACACAAAGGGAGATTATAACGGGGAATAAATACGTGCATTTTCATTTTATTTGGCACTAATATTGTGCTCAATAAATTTATTTAATCCCATGTGCGTGATATCATATTTCACTTCTATTATCAAGTGGATAATCATGATCAATATACCCGATTGCGAAATCTGGCCTTTAATGTTATTCTTTTGAGATTAATATAAGCGAGCCAGATGTCCAGTCAGATTACATTTAAATGTCCAAAGACTTTTTCGATATCACAATAATGTGTATTTCCTGGCATAACGATACTAAACCTCTTTTGGGTTTAAAAGGCTTTTTGTCACCATATGGACAATTTATTTAATTTCAGGGAATTTATATTTGCATTATTCGCCAATATGGCTTAACCCTGTTTCAATTTCGATCACGATTTGGTCAATATTTTGCCTTTTTGTATAACAATAATCACACCATGGATTATCATATTCAATCATTTTTCCTTTTGGAAAAACTAATCACTTGTTGGCTTGAATTCATAATTTTTAGCAATGTTTCATTTCTCAGCCAAGAAAGCCAATATGATCATCAATGACGGTATAATTTTTCCACATTTTAGTGGATTTTCAATACCCTTTTCATATATAGGCGTAATGGTCTTTTTATACCATTTTGAGTATTTCATAATTCATCCGGTTTAACCGGGCACATATATACCCTCTTTCGGGTTTACTCTCATTTTGGATTTGGCAGCATTTCATCATCATAAAGACGATTTGATTCGTACCAAAATTTATTTGATTCCGGCCAAATATTAGCCAATAACACAAATTGCTTTCCCAAGCCAAGTGTGATATTTTTATCACCACAATATTTTTAGGCTCATTAAGGCCAATTTCATTTCCATATCGCTGGCTCAAAATATGGCTATTCGGATAGAACCCAATTCTGCAAGGTTAGTTAAAATAATAATAATATTGGAAATAATAAATAAACAAGTATACCTCTGATTTTGGTAGATTTAAATCTTCATTCAGCAACACCATAGATATTTTGATTCAGTGGAATGGAGGAACACTTGTTGACCTGGATTCATAATATTTCATTGCTTTATTCGGCCAAGAGAGACATTACGATCATTTTCAGGTGATCGAATAATATTTTCCACAATTTGGTGGATTTCAAGTATGACATATTGTCACTTTAAAAACTCATCAAAGTGATGGCAAAAATATATAATAGATGTTACTCTGTCGGTATACATGACCAAACTAAAGATCCATTGAATCTGTTGGTATAACCAAACTAAGACCTATGGACCCTGTTGGTATTCATGACCAGGACTAAGAGCAAGCTTGTTTGGTGCAATTTACTCGATCTTGGCTTATTGCCCTTTTATCGGGGTAATAGTATCTTCTAACTCCATTGAAGCCATGTGCCTTCTAACGTCTCGTGCCCAGGACATGTGTTTATCACCAGGAACTTATAACGGGAGAAATTCCTGCTTTGAGAGATTAGCCATAACTATATTGAAAAGTAACGATAGAAAATTATACCTAAGACAGAACCCCGATAGAACTCCGGTAGAGACTCCTCGTGCTGATAACGTGTTGTATATATTTATATTATGTAAGTATGATTTAACAAGAGTACGTAGTGTATTTGTGATAATAGCAACAAGGCGTTGGAATTTTTTATATCAAAACGTGTGTATAGTCATGATGAGAGCATAGAAAATGATCAACTGTAATCCATCTAAGTCTTCATTCGATCATGATATTTATACACAACTTTCAACCGATGACTCATGAAAATAAAAGATAGGTGGCAGCTTAACATAAGCCTAGACTAGGACAGACATCCAAGCTATACTATACACGTATGTGTATAACATTATTTCATTTATGTAATACATATAATTCCTTTTTACATCACTGTAGTACTATGTTTTATCAATTGGCTATATTGTTTGCCTACTTTCTGTCTCGGATAACATATTATATCATTTACGTGGGCAAGTATGGTGTAATTGGATTTTGGGAAAATTCGATTCCCTGTTTCTGAGGTTGGTATAGATGGATTCGGTTTTATAAATCTGTCTTGGTAATATTTATGTTTTATGAAACCAATGCATGAACTATGTGGTCTATTGATATTTGGATATTGGATATCGGATATTGGATGAGGGTAATTGTCCCTCCATGGGTAGAGCCTGTATGTGTCTATAACCCTAGACAGTCGGAGTACTAGTCTAGGACACCGGTGTTGTAGTTATAGAGTCCTCTGCATGGCGAGAGATGATATATACATGTGATTATGGATTATGGATTATGGATTATGGTGCATTGGATTGGTTTCATTTAACATATGTGTTACCTACATTATCAATTTTTGGACTTTAAATTCGGTAAATTGTCACTATCGGTATATAATTATCCTTTTGTGTCATTGGGTCAACCCTGAGTCTCCTGCATGTGTGGGATAGGGGATTGACTTACTCAGCATTGCTGATGTTGTTGCTTTCATTCTTTTTCAGGATAGGTGATTGAGATTGGCATGGCATTGCATTGGGATTTTGGGGATTTTTGAAATAAGCTTTTATGTCGCACTATTTCTTTTCGACCCTGCGAGGTCAAAGTGGTACTTTAAGTATTCAATTACATTTTTATCCTAGTCTTATAAACTAGTATGGTACGTACTAAACTGATTTTTATAGATAATTATTATTTTATGGTTGGCCATTGTGATTTTAAATATATTCTAAATTTTAAGCCTTAGCATTTTCTATTTAAGTCATCTTGGTATTGAACTCAAAAAGAAAATGTGGCGGTAACACCCTTCTTCCGCTGTTTTTAAAATGGGGTGTTACAAAGTGGTATCAGAGCGATAATTTTAAATATATTAAATATATATTTTTAATTATTATTCTAGTATGTTTTAAAAATTATTTACGTATTTTTAACAAATATTAAACATTTCCTCATACTACTAGCATTTTAAAACTATGTGTATTTTTACTTTATTTAGTATGCTATCTGACATGATTTATACACATTGGCTAGTACAAAATCTATTTTAACAGTGGATACTTCTAATTTTGTTGAATTTATATAATTATTACGGTAACGTTGATATAATTTTTAGCATATAGTGAGTAAATGTTTAAATACATATTAAATTATAAATATTTGTTGCATTAAATATTTTTAAATTTTGGGGGTGGGCATTTGCATTCATATTGCATGTCTAACTTGATAATTATGAATATATGATATGATGTTGGATTTGGATTATTTAGATGGCTAATGGAAATAGTCGGGATAAGGTCATTGATGATCTTTTGGGTATGATACCACACCTCGTAAAGAGGTTAGAAGAAACTCAAGAGGAGCTGAAACGATCCAATGAACGGAACCAAATGCTTCAGCAAAGAAACGAAACCCTAATGGCAACACTCGAGGAACGTGTGAACAAACGCATAGAGGATGCCCGTAATTTTGTTGCGGAAGCCAAGAAGGATAGGGCCGCTACCAATACTCGGTTGGCGGAAATTAAAACGCGCATACTACAATGTGTAGCAAATCAAAGTGACTCAACCTCGATGAGGAGTACGAAGAGGAGTGAATGATCATTTCTACTATTATGATTTCGTTTCGTCTATATGATTAATTCTATGTTGCATTTGAAATTGCTTACTGTTGGTATTGTTTTTGGGCATTTTGAGTGGACTACTCTTTTGCTATTGTCTTATTTCTATATCCATTTTTATATATGCTATATTCTCTTAAATACTCAAACAAGAACTTATGTATTGTGCGTGTGTGAAGCAGAATGGCTAACAATCAGGCAGATGACCGCGAAGTTGACCCAGTTGGAGATCAACCTAATCCTTTCAACGCACCTCTTCCAAACAATGATAGGGAACGATTAAGGGTTCTTGAACAAATGGTGGTTATGCTGAGTGCCGACCTTCATAGGCAAAGGGGTGATATAGGCAAAGGGGTGATACACAAGCTGCTCTTGTCATACCACCAACACCGGCGCCAATTGATTACCTCGATGTGGTTCTCAAACATCGGCCCCCAACTTATGAAGGACAGGAAGACCCTGAAAAGCTGGAAGAATGGATTGATACACTGGATAAGCTGCTTACAGCAATAAAGTGCCCGGATGACCAAAGGGTGGAGGTAGCGACCTACTTTCTGAGAAAAGCAGCTGATAAGTGGTGGAGACTACACATCCAAGATCAAACTGCGGGATATGGATGGGATGAGTTCAAGGAGGCCTTAAGGAAGAGATTCTATCCGATGAGTGTTAAAAATGCAAAATATGAGGAGTTCATAACGTTGAGGCAAGGAAAGATGAGTGTGCATGAATACTACGTTCAGTTTACTGAACTACTGAATTTTGCTCCAGCCTTGGTGCCAACTGATCATGACAAGGCACAAAAGTTTGAGTTGGGTCTGAACTTGGCAATTCGAGAAGG
This sequence comes from Hygrophila difformis, assembly GCA_030278955.1. Taxonomy (NCBI): domain Eukaryota; kingdom Viridiplantae; phylum Streptophyta; class Magnoliopsida; order Lamiales; family Acanthaceae; genus Hygrophila; species Hygrophila difformis. The sequence continues at coordinate 32,393,397 of JAOANR010000005.1, read as the reverse complement.
ATTGGGAGGTAAACAATTCTCAAGTCTCCAAAAGATCTATGATCGGGCATGTGCAGTTGCTCGAGTTTAAGAGCATAAAAGGAAACTGAATGAGAGGCAGACTCAGGAGAAAAGGGGAAGATTTGAGATTGGAAGGAATGATAACAACCCTTCAAGGCAAGAACGTGACCACAGAGATGGAGGACAAAGAAGGGAAGAAAGGGGAAGAATCTTGACCCCTTGTTCGAAGTGCAATCGGCGACATTTGGTGAAAGAATGCCCCAGCCCAATAGCATGTAACCGATGCGGCAAAGAGGGACACTTTGCTAAGGAGTGCCACACTCGCATGGATAGGATCACGATACGAGAGGATCAGAACAGAGGTCCGAGACAACAACATCAGCAATACCAGCAAGGACAGAATAATCAGTATCGGAGGAATGGAAATGGGAATTTGAATGGAAATAGGAACTGGAACGGGAACCACAATGGAAATAATCAGCGTCCATATCAGCAGCAACAAGGAAATGGAAATCGGGGTGGTAATGATCAGAACCGTGGAGGAAACCGATTCGAGCAACAGGGACGCCTCAATGTGATTAATCAGGCGGATTTACCGGAGCAACAAGACGATGTCTTGCAAGGTACATTTTTAATACTTGGTGTACCTGTCCATATATTATTTGATTCTGGTGCAAGCTGTTCGTTTATGGCATCACGAATAGTTAAAAGTCTACAACTTCCACCACCTGAGTCTATCACACTAGGGATTTCTCTTCCATCAGGGGATGTAATTCCCTGTAAGAAACGATTCAATGATGTTCCAATCACCATAGAAGGAGTAGTCTTTTCGTCGTCATTGGCAGAATTTGATCTGAGGGATTTTGACATTATCCTTGGAATGGATTGGCTAACACAATTCAAGGCAAGGATCGACTGTCAAAAGCAAAAGGTGGTCCTGCGAGGACCGAAAGGAGAGAAGGTGGCCTACTATGTGAACCCGCGTATACCGACTACTAAGTGGGTGACAGCTCCACAATTGGGAACGATGCTACGTAAAGGATACCCATTGTTTATGTGTCATGTGCACAACATGCAAGCTAAGGCAGAAGGAGTGGAGTCAATACCAGTGATCAAGGAATACCCGGACATCTTTCCTGAAGAGATACCAGGGATGCCACCTGTTCGAGATGTAGACTTCACAATTGATTTGGTGCCTGGAACTGAGCCAATCTCAAAAGCTCCATATCGTTTAGCTCCAGCTGAGATGAAAGAATTGAAGGATCAATTAGAAGAGTTGTTGAATAAGGGATACATTCGGCCAAGCACTTCACCGTGGGGAGCTCCTGTGCTCTTTGTTAGAAAGAAGGACGGAGGGATGAGGCTATGCATTGATTATCGGGGACTGAACCAAGTAACAATTAAAAACAAATATCCTCTACCGCGGATTGACGACTTGTTCGACCAGTTAAAGGGTGCAAGGGTCTTTTCAAAAATTGATCTACGATCAGGGTATCACCAGCTGAGGGTGGCAGAGAAGGATATACCTAAGACAGCATTTCGTACAAGGTACGGCCACTATGAATTTACGGTGATGTCATTCGGATTGAAAAACGCACCAGCAGCCTTTATGGGACTGATGAACAATGTCTTTCGGGAACTGTTGGACCAATGCGTAGTCGTCTTCATTGATGATATCTTGATATATTCAAAGAATGCAGCGGAGCATGCGCAACACTTACGCCAAGTGTTGGAATTTTGAGGAAGCACCAACTCTATGCTAAACTTTCGAAATGCGAGTTTTGGCTAGATAAAGTGGCATTCCTAGGTCACATTGTTTCAGCTGAAGGAGTATCAGTGGATCCGACAAAGGTAGCAGCAGTCGCTGAATGGCCTGTACCGAAGAGCCAAACGGAGATTCGAAGTTTTCTGGGTTTGGCAGGATATTATCGGAGGTTTATTAAGGACTTCTCCAAAATTGCTCGACCTTTGACTCAAATGCTGAAAAAGGGGTTGAGGTATCAATGGACGGAGCAGTGTGAACAAGCCTTTCAAGAGCTAAAGAAGTTGCTCACTTCAGCACCTGTTCTCACTTTGCCAAACGACAAAGAAGACTTTGAGATATACAGCGATGCATCAAAATTTGGACTTGGTTGTGTTCTGATGCAACAACGGAAGGTCATAGCTTATGCCTCGCGACAATTGAGGCCACATGAGGAAAATTATCCTACACACGACTTGGAACTAGCTGCTGTGGTGTTCGCTTTAAAGATCTGGCGACACTATCTATATGGGCGAACATGTAGGATATTTACTGATCATAAGAGTTTGAAATACATCTTCACACAAAAAGAGCTGAATATGAGGCAAAGACGGTGGCTTGAACTCATTAAAGACTATGATCTAGATATTGCTTACCACGAAGGGAAGGCAAATGTGGTGGCTGATGCACTAAGTCGTAAGACGAAACACTTGGCAAGTACAAGAATATTGCCTTCAGAGATCTATATGGATATGGTTCGATTGGATATTGAGCTTGTTCATCAAGGAACAGTGTTGGCTATGTTGAACAACTTAACCATCAAACCAACACTATTCGATGCGATTCGTGAAGCTCAACCTGGTGATGTGAAACTTGAAAGAATCAAGGAAAAGATAGCACAAGGCAAGGCTGATGAGTTCAAAATTCACGAAGATGGCAGTATTTGTTACCAAGGACGATGGTGCGTACCGAAAAAGTGTGTGGAGTTGAAACAAAGGATTATGGAGGAAGGGCACAACACACCGTATTCAGTGCACCCAGGGGAAGGCAAATTATATAAAGATCTGAAAAAAGTATTTTGGTGGCCAAGGATGAAGCAAGAAGTAAGTGAGTTTGTGTCAAAGTGCTTGACATGTCAAAAAGTAAAAGCTGAGCGTAAGAAGCCATTGGGATTAATGCAACCGTTGGAGATTCCATCATGGAAATGGGAGAGCATCTCTATGGATTTCATATCTGGACTGCCGAAGACACTGAGGGGCATGAATAAAATATGGGTAATTGTGGATCGACTCACTAAAGCAGCCATTTTTATACCCATGAAGGACACATGGACCATGGATCAATTAGCAAAGGCGTATGTTGACAATGTGGTGAGGAGACATGGAATACCTCAAGACATCGTGTCTGATCGAGACAGTCGATTTGTCTCAAATTTCTGGACAAAGTTGCAAGAAGCTTTTGGGACTAAGCTAAAGATGAGCACTGCATTTCATCCCATGACAGACGGTCAAACTGAGAGGACAATACAAACGCTGGAGGACATGTTACGCGCATGCGTCTTAGAGTTCAAGGGTAGCTGAGAAGATCGATTGCCTCTAATCGAGTTTTCCTATAATAATAGCTACCACTCAAGTATTGGAATGGCACCGTTTGAAGCATTATATGGACAGAGGTGTCGAAGCCCACTATGTTGGAGAGATAATACAGAGAAAGTGGTCGTGGGACCACAACTTATTGATGACTCAGTCGAAGCAATTAAAATCATTCAGCAAAAGATGAAAGCAGCTCAAGATCGACAAAAGAGCTATGCTAATCAACGACGCCGAATGGGTGAATTCGCAGTTGGCGATAAGGTCCTCTTGAAAATATCGCCAATGCGAGGAGTGATGCGTTTTGGGAAGCGTGGGAAGTTAAGCCCACGATATATTGGCCCTTACGAGATTGTCGAGCGAGTAGGAAATCTTGCCTACCGACTTTCCTTACCAGTGGAGCTTGCACGAGTACATAATGTCTTTCATATATCTCAATTGAAGAAATATCATCATGATCCCTCACACATCCTTCAACCGGAAGTCATTGAGTTGGATGAAGACTTAACATACAAGGTACGCTCGATGCGCATCCTAGACACAAAGGAGAGAGCAACACGGAATCGAACCATTCGCATGGTTAAAGTCCTATGGTCAAACCACGACTATGAAGAAGCTACATGGGAGATGGAGGAAGATGTAAAGGCGAAATATCCGGAGTTGTTCATACAAGCTAGCGAACAAGTTATGCGGACATAACTATTCATCCAAGGTGGGGAGGATGTGACGACTTGGCAATTTGAGGTTAGTATTCAATGACTAATTTTCGGAAACAAAGGATTTCCTAATAAACTTCGAGGACGAAGTTTTTCTTTAAGGAGGATAGATTGTGATGCCTAATATTTGCATACAAACTAATTGTGCAAATTTTGAATATTTATGTTTACTTTATGTTTAATGGTATATTTATGTTTAATTTATTGGGCTAATTTAAGTATTTTGGCTAATCCAAAATGAAGCCCAGTTAATAGCAAAACACTTAAACGGTTTGAATTTTTCTACCGTGTAGTACATCTCGGTAGTTGGGAGGGTAACAAGAAGTCTTCCAGATTCAGCCCCAAAAATAGATACACTCCCTAAAATCTCTCAAACCCGTTGAACCTCTAAGTCGTTTAAGTAACCCCTCTTCCCCAGTAATTCCCACTATTCGTTCAATCACTCCTTACGGTGGGTGATAGTTTTTCTTTTCAATCTTGCTAATTTTTGGTGGTCTAATTCTCACTGTTACTGCCTTCCTTTGTTTCTTATTCCACACAGCTTTGGCAATCTCTAAGCCATCCATCCTGCCGTGTTTTGCTTGCATCCTCCATTAACTCTCAAAGTGTAAGTCAATTTCCTCTCTTTCACTGCTTCCCACGCCCCTATTTTCCGAAGAATTGAATTACGGGAAATTGTATGTCTGCGTTTTCTGTTCGGTGTCTGCTTACCCCTAGAATCGACAAAACCCCAAATTTCCTTAAGTTATGTTTATGGAATTAGGAAATGGAACCTGTCGTCTTCTTTGCGGTTGACTTGCTCTTGTTTGCCTTGCTTTTCGATCTCAATCTTGCACTAGTTGTGGTTAATCCTTCGGTCGTGTATTTTTCTGCTCGTTCATCTTCAGTTCACTCTGATTTATTTTGGTTAAACCTTTCATTCTGTTTCGTCCTGGGTATACAGATATCAATTTATGTGTAGATATACTGGTAGTGTTGCCAATTTCAAGCAAAAACAATAAAGAGTAAACGTGTGGGGCCCACATGCCACACTTGAATTGTCTTTACCTTTTTCTCCATGGAATTGTAGCAATGGGTATATGTATTTTATCTTTATTTCATTTATGTAATACATATAATTCCTTTTTACATCACTGTAGTACTATGTTTTATCAATTGGCTATATTGTTTGCCTACTTTCTGTCTCGGATAACATATTATATCATTTACGTGGGCAAGTATGGTGTAATTGGATTTTGGGAAAATTCGATTCCCTGTTTCTGAGGTTGGTATAGATGGATTCGGTTTTATAAATCTGTCTTGGTAATATTTATGTTTTATGAAACCAATGCATGAACTATGTGGTCAATTGATATTTGGATATTGGATATCGGATATTGGATGAGGGTAATTGTCCCTCCATGGGTAGAGCCTGTATGTGTCTATAACCCTAAACAGTCGGAGTACTAGTCTAGGACACCGGTGTTGTAATTATAGAGTCCTCTGCATGGCGAGAGATGATATATACATGTGATTATGGATTATGGATTATGGATTATGGTGCATTGGATTGGTTTCATTTAACATATGTGTTACCTACATTATCAATTTTTGGACTTTAAATTCGGTAAATTGTCACTATCGGTATACAATTATCCTTTTGTGTCATTGGGTCAACCCTGAGTCTCCTGCATGTGTGGGATAGGGGATTGACTTACTCAGCATTGCTGATGTTGTTGCTTTCATTCTTTTTCAGGATAGGTGACTGAGATTGGCATGGCATTGCATTGGGATTTTGGGGATTTTTGAAATAAGCTTTTATGTCGCACTATTTCTTTTCGACCCTGCGAGGTCAAAGTGGTACTTTAAGTATTCAATTATATTTTTATCCTAGTCTTATAAACTAGTATGGTACGTACTAAACTGATTTTTATAGATAATTATTATTTTATGGTTGGCCATTGTGATTTTAAATATATTCTAAATTTTAAGCCTTAGCATTTTCTATTTAAGTCATCTTGGTATTGAACTCAAATAGAAAATGTGGCGGTAACACCCTTCTTCCGCTGTTTTTAAAATGGGGGTGTTACACCAAGACTCTTTGTAACTGATTTGGCCGAACCCTAAGACCCTTGACCCTATAAAAACCCATCCCCTTCGACCCCGGATGATTTTCAAACTCTTCGAAAACCCTATACGTTTCAAACTCTAAATTCCAAGTCGTCGGAGGCAAGAAGGCAGCAGAGGACACGCTCGTGGACGAAATTCAGAGGGTTCAAGTCGTGGTTGGTAAGGCCTTGTCAATATTTTCCATTCAAACTCGGAGCCGCTTCTAACTTAATCATTTTCTTTTCTAAAACCCCGATCCGGACGCGTAGAGGGAGAACGAACGATCTCGGGAGACGAACGGAGGACGTGGAGGCCACGACATCAAGCTAGACGAGCCGAAGAGTCCAAATTCTGTAAGTTAATGCTTACTTAGTTTTGGATGACTTAAAATACAATTAAAGGTAAGGAGTTAATCAAATAACCCTAAAAATCTGTCAACCTAAAAACCCTACGGCACAGCGATCTCGTATGAATTTTTGGAACCCGTAAACTGTTCAAATGGAAAAACTTAAAACACAAAAAACGTTCTAAGACACTGATCTAGTTTGTGTAAAATTTTCATAATTTTTCATCGTGTTTTGATACCTGTAAACGACCTCATACGAAACTGCCTAAATCTAGATCTTGAAAATGGTGACAGATTCTTAGTCCGAACTTGTGATTGACTTTGACATTAGATCTAGGCCGAATTAGAACTTGCGTTGAACATAGAACTTGTAGATCTATATGTTGTGCATTCTCCTGTAAAATTTCGTTGAAATTGGAGTTCGTTTGCTATGGTAGAATTCAGATTCTTGAAACTGTTGTTGTAAAACTCGGACAGAATAATGTTCTGACAGAAAATCAGGTTTTTGACTTATTTCCTTAACCCAGATCGAAAAACTTAAAACACGAAACTTGTTCGTCCTTGTATTTTCGAGTTACTGGTAAATTTTCAGAATTTTTAGACTTAAAACGAATTTTTAAATTATTATGGAGTAAAGAGCGACTTAGAAAAGCCATATTTTGAGAAACTTGTTGAAATTGTTAAACTGGCCTTTAAGGTTTAGACAAGTAGAAAATTTCCTTTGAAATAAAATAAATAAATGAACGTTTTCGAAATCCCGTTATGACTAGATTGGGTTTTCTACGTAGAGGGTGAGTGTCCGTCGGGTGCCCCTCTAGCTTTTTGCTTCGGGTCTAAACGGACGAGAGTAATCTATGTAGGGGGTGAGCACTCTGCAGGGTGCCCTCCTAGCTTTACACATCGTGCCTGATTGGACGATGGTGTTGAACATGAGAAACTATGCCAAAACGGCGTGAGATACAAGGCCTACACTCTCGAGAACATCCGTATGGATTTTCCGAGGCTCCGGAGTGGTACTGTAACACCCCGAAATTCATCCTCATAAGGTTTCAGAATGTTACCGCCACACTTGTCAGTCAGGCTCGCCCTTTGGCTAACTTAATTGACAAGTGCTACGGCTAAATATAAATTTTTGTAGTATGAACTTTAAAAATAATTGCCAATTTTAAAAAATATAGACATAATAAAATTTAAAGTACTTAATACCAGAGTCATTGTTCTTTCTCACGCGGAAGCATAAACTAAAGACAATATATAGGACAATAATATTTAAAAGTACGTGGTTCCTTAAAGCAACAATCTTTTGATAAAAGGTAATCCCATCCCCAAATGCTCATGTCATGAGATGCAGTTCATATGTCAGCTCCAATATCTGTAAAAAGATAACGCAACAACTTTTTATCAGTACAATGGTACTGAGTAAGTCAACCCGCTCCACTTTAAGAAGTGGGTTTTAAAATAGTGGTTGACACTCAAAAAATAATAATAATAATAATTTTCACTTTTTTTTTAAAATGATCACACACATTACCTTTAACAAAATAAATAACTTTCATTTTTACCATTGTAGCAACTATGCACAAGAGGACACCATTTTCCATATATCATATCATATCATATCGATCATAAGTCATGATCAGCATGCAGCGGACTCATATACAGACACACTCCGGAGCCTTGGGTAACCCATCATGGATACACCCAAGAGTATTATAACACTCCGTAAAATTTTAAATAAAAATTTAAATTTAAATGAATAAATATTCAAAATTTCCCATAAGATTTAAAACATTTTTTTAGAAAGGGAATGGGAATTTTCAAAGCGTAGATTAATTTAGTCGATCCTAATTGTGGACTAACTTTGAGAGATTTAAAACTTTTAAAGTGCAAGACTATTAAATTATTTAAGTCAACCAATTTATATATAAGGGTTGAATTAAAACATAACTAGAAACAGTGAGACTTATTAAATTTATCCGACGGGATTTTTCGGACAGAAATGTAGTTTGAATACTAATACTACTGTTGAATTTTATATCTAAATATATATATGTGCTAACATTGTGGTTTCGGCACCTAATATACCTAATTTGCCCCAAGTATGCTCCCCGAATCACACCTCTGCCCTTGGTCTCTGTGAGAGTTTGGCCTTTCCTTACCTTCGCCTCCTTCCTCTGCAAGTTATCCATCCTTCTCTGCTGTTCACCTAAAAGCGCGATCCCACCTCATTACTTGTTCCCCGCCTCCATCGTTCCGTTCTCCATACGCTCTCCCTTTTCTCTCTCATTTTTTCTGTTGTTCGCCGCTCACTTCATCGCCACCACCCTATCTGGCTTCCCACCACACCTCTCCGTCGTTCCCCTTTCTCAGTATGTCGCGCGTCCACTGTAAGATCGAAGCTCGCCATCTTCCGCACATTAGCTGGGTGCTTCAACAATCCCTCGCCGTCCAATCGGAGTGCATTTTGAACCGAACCCCCAAAATTTTGGGGATGTCGTATTCGTTCCCACATAGCTGTTTTGAAGAAATGATGAGTGAATGAGTGAGTTATGGGTTTCAACAGTGGCAACCAAATTGTTGCTGGCCCATCGTCGTCGGGAGCGGCTGTACCGAGGTGCCGATCCAGCAGAAGCAGATTTTTGAAGCCGTATTTTCTCCGATCTCATCACCTCCGATTGCGATGAAACTCAGGTGATATTTGCTTCCTTTTTTTCGGTGAGTGATTTCTAGGGTTTACTTTTGAGAGATATGGTTTAATTTAGCTTTTCGTTTGTTTATTGGCTGGGTCGGAGCTCAGAAGTGCTTTCGATGCGATTTCCGTTCTGCATTGTTGAAATTTGGTGTAAAACTGATGATTGTGACTTTGGTTAATTATGTTATGCTCATTTTGTCCTGCTTCAGTTTATAATCATTAGGTTTTCCTTCTCTTTCTACGTTTGATATTGCGTCGTGGCCGGCCTAATCTCTATTTGAATTTGGCCGCGGCACTTGCTTAAGGGTTCATTCCAAATTCTCCGTCGTCGTCTGCCTACAGGGGCCGAGATTGGTATGTGATGGTATGTGATTGGTTTCAATATAATTTTTATTGTTCTGTTTATATTCTAAGCATAATAACTCTCATAATTTGGTTACTCTTTAAGTGTGTTTTCCGGGATATACACATGGGACATTTTCAGAGAAGCTGTACCAGCCATTTGAAGATCAGAAGCATTTTTTCCAATGGCACTGATGATAAAGAGAATATGAAGCAAGTTATTGCTTATTACTATGGAGAAGGAATGCAGTGAGACATGAAAGAATGCAGGTTATCACTTATTACTATGATACTATATGTGACTTGTGGTGTTAGACATTTAACCTTGCACAAGTGGGCTAAAAATTATGTTCTTAATATCCATATGTAGACTAATACCTTTTGAATTGATTTTAATTTTGGTTTGTTGTAACAACAAGTCAGTTCTGGGAATATAATGGAGGAGGTTGTGAAATTTTGATATATTCTTACTTGAGTTGCTTTGAGTTCCTTTCTTCAATTCCATAAAAGATTTGATCAAATAGTGAAGCAAAAACAACTCTCATTCTCAGTTTTGCCATCTTGCCAGTCAAACTAGGGGATAGGTGTCAATTCTATTTTACATTCCCTTTACAACTCAACCATATTAGATGATGATTCTATGTTCATTCATTTATAGGTGAACTACATTGTCATACTCTGGCTCTCCGCTCTTAACTGTTCGTAATTGAAATTAATACTTTAAACTCAATATCACTTTTTCTTACTTGTGTTTATTCACTCAAGATTTTTGTGATTATAAGATACTTTCTCTGTTTTTGTGAATGTGCAACATTCACTCTGCGCACGTGAAACTTTTGACGAGCTTCGCCAACACGAGTAATTTTCTGAAAATTTCTTTACTGGTTTATTGCTTAAGGAGGAAACTGTGATTTCAAATGGTGCCTCAAGAGTCCCCGGCAACGGCGCCATGAAACTTTTGCTCAAGTTTCATTTTGCTACTGGGGGGTTGAAGAACCATCTGAATACAATTTCCAAGTTCGAATTTATTAAATGAAAAGAGTTATGATTGAGGGAAGGGGTTTAAGAATATATTAAGATTTCCCTTTTTATTACTCCCGTGGGGTTCAAATGGCGCTATGGTCCTTCCAGTCATGAAACTTTTGACAAATATCACGGTGCAACAGGGATGAACCTTCAGTCTGTCACCCTGAAAGTCCCTGATATCTGCACCATGATGCTTCTCTTAATTTCATGTCAAGAAGATACCTGCCATGAAATTCTTGAACATCTTCCCACTGTATGAGTATTTTCCCAAAATGTTGTTTTTATTTACTCGTGTCAAGAAACTGTGCTCCCGAAAGCGCACGGGTCAAAAATTGCAGTAATTTATAGTAAGTACCGGATCGTTCACTGGAGGATGTGCGATGGAAGCAGGACCCACGTCGTTTACTAAGATTTTCCACTCGGTTACTCGTTTCAAGTTTTGCAAGGGTTTCTATCAACTACTCAACATAATTTAAATCAGATCATGAAAGCAGTAAAAATTATTCTACAAAGCATGGTAAACTAGATCGAGGAAAGCAATTAAATGTATACTACGAAAGCAATATAAAATTATGCTGCACTGTCTAGAAAGCAGATTTAAATATGACAGAAGGGACAGGGAGGAAATAATAAAGATTGGACAAGATTCAGATGAAACACAATTAAACTTCCATTTTTAATACACAGATCTTAGCTTGGGATAATCCTCTAGTTAGCTAACTCTCATGCTTTCTGCACCATGTTCCCTTTAACGGACAGGTACTTATGGTGAGAATTTACATGCTCTTAAGACAACAATTTCTAAGATACCACAGACTTATAACTCCCTCCACAGGCCTTGTGAAGTTACATTACTTATCTGTGGTGGACAAACAACACCTAACATATCATTAGTTGACATGCCAAGTACTCCTATCATTCCTCCATGTCACACCCAAAGTTTCAAATCAAGCCCCAAACCATTCCATAACTCTCAAACCTTTTAACAGATGGACAGCCCCTAATTCTTCCGAGTGACCTCTATGAAAGCATTTGAAAGGAAAGCAGTAAGAAAGCTGTAAAGAAAGCATTTAAATCTATCACTCGGAATCGTTAAAAACGTCTCTTTCCGTTAGTATAAAAGAGCCCCTGGTCTTGGTGACCAGATGCAGATCAAGAACCCCCGAGATATCAATAAGCCACAGGGCTTACAACATCTGGGTAGTTATGAGATACAAACTAAATGAAACAAATCCATAAATGAACCTATTTCGGATGTACTCACTCAAGACTCGATTCTAGACTTTGGCAGAAGAAGATAGTAGTCGAAGGAATACTCAACCATACCTTAGAAATTCACCAAGGCCTATATGTTGTTTCTCTAGTATTATTTATCACATCTCATCTACACCCAAGTGGATATTGACTTACTGCGATATCTAATATCAGATTTCCAACACACAGCAATTTTGAGGAGCAAATGAATATTTGAAAATCATTCCCTAGACAGGTACTAGACTCTCAATTAAAACACAGATCCTTTTAGTCTAGATGAGACCTAATCGCTGACTCTGCTTCTAAGCTCTCAAAATCAACCCCCCAGTGGAATATGAATTAGTCATAACTGTTGAATTTATCCCTTACTCGGATCCGGATTTTATTTGTTGGAAATTTATTATGCAGCATCTGATTTAAATCAAGACTTCTATGTCCAAGGGGAAGGATCCCCAAAATAGCAATAAGACCAGAACAGCTACATAATAGTATCATGCATACGAGTATATGAAAAGGAAAATAAGATACCCCAAAATATATGGTGGGGTTAGACAGAATGCGATACACAAAGATGGATTAGCCTGAGATGAGAAGAAATCGGCTAAAAAGGGTGCCAGAGATAGCTGGGGTTTTCCGGACTGCAAACATCTGTTGTCCGGTTCCCCATTATCCCAGATGACTAATTGTAGACAGAAAGAATGCCAAACAACGGTGACCGCCGTCATTCAGTTTTCCTTTGTCTGTGAGTGGAAAAATAACCCACATATTTCTTGCTGTAATATTTCTCAACTGATGTTGGTCGACATCAGTCGATACTATTGCAACTTGAATTCAGGTTGAGAAATTAAGATAAGGAGAATTAAAACTGTATCTGATTAGGAATTGGCTGAGTGACTAATCGAAACTCTTAGTGAAGAGAACGCTCGCCGAAGCTTCCACCAACCACTAACCAGATTATGCAAAATAACAGATAATGATCGACACACAGAAGACGGGTTAGTCGATATCCCTGTGAAGGGACTTTTCACCAACATTAATCTGTAGTGTTTCTCATTATCCGTTCATACACACAATGAAGGAGAAAACATGAAAGTAAGAAAATATTTTTGGCACTGTGTGGGTGTTAAGCACACAATAAGTAGACACTAGTAGGTTGAAATGTGTAATGGATAGAAATCAGATGAACTGGGCCGAGGCCCAATACACCCATGCAACTTACACAAATCATGAAAGAAAAATATTTTTGGAGTTTTCAAAATAGAAGGGATAGTTCAATTCGAATTATTGGGGTAATTCGAATTGAGAATGCATGTAGAATGAAGTAAGATCTTACCCAATTAATCCTTGCAGAGGAATGAGATATCATTTAATTCGAATTGTTGAGCAATTCGAATTAATTCGCATTGGACAACTCGAATTATTGAAGTCCTTTCCTTGCTCAAAATTGACTAAGGCATATACCTCAAGGGGAGGGTGAATTCGAATTGTTCAGCAATTCGAATTAATTCGAATTGCACAATTCGAATTGGTAAGAGATGGAAAATAAACTAAGGCAAGAAGGGATGACAATGGATACAATGTGGTTTTTCAAACCAATTCGAATTGTTGAGCAATTCGAATTAATTCGAATTGAATAATTCGAATTAGTTGGAAACCACATAAAGAGAATAATTTGGCTATGCAATTCGAATTTCTTAGGCAATTCGAATTAACTCGAATTGCCTCAATTCGAATCACATATTTTTCAGACAACAACAATTTTGTTCTCACAAGTATGGGTTAGGTGAACACTGTACTGTAATGATGGGTTTAGATTTACTAAATCCCTCATCTCACATCAGTGTCATTTCACAGCCACCCTAGTGAGATTTTCAAGAAATAAACAGATACATGTCTAGTGGGTATTGGCCAGATTCAAACCCTATTTCTACAAACAAGAAATCAAAGATCAAAGAGCCTAAAACATCTAGTTATCTAAGAACTGCATGAATAAACTAAGAACACTCAAGTTATCTAAGGTAGCATGAAATAAGATTAAGGCAGGGGGAATAAAACTTAAATATAAATTAAAACAAACCTTAAAAACATCTAAAACCTAAGAACACTTATTTGAAGCTCTAAGGCACTAAATCAAGCCAAAAACCCACCAAACATGCATTTATTAAGTTTGAATGTCAACGAGGACATAATAAATGTAACCTAGTTGAAACAAACAAACATACTAAGCATTTATTTCTAGGGAAAGCATTAAAGAGTGCCAAAATAAATGAATAAAACCATTTCTGGAAATCTTCCTTGTATTGACACTTGAAAGCAAAGTAAAGAACCCAACACCATCATTAGCTTGAGGGTAGGGTTTATTCTAACTAGAAAGCATGTAAAAATATGGAAAATGGCTACTCTAAGGGTTACACAAACTGCTTCTACACTAAACTAAGTTCAAAGCATGAAAAGATTACACTACTTGCAAGAAAAATAAACTAAACTAAACTAAACTACCTACCTAACCCTTAAGGGGTGTGGAACCTCCTGCTGTTCTTTTTGTCCCAAGCTGCTTTTTGGTTAAAATTCTTGATCTCTTGATTCTGTTGTGGAAGGTCTGCTTTTATAGACAATCTTCAAAACCCTAGGCCCACCAATGTTGTGCTCATGCTCCACAGCTTCAATGAGTGAAGTTCGAATTATCTCAACCAATTCGAATTAATTCGAATTGTGAGATTTCTTCCTTGAGCTGGAATTGTAGCCTTCAATAGTCAATTCGAATTGTTGTGAATAATTCGAATTGGTCTTTTCTCGAATTGGATGAGGGTTTCTGCTTGGCTTCCTTGCTCTTGTTGGCAATTCGAATTGTTTGTGCTAATTCGAATTAATTCGAACTAGACAATTCGAATTGCATCTTCTTCTTGCCTTTGGGTTTTTTCTCTCTTCATTCCCTAATTCGAATTAATTCGAACTTGAACAATTCGAATTAGACTTCTGCATCTCTTCCAACACTTAACCATTTCTTTGCTCTCTTTAGCAATTCGAATTGTTGTGCAATTCGAATTGTGCTTCAACACTTAACCAAATTTCAGTTGTGGGATTTTAAATCTTTTTCCCATCTTTTTGGATTTTTGTGGGCTTTTTATTCTTTTGCCCATCTTTTCATTCCTTTTTCTTTTCTTTTTCCTTTTTTCATGTTTTTGGATTTTTCTAACACAAATACAATTTAAAATTGCATATTTTGTGTCTTTTTGTTACCGGTTCGATGTTTTTACAAACTCGCATTAATCTGTCAAATTCAACTGCTTTCTTATTGAAATAAGATGGAATCACGATCAAAATGTCCGTCTCAGACACGGAAATGGATTGGAAATAATGGACAATTTTGGCCATTATCAGCACGCAGTCCGATGCATGTTTTTAACTGTTAATAACTCACGTTGTATATAAGTAAAAATTATAAAAATTTGATATTATAAAACTACAAGATGAGACGATTCTAACAAGATCTCACTTGACTATGTTTTTCTTTTTATAACTATTGTATAAACGTGAATCAAAGTCGAATGATAAATAGTGTCAAAACACCAAATGTTTCATTTTCATGAAAACGGAGGTAGTATTTTATTTTATCTTCTCTTACTCAATTTAAGCTTCTGATTTTAACAAGCTAGATTGTAATAAGATAGTAATAACTTGAGCTTTGTTGTCATGATGCCTGCCTTTCTATAAACCGTCTTTCAACGGTTCCGATACGTTTATAATTAATTCTAGGACCCTAAGACCCATTGATCTCAATCGTTGTCTTAGGAATTTCAATCCTATCGTTAGTCAAACATTTACAATGTTCTTAACAAGGTATGAGAAACTTTAGCGTTGGGATGATGCTCTCAAAGCTTACATTGCCAAAGCCTCTCAAGCAACCCTTGGTATGTATTCTTATTCAGCTTTGAACACATGGGTGAATATTAATTTGTTCTGATTTCGTTAGCTTTATATGCGTGTTTATACTACCATGGTTCTATGTGAAAGAGGAATTGTATATTAACGTAATGCAGAGAGTATGATTGCTATTGTACTGTGATGGAATATGTAGAATATATATAGTTATGAATCCATCTATCAGCAAATATATAAAGTAAGAACAGATTTTCTATTTGTGACATCTATGGATGGTGTTTATCTATCTTGAAACTTTCAAATTTCCAGTTTTAGGAACCTCCCTCCTGCATATGGCTTCAACTGAGTAACCGCATTACTCAATTTTGTGCTTTTCAACTGTATGCGGATTTGTAAATTTATTGCTATTTGAAATTAATTCATGCATTCTAAAAAATATTTTGGCATATACATTTCTACTTGAATGCTTTTTTATCATTAAAATATTTCTGTCTTGACTGTACCAGCCTTTTCTTTTAACTATATGTATACAACTACTTTTCAGAATTGTGGTTCTTTTACCAGATCTATATACAACTACTTTTGATTTTCTGTTCTTTGATAATGAGGATTTCTTTGATATTTTTAACCTTTAAGGGCGAATGAGATGCTTGCTGCGCTTGCCCCGTGGGAAGAGCTCAACAATCTCTCCAAGGAGTACTGGACACCTGCTGATCCACTTGCCCGACTGGAAATGACACCCATGCATTCCAAACACCTCTGACACGTTTATACCACTATTCATCAAAACAAGCGCATTCACACCTATCATAAGAATCATCTTATATCTACAACGTACAACATGTTGAAATATTACATTTATCGAATCCTGCGCGGCGTAGCGCGCGAAAAGAGGACTAGTATATATATATATATATAAATTAATCCCAAGTTTGTAGCCAACCAAAGTTTTAGGATTAGGAAACTCTAAAACCATTAGTCATTAACTATAATCCGACTTGCTTGACGACTATGGTAATTCAGATAACATATTTAATATTGATAAGTCGAGTTTATAAGTGTTTATATGAGATTATAGGCCGAATTGCCCAATTGTAAGATATCAAGGATAATTATTCCAATTTTGGATAGCTAAATTAAGGAGGCTCGTAAAACCCCAAAACCAAATTCAATAATCAAATATAATTAAATCCGAATAGTGCGGAAATAATCTTTATAATTAAATCCGAATAGTGCGGAAATAATCTCGGAAACACTATATTAATCTTAGTTTAATAATTTATTTATAAGTGTCAAAGTAAATTTAAGCATGGATTAAATTATATAATTAAGTCCTTATAATTTAAATTTAAAGACTTAACAACTAATGAATAGGAATTCATGGATCGTTTGATTTACTATTATAGCAAGTCATCCAAGTATTGGTACTTAGTATTTGAATTATTTAAAATGTGATATCAATTTATTAAGTAATTTAAGTCCAACAAAATTAAATTATAAATGTAAGTTTATTAGAATTATTAAGTCCATAACAAAAATTATTTAGCTAAAAAAAGTTCATTAGGGAAGTTAAATTGGGCTACCTCATTATGTGATCCATTAAGCAAAAAAAATGAATTTAAGTTTAGTCCAACCCAACATCTTGGTCCAAGCCCAACACACAAACCCTAACCCTAGTTGCTGCCGCCGCCGCCGCCCACCTCCGGCGCCGCCATCGCCGGAACTCTGCCGGCGCCGCCGCCACAGCACCACCTCCGCACCCCCATCTCGTCTCTGTCACCACCACCACCACCATTTACTTCCGTCACCACAGTGGTCACTCCATTTCCGGCCAACTCCGGCCCTCAAATCCCTCCACCACCATCTTCCAACCCTCAAATCCCTTTTATCCCGCCGCCACCATCGCGGCTACAACCACCATCTCCGCCTCCATCCGACCACCACCGTCTTCCTCGTCTCTCCATAGATCCACAACACCACCCTCGCCATTCCGCCACCACCGTGGCTCCCTACTTCCTCCGACCATCCGCGCCCTCTCCCATCTCGTTTCTTCTTCCTCCAAGTTTCAAAACAAAACCACCATTGCAACAACACCAAAACAGCCACCATTCCCCTCTCCAAAATCAACAAGATTAAGATCCACAAGAAAACAAAAGAAAAACAAACAAAAAGAGAAAAAAAGAAGGGAAACATGTGAAAGGAAGAAAGAGGATGTCGGAGCCCTGTTGCCGCCGCCACAAGGCCACCGCCACCGCCGCTTCCTTGAACCGCCGGAGCCACCACAAGGTTGGGCAAAAGAAAAACAAAAATCTGTAAAGATAAAAAGAGGAGAGAAGTTGGGAGGATAAAGACGAGCAAAATAAATCTCAAATAGGGAATGAACAACTTTTGACTGGAAAATGCAGAAAAATTAAATGAGGGACAGATGCCCAAATAAGGTAATGTGTATAGCTGGAAAGGATGAAAGAAAACAGTGGATGCATTTGTTTTCATCCGGGCCAAATACCACCTATATAATACCCCACTCCCCTACCACAATTCTCACGCCATTCTACCTTTAATTTCTTCATTCTTCTTTATTTCCACTATTTAGCTAAGTTTAGTGTTGTAGAGTTTTAGTAGTTGGATTTCGAGTGGGATTTTCACTGCAAGACAAGGAATTTTAGAGCTCAGTAAAGATTATTGCAAATAGCTAGTCCGTAGGAAGTGCTTCGGGTAAGATTTATTAAGTTGGAAATTCTAGTTATTATTTCTATTTATATATTATAGCTTACTAAGTTAATATTAAATTTTTGCTAGTCAAATAGCTATAAGGGAATATCTGCTCGTAGGCCGTGCGTGTGTCGTGTCCATTCCATCCACGGTGACTGTAAGTAGATCTTTACTCTTTGGAGTAAGCCCAAATTTATTTTTAGCTTAAGCATAATTTTCAATACCATTTTATTATGTTTTAAAGTTATGCTTATTGCTCCCTACTGCTTTTGGAATATTGGTATGCTCTTTTACTGTGCTTATTTAATTTCTGCAATAAATCGTATGGATTTTGGTACCATTGTTACGGGGTGGGTCTGAGTACTGGGTCGGATCAGCTCCGCCGGATGTGTGCAGTTCAAAGCTATCCGGGGCTTTCGACCCCCGGATGTGTGCAGTTCAAAGCTATTTGGGGACGTTGACCCGATGCCACCTACCTGATTCCATGTGGTTGAGGAAATTTCTTACCTCCACCACAACCCTTGAATGTATGTGAGATTTGGGCCCTACAATGGGGAACCTGCACATCATGTTGGCTGGGAAATTTATTTCTCGGTAACGCATAGTGTCATATTGTCTTTTCCCGGGTTTAGACTTATATAGATTTTGTCTGTGCATAAATAAATTCTCGTTTAAGCATACCATTACCATAACTGTCATTTTAAATTATTTCTGCAACCCTACCTCCTCCGGGAGTAAACGTCTACTTACTCAGCGATTGTTTTCGCTGACTCTACACTTGTCACCATTTCCTTTCAGGTTTTGAGATCTGCAAGGTATCATCTGCACGGGCACGATCTGGGGTATTATTTATGAAAATGTATGTTTTAAAACCCCCTTTTTGGGATAAAAAGTTGTTACTTGGCATAGATAGTGATTTATCGAGCATAAACAAAATATTTGGGTTTTATCCCATTTATGAAAATATGGTGCCCTACTGTTTTAAACTATGCATTATGCGTTTAACAGTATTTTCTGAGTATGAAATAGACAACCCCTTTTTATGAAATAAAACTTCCATTGATCTACTCCATTATTGTTATTGCGCGCTTTGAGGAATGCAGTCCTCCGTTTGGTTACGTGTAATACCCCAGATTTTTATCAACGTCCAAAGGAATAAAATTTATTCCGATCAATGTCGAAATATCTCCGAGAAGAAGAAAATAATTTATCACAATAAATTATTGCTCGGAAATGAAACGCCGATAGATTCAAAATTCAAAATGGAATAAAAGAGGGAAAGGAAGCCCGAAGACATTCCATGAATTGAGTCAAAATAATTGGAATTAAATTCAAGAAGGAAAAGAATTTTAATTCCAAGAACCCGTAAAGTCGGAAGAAATTTAATTACACATGTTATTGCGCGGGAGGCAAAAGACGACGAATTGGAAGCCGACGAACCCGAGACCGACGGACTTAAGATTTCAAACATGAAATTCATTTGAGTCGAGATAAATTTAAGATAAGAATTTATGATCCGAGAATGACCCGAAAAATCGAGCCCGAAAACGTAGGAGGACAGAAGTCCGAAAGAGAGGAGAAAAGGCCCGACGGGATCGCACGGCCCAGTCCGGACGCACGGCCCAGACCAGGCCGCGCGCCCTCCAGGCGGTTTTTGGCTAAAAACCGCGCCAACCCCGCGCCACCAAGACAGCAGCTGCCATTCGCGCGATTTCGGGGATTTCTTGCCATATTTCGACCCCCCGACTTTGGAAACCCAATCCCAGTCGGGGGAAAGGCCTATAGGACGATCATTGATAGGATTCCACTCCATTCTCAGCCTCTCAAACTTATCCATCATCCAAAACTCTCCCAAAAACCGAAAACACAAGTTCTTCACCTACCGACGACTTTCCGATCACTTTCCGGCGACGGGAATCGACGTAGGAGGCGTGGAGAACAACATCCTTAGTATTCCAGATTGTGGTAAGTCGTCCATAGGTTTTTGTTTAAGTTTTCGATGCCCGAAAATCCGATCTAACCCTAGACTTTTGCTTTCGGATTCGATTCGTGGACGTTGGAAGAGGAAATCGACTTGAGGAGATTCGTTCGTGACATTCCGTGGATTGCGGACGACCCCATGGCCTCCTAGACATCATCCCCACTGTAAGTTAATACTTACTTGGTTTTGGGTGACTTAAAATGCAACCAAACATATGGATTTAATAACTCTAAAATCTGTCAACACGAAAAACCCTCGGCGCAACAATTTTGTGCGAATTTTTCATACCCTTAAAACTGCTCAAACGGAAAAACTTAAAACATGGAAAACGTTCCTAAGACATAGATCTAGTTCGTGTAAAATTTTCATAATTTTTCATTGTGTTTTGATACCCGAAAACGGCCAAGAACCAACCTGCCTTGAGATTCGAACTTGAAACTGTGATAGATTTGAAATCGGACCAAAACCCCTATTTCGAGAGTTCAAACCGAAAAACTCAAAACTAGACTTTTAATCCCAACACATTAATCTAGGTTGTGTAAAAATTTCAGAAATTTTAGTCGATGGTTGCTATTTCAAATCGCATCGAACATAAACTGTTTTGACAAAACATTTTCGAAATCTGCCGGTGAATATGTCCGAACTTGATGAACCTATTTCTATATTTTCTAGACTGATTGGATCCTTGCAATCTAAATAAACGTTGTAGATAATTATGTCTAGTATTTGCATATAAAATTTCAGAATTTTTGGAGTCTATTTGGTGTGTCAAAATGTCGATTTTCCATACTGTGATAAACCTGAATTCTGACAGTGTACATGTTGTGCAATAAACTCGATTTTTGACATGCTTCCTCAACTTATTTCGAAATCTTTAAAACACGAAAGTTGTTCGTTAGGGTGTTTTTGATAAACTGTGAAAATTTCGGATTTTTCGGACTTGAAATGAATTTTTAAATTAAAAAGGCGTAAACTGTGACGCCAAACGACTTTTAAATCGAGAGATTTTGAAATTTCGAAACAAACGGCCGAAGGCTTGAAATACGATACATCTATACTTTTGAAAAATCCTGTTATACTAAATCGAAATGTTATTGAGATACTTTGGTGGAGGGCGAGTGCCCTGCAGGGTGCCCCTCTAGCCTTCTTGGCGTGCCTATAATGGACGTTAGATACTTGCATGAAAAACTTGTGAAATTTTGCAAAACTTGTCCTTACCTTGCGGGTTCGATTCCCCAAGCCGTATGTTTTCCTGCGGGTCCGATTCCCCAGGATGTGTGTTGATTCCTATGGGTTCAATTCCCTAGGATGTATTTGAGTTCTTGCGGGTTCGATTCCCCAAGGGCGATTGTATGTTTTCCTGCGGGTTCGATTCCCCAGGATGTGTGTTGATTCATATGGGTTCAATTCCCTAGGATGTATTTGAGTTCTTGCGGGTTCGATTCCCCAAGGGCGATTGTATGTTTTCCTGCGGGTTCGATTCCCCAGGATGTGTGTTGATTCCTATGGGTTCAATTCCCTAGGATGTATTTGAGTTCTTGCGGGTTCGATTCCCCAAGGGCGATTGTATGTTTTCCTGCGGGTTCGATTCCCCAGGATGTGTGTTGATTCCTATGGGTTCAATTCCCTAGGATGTATTTGAGTTCTTGCGGGTTCGATTTCCCCAAGGGCGATCGTTTGTTTTCCTGCGGGTTCAATTCCCCAGGACGTGTGTTAATTCATACGGGTTCAATTCCCTAGGAAGCGTTTAAATTCTTGCGGGTTTGTTTCCCCAAGATCAAATCATATAAAATCATACTGAACAAAAGTGAAAGAATGAAAATCCTGAAATACCTAATCGTGAAGTAACGGAGAATTTTTAAGACGTGAATGCTTTCCTTGTTTAAGTTATACCTTTAAAATTATGCCTTGCAATTAATTTACCATGTAAGTTGAATTATGATCACGTGAAATCATTGTGCTAAATTATGCCATTGATTTATTAGAGGATGATTATCTCAAATTGTGAATTACCTACAAGTATGTTTCTATCAAATTTAAATAAAGGCTTTGAAACCCCTTGATCATATTAGGTGTTAACTTATTCAGCACGTTTTTGCTGACCAAACCACATTTCCCCTTTTTCTTTCAGGGTATGAGGATTATGCATCATCATATGCATACATGGGAACATTCGGGAAAAACTCTATTTTAAATTCCGGCATTTAATTACAACTTGCATGAACGGGCGATTTTAACCCGTGTTTTGGCCATGTTGGCCCAGTATTTAAATTTCCGCTGCATTACAATTATATATATGTAAATATTACATTCCGCTGCAACTTGATATTATTATTTTTAAATTATATTACAATGGGCTGTTTGAATGATTTAAATTCTGAAAAACCATAGCCTTGCATCTCTTTAGCAAGCTCGGAGAAACCGTGTCTTGTTAGGGAGGTGTGGCGGTGACATCCCGGCCTGGGTTATCAAATCCGGGGTGTTACATTACGCTATACCAAACATTTTTATTAATCTTATTTTATACTTTTCACAGTATATAAGCTTCAATGTGAATTATATGCTAGCTTGTCTGGAACGTGGTTAGCATATACATTCAATTCTGATTTTCTGCAATTATTTATGCTAGCCTTAGCGTATTTCGGGCAGCCCGGAATACGTGGCGGTAGCACCCCACCCATTTTTCCCGCTCTTTTCTTCCGCTGCATCCTTAGGGAAAATGGGGGTGTTGCAAGTATAGACTCATACATGCAACAACGCCGTTTTGGCACAATTTATCAACAATGCCGTCTTGGCATATTTAGAGGGGGAGGCCCCGCAAGACACATCTCTAATGCATTAGCCCTCTATCAAGTATGGCATCTTACTCAAGTTAATAGTGCACAATGGATTTAAAAGAGTTTTCCACAATTTTCCACATAATATCCTCTTTAAAAGAGTTTTCAACAGTACCAAGGGAGTAACCTCATAACAAGGGCATTCAATAATGCCAAATATCATTTCAACATTTAACTCCCAATATCTCATAAATATGAAAATATCATTTCATGGATCTCAAAATCCAACAATTTCTCATTTGGACCAAAAAATCAAGTCCAACACGCAGTTTACGCCAAGTCAGTTAAAAATTCATATGAAAGGTGATTGCTATGAAATTTAAACTGTAGATACTCAACACATAGTTGAACAAGTTTCATGTTTTACACTTTTCAAAATAAGGTATGAAAACATTTCAAAAATTGAGTTCTTTTCAGAACATGTATTCTGCCAGAAATTCAATAGTGACTCTATAATTTTCAACAGGTTTTAAAAATAGTAATTCGCGACTGAAAATTTTAAAATTTTACCACAAGGTAGATAACATATAGATAAATATTTTCCATGAATAAACCATTTGGCTTTGAGACACTTAAGACCTTCAAAAATGTGGATTTCAGAAAACACTATCATTTCTTAGATTTCAACAAAAAGAGATTTCGACCTTTTGATAAAGCAGATCCAATAACTTTTTCATAAGATTTCTAAAAATTATAAAATTTTCCAGAAAGATACTCAACTCAATAAGGAACAATTTTTATGAAGGAACCTTTGAGGGATAATGAACCAAAATAGTATAAAAAGATGGATCTTTACGTAAACGAAAAACTGACAGATTTTGGTATAATGTGGGAATTCTAATTTTGTATTCTTAAAAGATGGATTGGGATATCCAAAACTTGAAGTAGAGAGTGTTACTTACTGAATTGATGTATAAGATCAAGGAGATTCAAAGATAATGGCCGTTATAACACAAGATTCGCACCACAAATTACGGGTTTCGCTGAAATTTGACAAATAGAGGGAAATCAATTTATAGTATAAAAATAAAAAATTTAGATCTCTAAGATACAAGTTTACAAGGAGGATATCTTACTAACCAATTGTTGAGAAGAGTTAGAACTTTTAGAATGATGAAGGTTGCCAAGCCTACAAGACTCCACAATCCTTAAGATATGCTCACTATGTGGGAGAACTTTAAAGAATAAAATGGGAGTGAATTTGGCTAATGAGATGGATGAGACTGGTGTGTTTGAAGGCTAGAAATTCCCTCTATTTATAGGCTAAGATTTGAACAATTGAACATGACACATTGTGAGAGTGATTACAACCTCACCAATCATCCAATTAAGTGTGTCTTGAGCAATAATGGTTAGAGTATTTGTATCCACTCATTTGGTCCTTATAGCCTAACAAAGAGGCTATTAATTTGGGAGGCTATTAATTTTGTCCATCATGTTGTCTATTAACATAATGTTTTGCCTATTATGGAGGCTATTAATCTTGGTGGGTTCAAGAGAAAATTGATCACCTTTCTTTGCTAGCCATTCATCCAAGACAATCATGTTGATTTTTTTTTTTATCTATTTGTTTAGGAAGAAAATTTCTTGCAATTGCTTTTAACCTCATATTTGTGTAAGTAGTGTATCATGAAAATAATTGAAGTATTAGCTTGTCTAGAAAAATCATTATTCTTGCCATTATTTAGTGGCATGCATTTATACTTGGATATGATAATATAATACAGTATTTATTTATTTATTTCAAGTATTGTATTTATATTAATGTGCTTTCAAAATAATAATATACTTGCATGGTTTTATTTTATTTACAACAATACTCAAACCACAAAGTCTTCATGTCATCATTAAATAAAAATTATAATCTATGAATATATTTACTTATATATAAAAGTTAATTCTCATAGATTCACATAAAAACTCATATTTTTATTTTTATAAAAATTTATTCCATAATGAATATTAAAATACTTAAAATATTCACATACTATCCTCATAATAATTTTCAAGACCAATGTGTATATATATAAAAATTTATATATATAATTTAAACAATAGATTTAAAAAATATTCCATAAACTATATAATTCTATTACCCATGATATTGAAATTCATATTTCTTTTGGAAAAGACAAATTTACCATATATTGTTTTTCAAGTATTGTTTTGTAGAAAAATCAATATACTAATTCTTTAAGCAAGTGATTAAATATTTAATAAAAGTCTCTTTAGTGAATTACAATTATTTCGGGTAATTTCTATGGTATTACAATCCACCCTCCTTAAGAATCAACTTCGTCATCGAAGTTTTAATGAAAACTACTATGGCAATCTAATATGCGGAATATAAGATAAAAGTTAATGGAAAAGAAAAAAAATTAGGAGATTTTGAACATACCCTATCAAGATTGTGTCGGGTGGTTACATCCTCCTCCCCTTAAGCCTACAATTATGTCCCCATAACTGTTATTTGGTCGTTTAAAAAGAGTTTGGGGTAGCGTTGCTTCATATCATCCTCTAGTTCCCATGTTGCTTCTTCCGTACTATGATTGGACCAAAGTACTTTAACAATCCGGGTGGTCTTGTTCCTTGTCATTCTTTCTTTGATGTCGAGTATTTGGATTGAATACTCTTCATAAGTTAGATCTTCTTTGAGTTCAATTACTTCCTGTTGAAGTACATGGGTTGGGTCATGCACATTTTTCTTTAACTGTGAAACATGGAACACATTGTGCACTCGAGATAGTTGTGGCGATAGGGCTAGTCTATATGCCAGGGTTCCGACTCGTTCCAGAATGTCATACGGTCCAATATATCGAGGACTTAACTTTCCTCGCTTTCCAAAACGCATCACTCCGTGATATTTTCAGCATAACCTTATCTCCAACTTGAAATTCTAGGTCTTGTC
Organism: Hygrophila difformis; assembly: GCA_030278955.1. Classification (NCBI taxonomy): domain Eukaryota; kingdom Viridiplantae; phylum Streptophyta; class Magnoliopsida; order Lamiales; family Acanthaceae; genus Hygrophila; species Hygrophila difformis. Next base: position 32,367,283 of record JAOANR010000005.1, on the reverse strand, counting down.
GCCTAATATCGGCATAACTTTTCTGTCGATCTTGTGCTGCCTTCATTTTCCCTTGGATCATCTTGATCTGTTGGGCCATGTCTTCAATGAGTTGCAGCCCAACCACAATAGAATTCTCACATTTTTCCCAACATAATGGGCTTCGGCACTTGCGTCCATAGAGTGCCTCAAACGGTGTCATGCCTATACTAGCATGATAGCTTTTATTGTAAGAGAACGCTATCAAAGGTAGATGGTTTTCCCAACTTCCTTTAAATTCAAGAACGCATGCTCTCAGCATGTCCTCCAGTGTTTGGATTATTCTTTCTGTTTGTCCATCCGTCATCGGGTAAAATCGGTGCTCATTTTAATTTGGGTACCAAGAGCTTCTTGCAGCTTGGTCCAAAAATGAGAGACAAATCTGCGGTCTCTATCAGAGATTATATCATGTGGCACTCCATGTCGTCGAACCACGTTATTGATATATGCTCTTGCTAATTGATCCATAGACCATGTATCCTTCATTGGTATGAAGATCGCAATCTTTGTCAATCTATCAACAATTACCCAAATTTTATTCATTCCTTTTGGTCCTGAAACAAAATCCATTGATATACTATCCCATTTCCAACTTGGGATTTCCAATGGTTTCATGAGTCCTAAGGGCTTCTGACGTACTGCTTTAACCTTTTGACAGGTTAAACATCTAGCCACAAACTCAACAACCTCATTCTTCATCCTTGGCCACCAATAAACATTCTTTAAATCCTTATAAAGCTTATCACCCCCTGGATGTACTGAATACGGGGTGTTGTTCTTCCATTAATCTTCATTTTAGCTCTACGCATTTATGCGGTACGCGCCATCTCCCTTTGAAGCGAATGCTTCCATCCTCATGGATTGCAAAACCAATTGCTTTTCCTTCAACAACCTTCTTCTTGATCCTTTCAAGCTTAATGTCGCCTGGTTGAGCACTGCGTATTTCATCAAATACCGTAGATTCAATGGTCATAGCTTTAATGACATTTTCCACAGTTCCATAATGGACTAGCTCCGTGTCTACCTTGACCAAGTCCATATACAGTTCTGAAGGTAAGATAAGAGTATTTGCCACGTGTCGAGTTTTGCGGCTCAACGCATCTGCGGCCACGTTAGCTTTCCCTTCATGGTAGGCGATGTCCAAATCATAATACTTGATCAACTCTAACCATCTGCGTTGCCTCATGTTTAACTCCTTCTGAGTAAATATGTACTTAAGGCTCTTGTGGTCGGTGAATATCCGACAAGTTCGTCCGTACAAGTAGTGTCGCCAAATCTTTAATGCGAACACTACCGCTGCTAATTCTAGGTCGTGCGTCGGATAATTCTCCTCATGAGGCTTCAATAGTCGTGATGCATATGCAACGACTTGCTGTTGTTGCATTAAAACACACCCTAGCCCCTCTTTTGAAGCGTCACTATACACTTCAAAATCTCCATTCTCTGTTGGCAATGTTAAAATTGGTGCTGTTGTGAGGCATTTCTTTAACTCTTGAAATGATGATTCACACTTTTCTGTCCATTCATACTTCAAGCCTTTCTTCAAAAGTTGAGTCAGAGGTCGTGCAACTTTGGAAAAGTCCTTAACGAACCTCCTGTAATATCCAGCCAGTCCAAGAAAACTTCTCACTTCTGTTTGATTAGTAGGCGTAGGCCACTCGGTGATTGCTGATATTTTTGCTGGGTCAACAGAAACTCCATCAGCTGATACAACGTGGCCTAAAAATGCTACTTTTTCTAACCAAAAGTCACACTTGGACAACTTGGCATAGAGTTGGTGTTTCCTTAACGTCTCTAGCACCTGATGGAAGTGTTGCTCATGCTCTTCATTGCTCTTTGAATAGATCAAGATGTCGTCGATGAAAATGACTACACATTGATCTAAAAATTCTCGAAACACATCATTCATGAGATTCATGAATACTGCTGGGGCATTTGTTAGCCCAAATGACATCACTGTAAATTCGTAATGTCCATAACGTGTCCTGAACGCAGTTTTCGGAATATCCTTTTCAGCGATTCGCAGTTGATGATAACCGGATCGCAAATCTACCTTGGAGAATACCGTTGCACCTTTAAGTTGATCGAAAAGGTCATCAATCCTAGGTAATGGGTATTTGTTTTTAACCGTTACTTGATTTAAACCTCTATAATCGATACAAAGACGTAACCCTCCATCTTTCTTCTTGACGAATAAGACTGGTGCTCCCCAGGGCGACGTGCTAGGTCGTATATACCCCTTTTTTAATAATTCCTCAAGTTGCTCCTTGAGTTCATTCATTTCTAGGGTTGCCATGCGATAAGGAGCTTTTGATACAGGTTCTGTTCCGGGAAGTAGATCAATTGTAAACTCGACTTCACGTTCTGGAGGCATTCCAGGAATTTCTTCTGGGAATACATCTGGATACTCCCTCACTACTGGAATGTCATCAATTTTATTCTCCTTTAACTTGAGGTTATGGATATAGCATGCATAAAGCATATATCCTTTTTGCATAAGATTATAAAATTTTAAGGCATTTACTACCTTAGTCTTACGTTTGGGGAGTTGGACATAGTATTTGACCTTTTTGCCTCTCGTCTTAGACAGTGTAATTTTGTGTTTCTGACACTCAATTACCGCTTTATATTGGGTAAGCCAATCCATTCCCAATATAATATCAAAATTTTTAAGGTCAAATTCTACTAAGTTTGCATAGAACTCAAGGTTCTTACTGACTATAGGAATCCCATCGTATCGTTTGGTGCACGATACAATTTTTCCCGAAGGCAACTGAATTCCCAAGTTAATCATTTTAGGTTTTGGCATCTCTAATTCAGGCAAGATTCTAGAAGAGATAAACGAACAACTTGCTCCAGAATCAAATAGAACCTTAACAGGCACACTTAAAGCCGTAAATGTACCTGTTATCACATCCCCTTGAGTTGAAAGATCTGCCTGATTAATAACATTGAGCCGCCCTATAGGTGCTCCATGGTTCCTTGTTGGTTTCTATTTTGCTGAGGCCTCTGTCCTTGATTATTTCTGTTTCACACATCCTGATTATTTGGCTGAGTGGGGATATTGATAATGTGTCATCTCTTTCTATAATATTTTCAATGCGGGTCTTACACTCCTTCCTCATATGACCTTCTCGGCCACATCTATAACATGTACCCGGCTTGGGGCATCCTCTAGCCAAGTGGGGCTTGTTGCATTTTGGGCATTGTGGTATGTACCCTTCATGGTTTCTAGTACCATTATTGCCCCCTCCTTTGTTTCCCTGGACGGGTCGATTCTGCCCACCTCGAATATTGCCTTTATTGTTGCTGAGGTGGTTGTTGTTGCTGCTGCTTCCTCGGTTGTCCCGAATCCTCTTGTCCTGTCCTTGGAACCCGCGGCTAGACTCCCCGGCTTTTCTCTTCATCTGTTGTACACGAGAAACTGCGGCAGCTCGATCGTAGATCGCTTGGAGGGTAGGATACTGAACCCCAGCCACCACTTCTCTAATGGAGAGGTTTAATCCCATTTCGAACTTCTGTGCCTTCTCGACATCGGTGGAGACTAACTTAGGAGCAAATCTGACTAACTCCTTGAATCTGACATAGTATTCTTGTACAGATTGTGCTCCTTGTCGTAACGATAGAAACTCTTCATACATTGCTGCTTTAGTACTCATCGAGTAAAACCTTTCTCTTAGAACTTCTGTAAAGTTTTCCCATGTATATTCCTCATGATCATCTAGCTCTCTCTTCTGTAACTGCCACCAGTCATCTGCGTCACCTCCTAAAAAGTACGAGGCTACAGTAATCTTCTGCTCATCTGGGCAACGAGTCGCCTCGAGTAGCTTGTTGAAACTTTTTATCCAATCCTCCAATTTAGTAGGGTCCTGCCCATCATAACGAGGTGGTCTGTATTGGTTCACCACTGCTAGGTGATTGAGCTGGGCTTGAGGTGGCGGCACAGCTGCTGTGGCTTGATTAATTTGACCCTGACCCAAGGCAATGAGCATTTGCTCAATGATCTTTAGGCGATCATTGTCAAGTGAGTTTGGCGTGTTTCGATTCTGAGGGGTTTGGTTGTTGGGTGCTCCCTGATTAGGAGGTACCATGTTGTATCCAACGCCCTGATTGTTGGTGATTTCAGGGTTATGTATGTTGTGTGCAGGTGGTACAGCTTGTTGATTGGATACACCCTGTGCTGCTGGCACTTCGTGGTTAGTCATGTTCGGATTTTGGTGTGGCTCCGTGTTGTTGAGGGCATTAACACTTCGGAGGGTTTTTCTAGTCCTTGCACGGGGTGCCATTCTGCTAAGGGTGGTTAAGCAAAAGTGAGTTCAAGTCTAAGGGATGATTATGTCCTAAAACTCGTTAGGTCATAGTATAAGGATGAGTTAACGCAGAAATGTCTAAGTTAGGAGTATGACTTTTAGAGATTAACCAGAAGGAATAAAATAACAAGCTTTATTTCATAAATCTAAAAAATATTACAAGATAGAGAATTTAAAAAGAGCACTTATGATAAGGTCAACTGACTTAGTATATCTTAACAATTTTTTTAAAAAAATTTTTTTATAGAAAATGATGCATGCTCATGAATGCATATGTCCCCACCCCAAAAATAATTTCTAAGTTTCAAAATTTAACATAGCCCTTATGGGCCTTTGAAAAATATTTTGCATATTTCTTTCTCAAAATGGACTTTGTTTTTTAAAATCCATAAACCGGAGTTAAACTGTCGCATCCCTTAGTCAAGCTCGCCTTGTTGCTAACTTAACCTAGAAATGCTAAGATTAGAGGGTACCGCCTTCTAAGTAATTTGCCAACTAGTTAAAATATAGAGCTACAAAGTTGATTCCCAGGAAAGACTGGTAGAGCCACCGGCTGACGGGCAATCTTTAAAAACCAGACTCCTTAGACAGAATCACCTCATGCAGTTCTATATTTAACAGTTTACAAATACTTAGAGTTTAAAAATACGCTCTGATACCACTTTGTAACACCCCGAAATTCATCCTCATAAGGTTTCAGAATGTTACCGCCACACTTGTCAGTCAGGCTCGCTCTTTGGCTAACTTAATTGACAAGTGCTACGGCTAAATATAAATTTTTGTAGTATGAACTTTAAAAATAATTGCCAATTTTATAAAATATAGACATAAGAAAATTTAAAGTACTTAATACCAGCGTCATTGTTCTTTCTCACGCGGAAGCATAAACTAAAGGCAATATATAGGACATTAATATTTAAAAGTACGTGGTTCCATAAAGCAACAATCTTTTGATGAAAGGTAATCCAATCCCCAGATGCTCATGTCATGAGATGCAGTTCATATGTCAGCTCCAATATCTGTAAAAAGATAACGCAACAACTTTTTATCAGTACAATGGTACTGAGTAAGTCAACCCGCTCCACTTTAAGAAGTGGGTTTTAAAATAGTGGTTGACACTAAAAAATAATTATAATAATAATTTTCACTTTTTCTTTTAAAATGATCACACACATTACCTTTAACAAAATAAATAACTTTCATTCTTACCATTGTAGCAACTATGCACAAGAGGACACCATTTTCCATATATCATATCATATCATATCGATCATAAGTCATGATCAGCATGCAGCGGACTCATATACAGACACACTCCGGAGCCTCGGGTAACCCATCACGGATACACCCAAGAGTATAGACTCATACATGCAACAACGCCGTTTTGGCACAATTTATCAACAATGCCGTCTTGGCATATTTAGAGGGGGAGGCCCCGCCTAGACACATCCCTAGTGCATTAGCCCTCTATCAAGTATGGAATCTTACTCAAGTTAATAGTGCACAATGGATTTAAAAGAGTTTTCCACAATTTTCCACATAATATCCTCTTTAAAAGAGTTTTCAACAATATCAAGGGAGTAACCTCATAACAAGGGCATTCAATAATGCCAAATATCATTTCAACATTTAACTCCCAATATCTCATAAATATGAAAATATCATTTCATGGATCTCAAAATCCAACAATTTCTCATTTGGACCAAAAAATCAAGTCCAACATCGCAGTTTACGCCAAGTCAGTTTAAAAATTCATATGAAAGGCGATTGCTATGAAATTTAAACTGTAGATACTCAACACATAGTTGAACAAGTTTCATGTTTTACACTTTTCAAAATAAGGTATGGAAACATTTCAAAAATTGAGTTCTTTTCAGAACATGTATTCTGCCAGAAATTCAATAGTGACTCTATAATTTTCAACAGGTTTTAAAAATAGTAATTCGTGACTGAAAATTATAAAATTTTACCATAAGGTAGATAACACATAGATAAATATTTTTCATGAAGAAACCATTTGGCTTTGAGACACTTAAGACCTTTAAAAATGTGGATTTCAGAAAACACTATCATTTCTTAGATTTCAACAAAAAGAGAGTTCGACCTTTCGATAAAGCGGATCCCATAAATTTTTCATACGATTTCTAAAAATTATAAAATTTTCAAGAACGATACTCAACTCAATAAGGAACAAGTTTTATGAAGGAACCTTTGAGGGATAATGAACAAAAATAGTTTAAAAAGTTGGATCTTTACGTAAACGAAAAACTGACAGATTTTGGTATAATGTGGGAATTCTAATTTTTTATTCTTAAAACATGGATTGGGATATCCAAAACTTGAAGTAGAGAGTGTTAACTTACTGAATTGATGTATAAGAGCAAGGAGATTCAAAGATAATGGCCGTTATAACACAAGATTCGCACCACAAATTACGGGTTTCGCTGAAATTCGACAAATAGAGGGAAATCAATTTATATTATAAAAATAAAAGATTTAGATCTCTAAGATACAAGTTTACAAGGAGGATATCTTACTAACCAAGTGTTGAGAAGAGTTAGAACTCTTAGAATGATGAAGGTTGCCAAGCCTACAAGACTCCACAATCCTTAAAATATGCTCACTATGTGGGAGAACTTTAAAGAATAAAATGGGTAGTGAATTTGGCTAATGAGATGGATGAGATTGGTGTGTTTGAAGGCTAGAAACTCCCTCTATTTATAGGCTAAGATTTGAACAATTGAACATGACACATTGTGAGAGTGATTACAACCTCACCAATCATCCAATTAAGTGTGTCTTAAGCAATAATGGTTAGAGTATTTGTATTCACTCATTTGGTCCTTATAGCCTAACAAAGAGGCTATTAATTTGGGAGGCTATTAATTTTGTCCATCATGTTGTCTATTAACATAATGGTTTGCCTATTATAGAGGATATTAATCTTGGTGGGTTCAAGAGATAATTGACCACCTTTCTTTGCTAGCCATTCATCCAAGACACTTGTTAATCATGTTGATTTTTTTTTTATCTATTTGTTTAGGAAGAAAATTTCTTGCAATTGCTTTTAACCTCATAATTTGTGTAAGTAGTGTATCATGAAAATGATTGAAGTATTAGCTTGTCTAGAAAAATCATTATTCTTGCCATTATTTAGTGGCATGCATTTATACTTGGATATGATAATAAAATATTTATTTATTTATTTCAAGTATTGTATTTATATTAATGTGCTTTCAAAATAATAATATACTTGCATGGTTTTATTTTATTTACAACAATACTGTAATACCCGGGATTTTTATCGGCGCCCAAAGGAATAAAATTTATTTCTTAATCAAATCAAGGTTGAAATATCTCCGAGAAGAAGAAAATAATTTATCACAATAAATTATTGCTCGGAAATGAAACGCCGATAGATTCAAAAATTCAAAATGGAATAAAGGAGGGAAAGGAAGCCCGAAGACATTCCATGAAATCGAGTCAAAAGAATTGAAACTAAATTCAAGAAAGAAAAGAATTTTAATTCCAGGAACCCGTGAAGTTGGAAATAAATTAATTAGATAAATTGTTGCACGGGAGTCAAAAGACGACGAATTAGAAGCCGACGAATCCAAATGCAACGGACTCAAGATTTCAAGTACGGGATTAACTCGAGACGAGATTGATTTAAGATAAGAATTTATAATCCGAGAATGACCCGAAAAATCGAGCTAACACATAGAAAACCGATAGGGGAAAGCAAGGGAAGACCCGACGGAACACGCGGAGCCGAACCGGCCGGTCCGGCCGGCCCGCGCTGTCCGCGCGCCGCCGCGCGGCCACCGCGCGGCCAAGGGAGTCGCGACGCCAGGCCTGGCGCGCGTGCTCCGCGCGACCATAGGGGTGGGTGCGCGCCACCTCCGCGCCAGAGGGGCTGAAGGTGTAATCTTTCCATTCGGGGGTGATTTTCTTGCCGAAATTACAACTCCCTTCGAGGGAAACCAAATCCCAGACGTGAGGGAGACTTAAGGGCGGCTGGGGGGTGCCTCCAAACCCTAGACTTACAGAAACTACTCCCACATTACTCCCAAACTTCCTCCCCAAGCCGAAACTCTTCCGACGACACTTTCCGGCAAGCATTCCGGCGACGACGAGGCGAGAGGAACCAAGCCCTGCCCTCTAGACTCTTGGTAAGCCATGGTTAAACATTTTAATTCGTCCATAACACTTAGAAACTCGAAATCTAACCCGTTTCCTTTACTACGATTTCACGCCGGAAAACGAACGAAAAGCGATCGGAAGGATTGGCCGTTCGTCGCGACCCTAGAGCATCCGGATACCCATCCCAGTAATCCTAATCCTCAAATTAGTAAGTTAAAACCTTACTCACAAATTTTCGTGGTTGTTTGTTGTTTAAATCTCGAGATATAGGCTTGTAACAAAAATCGGTTTTCAAAAACCCTATTTTCGTCCAATTTTAAAGACTCGCCAAAAACTCGACCTTCGGGAATTCAAACCGAAAACTTTTCAACATAAAAGTTGTTCCTAACACCTTTATCTATCTTGTGTCCAAATTTCAGCCATTGACATTAAGTTTTGCTATCCCAATTTTTGCCATGAACTTTCTGTATCAAACCGAACGATTTAAATCTGTGACAGATTCCTTCATTCAACTTGATGCATGTTTTTCACCCATTTTTCGAATGATTTGACTTTGCATTTCTAAACAAAAGTTGTAGATAATTGTGTCTAGATTATGCCTACAAAAGTTCACGAATTTTGGTGTTCATTTGATATGTCAAACGGCCAAGTTTTTAGAACTGTTTTGAATTCGTTTTAAGGGCCATGAGTACGCAGTGAGTTGCACTCGATTTTTGAGTACCAAGAATTCATTATTTCCAAAAACTTAAAACATGAAAGTTGTTCCTTAATGTGTCGTGTAGTTACTGTAAAAATTTCACATCGATTGGTTTTGAAATGAATTTTTAATCGGCGTTGCACGAACCTGTGACGGAAACAGTTTTCAAGACATAAATTATTCTTTGCAATAAACTCAAATTTCAACTCACTTCGGAACCTTATTTCCAAAAACTTAAAACATGAAAGTTGTTCGTGTGTGTGTTTTTGAACTACTGTAAAAATTTCAGAATTTTTGGTGTAAAGACGAATTTTTAATTAAGAAAGGCGTAAACTGCCTTGAATAGGATTTTTCGAACTTGAGAAAACTCGAACTACGAAAACGCGATATCGATCAGTTGATAACTTTGAAATACGAACTTTCGAAAAATCCCATTCACTAGGCTGAGCCGATCTTCATGCTATCATTATCTTTGAGACTGCCTCGTTAGTGGTCTCCCATTATTTGGACTGCCTCGTTAGTGGTCCTACGATTGAGATTGCCTCGTTAGTGGTCTCCTTTATATGCCAAAACGGCAGTTGTGCACATGGCCTGCCAAATCGGCAGTGGGAAATACACGGCCTGCCCGAGTGGTAGTGAAACCGTTTGAAAGGCCTGTCAAACGACAGTTGATATACATGCCTGTCAAATTGACAGTAGATACACACGGCTTGCCGAAATGGCAATCGAGATACATGGCTAGCCAAAACGGCAGTCAATACTGATATGGCTGCGGCCGCCGGTTCACCGGCTAACTGATTATGATTTTTGAGATTGCCTCGTTAGTGATCTCCCTTGTGTGGTGTCCTCTTCTTAGTTGCGGGATAAAATATAAAAGACTTGTGTGAGTGTTGATTACGCTTAAATCTTTTGTATCATGTTTTTAAATTACGCATTTAAATTACGTCATTTAAGTTATGCTTTTAAATTCCGCTTTTAAATTCCGCTTTTAAATTAAGTCTTTTAAATTATGCATAGTCGTCTTGAATAAATTAAACATGTTTTCCGCTGCGAATAAAATATGGATTTTTAAAGTAATGCATGACGAGTGAATCTTTGGATTTAAACACATGTAACCCCTTAAATTGTTTTGTTAGGGCTTAACTTACTCAGTATTTTATATACTGATAAAACCCGTTGTTCATTTTTTTTCCATTACAGAGTACGGAGCATGATCATGCATCGGGGGATCACTTTGGATATTTGGCTATTTATTTACATGACTTGCATGCGGGTTTGTTGACCCGAGTTTTTGCCATGTCGGCCCATATTTAAATTTCCGCTGCAACATATTATTCTTATTCATGTATGGATGATGATACACTATTATTTTTAAGTAATTCCGGACTTGCTTTTAAAACTTTTTCCAACACCTATAGCCTTGCATCTCTTTAGTAAGCTCGGAGAAACCGTGTCTTGCTAGGGAGGTGCGGCGGTGACACCTCGGCCTGGGTTATCAAATCCGGGGTGTTACAGAGTGGTATCAGAGCCCGGAAATATTTTTTTTAAATTATTATTATTATTTTGGCCAATATAGAGGCCCAAGATTTTTAAACAAATATTAATATTATTTTAAAATTTTTAAGTACCATTATTATTATTTTTAAATTTTAAGTTTTATTTCCATGGAACAAAATTTATTTTAAACCCATGGGAAATATTTACATATGCATAGAAATTTTTCCAACAAGTTTTTAAAGTCACGGAAATATTTTTTTTCGGGGTTGGGGTAGCATTGTATAAAGCATACATGCATTCGCATACATACATACATGAATATCGCGCTAATTTTTTTTTATGTGAATTAACAGTGTCAAAACTCTTACCTTCAAATTGGTCATGACCTTGACTTTGAAGCGTTTGCTTTAAACTAATTCTGCCTCAGTCTTATAATTTGATCACCTAAGTTTAGCATTCTCCTATCTATTACCTCTTTCCAATCCTACCTTATAGATTTTCTTGAACGCTAACTTGCCTTAGATTAGAAACTCATCTTCACGTGCGTTGATAACAGAGAATGGCACCTAAGGGAAAATCGAGAAAGGAAATCCCAAACAACACTAACACTGACCTCCCCAACACACCGAACAATAATGAGATCCCTCAGGACATAGGAGGGCGAGTGCCTCATGTTCCCAACAATATGGATGAGCGTCTAAGGACTGTCGAGGAAGTTCTCGTAGTATTAGGAAATGCTGAAGTGCAACGTGCACAAGCGGGCGTACCACCACCGGTAACCCGGGTCAACTACTTAGCCTTGGTAAACCCTTACCAACCACCCCACTACGCCGGCGAAGAGGACCCGGCTCAGCTAAAGGAATGGATACGGACGTTCGACAAGCTGTTGAACGCCGTAAAGTGTCCCGATGGGGAAAAGGTCCACGTAGCCTCATACTACTTAGGAGGCGAGGCGGATGAATGGTGGCAAGCCACCCAATGGAAACGTGCAGAGTACGACGAGCCCTACACATGGTCAGAATTCACGGATCTGCTTAGGGATCATTTTTATCCCATGAGCATGAAGGCTGCTATGTATGAGGAATTTCTGACACTGAGACAAGGAGGAAAGACGGTCCAAGAATACTATAACCGTTTCAAGGAGTTGGTGCGGTTCGCGCCGAGACTGGTGCCAACTAGTGTAGAGAAGGCACAGAAGTTCGAGACGGGACTGAACCTATCTATTAGAGAGGTGATCACGGGCGAGCACTATCTTGACCTACAAGCTGTGTATGATCGTGCAGTAGCGGTTGCACGAGTTCAAGGACTGAAACAGAAACCGGTAGGTGGGACTAAGCAAGGACCACAAGGACGATACAAGAGGAATAAGGACCATTCCCGTAGAAACTTGGACCGACCACATCAAAACGACAATGGACGAAACAAGGGGATAGTCTTCAACCATGGCGACTATGCGCCACCATGTCCAAAGTGTGGTAAACCACACTATGCGAGAGGATGCCCTCAGCCTGGAGCATGCCTTCGGTGCGGTCGACATGGTCATCGGCTGCGTGACTGCCGGACGCGAATAGAAAACATAAATAGGAGAGAGGACGTGACCACTCGGCCCAAGCAACCGTAAGAAGTTTTCAAGCATCGATAAATGCATTTATTTTTGAGTTCGACTCTACAAATTGTATCCAATCAAAAAAATAAACAAATTCAAATTGTTTTGAACTACGTAATGGCTTGATCCCTTCACGGGGTACGTAGGCAACTTAGAAATTTCAATTCTAAGCACAGTCGTTAAATAAGAAATAAAAATGACATGATATGATACAAGAAATAAAAACCAAATTTACATTAGTTCCTAGCTCACGAGGAGCTAACGCCCAACTTCGAGGACGAAGTTGATTCCTAAGGGGGAGAGGATGTAACACCCGAGAAATTTAATTCACATTCAAAGGAATGGAATTAATTTCTTGTGGAAGACGTTTATCCTTAAGGAAAGTAGATGGAGATACCCCAACATTAAATTGAGCCCAAAAGAAAGTGAGGGAAAGGAAGCCCGGGATTTTTATCGGCGCCCAAAGGAATAAAATTTATTTCTTAATCAAATCAAGGTTGAAATATCTCCGAGAAGAAGAAAATAATTTATCACAATAAATTATTGCTCGGAAATGAAACGCCGATAGATTCAAAAATTCAAAATGGAATAAAGGAGGGAAAGGAAGCCCGAAGACATTCCATGAAATCGAGTCAAAAGAATTGAAACTAAATTCAAGAAAGAAAAGAATTTTAATTCCAGGAACCCGTGAAGTTGGAAATAAATTAATTAGATAAATTGTTGCACGGGAGTCAAAAGACGACGAATTAGAAGCCGACGAATCCAAATGCAACGGACTCAAGATTTCAAGTACGGGATTAACTCGAGACGAGATTGATTTAAGATAAGAATTTATAATCCGAGAATGACCCGAAAAATCGAGCTAACACATAGAAAACCGATAGGGGAAAGCAAGGGAAGACCCGACGGAACACGCGGAGCCGAACCGGCCGGTCCGGCCGGCCCGCGCTGTCCGCGCGCCGCCGCGCGGCCAAGGGAGTCGCGACGCCAGGCCTGGCGCGCGTGCTCCGCGCGACCATAGGGGTGGGTGCGCGCCACCTCCGCGCCAGAGGGGCTGAAGGTGTAATCTTTCCATTCGGGGGTGATTTTCTTGCCGAAATTACAACTCCCTTCGAGGGAAACCAAATCCCAGACGTGAGGGAGACTTAAGGGCGGCTGGGGGGTGCCTCCAAACCCTAGACTTACAGAAACTACTCCCACATTACTCCCAAACTTCCTCCCCAAGCCGAAACTCTTCCGACGACACTTTCCGGCAAGCATTCCGGCGACGACGAGGCGAGAGGAACCAAGCCCTGCCCTCTAGACTCTTGGTAAGCCATGGTTAAACATTTTAATTCGTCCATAACACTTAGAAACTCGAAATCTAACCCGTTTCCTTTACTACGATTTCACGCCGGAAAACGAACGAAAAGCGATTGGAAGGATTGGCCGTTCGTCGCGACCCTAGAGCATCCGGATACCCATCCCAGTAATCCTAATCCTCAAATCAGTAAGTTAAAACCTTACTCACAAATTTTCGTGGTTGTTTGTTGTTTAAATCTCGAGATATAGGCTTGTAACAAAAATCGGTTTTCAAAAACCCTATTTTCGTCCAATTTTAAAGACTCGCCAAAAACTCGACCTTCGGGAATTCAAACCGAAAACTTTTCAACATAAAAGTTGTTCCTAACACCTTTATCTATCTTGTGTCCAAATTTCAGCCATTGACATTAAGTTTTGCTATCCCAATTTTCGCCATGAACTTTCTGTATCAAACCGAACGATTTAAATCTGTGACAGATTCCTTCATTCAACTTGATGCATGTTTTTCACCCATTTTTCGAATGATTTGACTTTGCATTTCTAAACAAAAGTTGTAGATAATTGTGTCTAGATTATGCCTACAAAATTTCACGAATTTTGGTGTTCATTTGATATGTCAAACGGCCAAGTTTTTAGAACTGTTTTGAATTCGTTTTAAGGGCCATGAGTACGCAGTGAGTTGCACTCGATTTTTGAGTACCAAGAATTCATTATTTCCAAAAACTTAAAACATGAAAGTTGTTCCTTAATGTGTCGTGTAGTTACTATAAAAATTTCACATCGATTGGTTTTGAAATGAATTTTTAATCGGCGTTGCACGAACCTGTGACGGAAACAGTTTTCAAGACATAAATTATTCTTTGCAATAAACTCAAATTTCAACTCACTTCGGAACCTTATTTCCAAAAACTTAAAACATGAAAGTTGTTCGTGTGTGTGTTTTTGAACTACTGTAAAAATTTCAGAATTTTTGGTGTAAAGACGAATTTTTAATTAAGAAAGGCGTAAACTGCCTTGAATAGGATTTTTCGAACTTGAGAAAACTCGAACTACGAAAACGCGATATCGATCAGTTGATAACTTTGAAATACGAACTTTCGAAAAATCCCATTCACTAGGCTGAGCCGATCTTCATGCTATCATTATCTTTGAGACTGCCTCGTTAGTGGTCTCCCATTATTTGGACTGCCTCGTTAGTGGTCCTACGATTGAGATTGCCTCGTTAGTGGTCTCCTTTATATGCCAAAACGGCAGTTGTGCACATGGCCTGCCAAATCGGCAGTGGGAAATACACGGCCTGCCCGAGTGGTAGTGAAACCGTTTGAAAGGCCTGTCAAACGACAGTTGATATACATGCCTGTCAAATTGACAGTAGATACACACGGCTTGCCGAAATGGCAATCGAGATACATGGCTAGCCAAAACGGCAGTCAATACTGATATGGCTGCGGCCGCCGGTTCACCGGCTAACTGATTATGATTTTTGAGATTGCCTCGTTAGTGATCTCCCTTGTGTGGTGTCCTCTTCTTAGTTGCGGGATAAAATATAAAAGACTTGTGTGAGTGTTGATTACGCTTAAATCTTTTGTATCATGTTTTTAAATTACGCATTTAAATTACGTCATTTAAGTTATGCTTTTAAATTCCGCTTTTAAATTCCGCTTTTAAATTAAGTCTTTTAAATTATGCATAGTCGTCTTGAATAAATTAAACATGTTTTCCGCTGCGAATAAAATATGGATTTTTAAAGTAATGCATGACGAGTGAATCTTTGGATTTAAACACATGTAACCCCTTAAATTGTTTTGTTAGGGCTTAACTTACTCAGTATTTTATATACTGATATAACCCGTTGTTCATTTTTTTTCCATTACAGAGTACGGAGCATGATCATGCATCGGGGGATCACTTTGGATATTTGGCTATTTATTTACATGACTTGCATGCGGGTTTGTTGACCCGAGTTTTTGCCATGTCGGCCCATATTTAAATTTCCGCTGCAACATATTATTCTTATTCATGTATGGATGATGATACACTATTATTTTTAAGTAATTCCGGACTTGCTTTTAAAACTTTTTCCAACACCTATAGCCTTGCATCTCTTTAGTAAGCTCGGAGAAACCGTGTCTTGCTAGGGAGGTGCGGCGGTGACACCTCGGCCTGGGTTATCAAATCCGGGGTGTTACAAATACTCAAACCACAAAGTCTTCATGTCATCATTAAATAAAAATTATAATCTATGAATATATGTACTTATATATAAAAGTTAATTCTCATAGATTCACATAAAAACTCATATTTTTATTTTTTATAAAAATTTATTCCATAATGAATATTAAAATACTTAAAATATTCACATACTATCCTCATAATAATTTTCAAGACCAATGTGTATATATATAAAAACTTATATATATAATTTAAACAATAGATTTAAAAAATATTCCATAAACTATATAATTCTATTACCCATGATATTGAAATTCATATTTCCTTGGAAAAGATAAATTTACATATATAGTTTTTCAAGTGTTGTTTTGTAGAAAAATCAATATACTAATTCTTTAAGCAAGTGATTAAATATTTAATAAAAGTCTCTTTAGTGAATTACAAATATTTCAGGTAATTTCTATGGTATTACAGGTACTGGGTATGACGGATACGGTTGCGGCCGCCGGACTACCGGCTAAACTTCTAGAGATTGCAACGCAATCGTGAAAAACTTGAAATACCAATGAAATCTTGATACTCGACTAAGGAGTAACGGGGAAATTAAAAGACTTGAATATCTTCCTTTCCTTATTTAAAATATGCTTTTAAATTTTGTCCTACAATTAGTTACCTTGCAAGCTATAATTATGATCTTATGGAATCCATGTCTTTTAAATTGTGCCATTAAATTGTTATTAGATAAATAAATTAAATTATGTAGTGTATGCCATGTTTTCTTTAAATTTAATTAATGGTTTTGAAACCCCTTAATCATGCTAGGTGTTAACTTACTCAGCACGTTTTGCTGTCCCAAACCATTTTTTTCCTTTTCTTTCAGAGTATGAGGGTTATGCATCATCATATGCATACATGGGAACAATTGAGGTTAAACTTTATTTTAAATTCCTGCATTTAGTTATGATTTGCATGAACGGGCCTGTTTAACCCGTGTTTTGGCCATGTTGGCTCAATTTTTAAATTCCGCTACATTATGTATATGTAAATATTAATTTCCGCTGCAACTTTGATATTATTATGTTTAAATTATATTACAAGGGGCTGTTTGAATGTTTTAAATTCTGAAAAACCATAGCCTTGTATCTCTTTAGCAAGCTTGGAGAAATCGTGTCTTTCTAGGGAGGTATAGCGGTGATATCCCGGCCTGGGTTATCAAAACCGGGGTGTTACAATATATCAGAGTAAAACAAAAACAGAGTCCACATCATAATAATAGCAATCCGGCTACAAGCCTCATAACAGTACCTTACCACAGTACTTATCATACCCTGTCTCAACCTCCAGTACCAACAAATTTAAGGGTTTAGTGGTTCACAAATCAAATTCAACCTCATAGCAATATCCAGAAACAACAGACAAGTCACATAAAGAATAACAGGAATTCCAACACAGTATGACAGACAACACATAATGATGCATCCCTTGTAGATCACTCAGCTCCAAACCCATCATCATGATCATGCTCTGCTTCCTCCTCGGGAGTATCTATAAGAAAGACAAAACGTAAGGTGTCAGTAGATAAGTACTGAGCCCGAGTAGAACTAGCTGGGAAACGGGTAAACAGAAACTTAACAGGATAAATAACAGTTTATATATTTGCGCAACTAAATAATAAAAACATCACACCATCCTATACTGGTGCTTCAACCACGTCATACACTGCAAAACAGATAATAATATGAATGATGAATGAGATGCAAGGACCTAAGTGTCTATCTATCCTAAATGCAGCACATAAGATGTCTAGCGCGCATCGTAATACCATGGTCGGCATTCTTCCCCATTAAGGCTCCACCTCACCGTAATGGTCGGAAGAGATACCTATTGTGCCCCCGCCGTGAGCACTACATGCATAAAGGGTCAAGTGGACTTACGGAGTGGCATCCCCAAGGATCAAACCACATCTAGCGGGTACTAGCCCAGAGCATCTAGCTCTCGAAAGCCTACATGCCCAGAACATAGTTCTCGAAAGCATAACATACAACCATAATAATAACATGCCCAAGATAATCAAATAATCAAGCTTGCCCAGTTACACTCGAAAGCATAGACATGATATTTGTATCCTCGAAAGCATAAAGTCACATAATTCACATAACCATAAATCACATGCCCAATCTCAAGACTCGAAAGCATAATACGATAATTCCCAAGTCCAACGACTAAGATTTAGTTTCCGGGTTAGCCAAACCCCACATATCGGCTCACAACTCGGTTACAGAGTTAGGTTCAAGCTCAATCGGTTTTCCTTAGTTCTAAGGCATGGTAGATTCCCCAAATCCAATACCAAATACCATAACATGTTTACCAACAATTCTTAGACAAGCTATAAATATTTTCTAAGGCATAGGGACGAGTAATAGGAGATAAAATACGAAAAGGAACGAAAAACGGAATAAGACAGCAAATCGGGCGCGCAGGTGTCACCCAGAGGCGCCACACTGGCGCCCAGGTCTGCTTAGAGGCGCCACCCAGGAAAGGTGGTGCCTGGGCTGGAAGCTAGAAGAGCTGAGGCGCCATTTCGGCGCTCCACCCTGGTTTTGGGCGCCGTTATGGCATAGCGGCGCCCAAACTGGGCAGAAACATAACAACATCGCGGTTTTGCGAGCTTCAACCATTCTTCTTCCATTTTTCCCCCACCTTGAGCTAGGTCCTACTCTTGCCTTGGATTTGGTACTCCAATAATCTTCAATGGCAGCTTCCTCAAGCTTCCCAACACCAACAATTAGCTACATTGCAAGAATCAAATCTCAATTCATCCAAAGTACTCATCATCAACATGCAATTGATTTGAGCTTTGAATCCCAAAAAAACTCAACCAAATTAATACCAGGCATTTACCTCAACTCCTCCAACACTTCCAAGCTCAAAAGGCGAAGATTTGAACTACCAACAAGTCACAACTACAACGAATCCAACACATAGCACCAATTTTCGTCATCCCCAAAACAGCCCTAAAAACTTACTCCAAGAACAAAGAAAATGGGAAATTAACCAAGGAAAAAGCTTACCTTAGCTAGTGTAATGAAATCCCTAGTCGATTGGAGCAAGAAAACAAGGATTGGAGTAGTTTAGACACTAACCCTAGCCCCTTCAAGAAGAATGATCGGAAAGAAGGAAGAAGAAATGAAAAATGGGTCTCTTTCCCAAGTTTTCAGATTTTAACACACTCAAAGGGGCATGGGCCGGGTCTTGGGTCACGGGCCGAGTCGGGGATGACTGGTGGGTTGGGCTCCTCTTGACTTTGATCAATCTCACACTTGTCAAATTAAATTGAGCACTTGTGCTCTTATTCTCTCGTGGGTTTGAACCCACTTATTTTTCCACTTCAATCCAATTCCCACCTACAATAATCCATGTGATAGATATCTAGTCAATTAACCACAATTAAGTTAAAGTAATTATGCATTAATTAAATCGGGGTGTTACAATAATAATAAATTAAATTAAATTATCTAATGTAAATTTCCGCTCAATTTCGCTCATATATTTTGAAAGTGCATTATGCTATTATATACTTCCTCCATTTTTTGATAGTGAAAAATGATTGACTTTTATTACTGTTTATTATCCAATTTTGATATATGTCTATACAACATATATAGAAGAAAAATATAGTCAAGTTGGATCTCGTTGGATTCATCTCATCTTGTAGTTTTAAAATATCAAACTTTTAAATTTTTACTTATACACATTTTGAGTTATTAAGAGTTAAAAATGTATATTGAATTGCGTGCAAAAAGTGAATATTGAGGATATATGTAGGTTACTGTTCATAAAGGAATTTTAGTGAGAAAGAATTGATATGTTACTGTTCATAAGGGTAAGTTACTAGTCATAATGAGTATTGTTTTGATATACTTCCTCCATTTCTTTTGTTAGCTACGGTTTGACAAATGCTACTGTTCACTTATATATTTTAACTTCAAGTTTTATCATGGTTATATAAGTTAAATATAGCCAAGTGGGATCTTGTTAGATTCATCTCGTCTTGTAGTTTTTAAATATCGAACTTTTAGAATTTTTACTTGTACCTTTGAGTTATTAATGGTTTAAAATGTGTATTGGTCTGCGTACTGAGTGAGTCCGTAGCAATCTTTAAAAAATAGAAGAAGTAGTATATAGATATAGATATAAATATAGATAAGAGTTTCTCAAAATGCAAAATGAAATTGTATACAACCTTAACATATTGGTCAAATGTCTTCTGTGTTAACTCAAGAGTTTGACAAATTCCGTTGCTCATTCTATTCTCTTTTCACAAAATATGACATTGCAAATTGCATCGGATTCTAACATAATGTACATGTGTAAACAATAACAGGGAAGGCTTAGTAAATAGAGAATGGTTAATTCATCAAAATACAGGAGAAACAAGACAATAAATCAAATTGATATATAGGGTTGGGAGCAACTCGACCTATCACCAATTGGTTTTAGGTATGAGCCTCCCATTCATAGTTTCCTAGTGATTTTATTTTGCACTCTCATAGTTTCCTACTGATTTTATTTTGCACTCTCACTTATGAGTGAACTGTTTTGGCGAGATATTAGTGAGTAATCTGTGTACATCACAGAGTACTTAAAATTATTTTCAAGCAGGTAATAAAAGGTGGCGAAATTTTCATGCTTCAATAATGTGCTACTTTTAGTATAAATTCTGAGAATAGATCCCAGAAGATCTTTGCACATAGAAAATTTAATTACTTACTGGTTGCACCAAGAATGCAATCCGGTTTCAATAATGGCATAACAATTGCCAGCAGGTGCAGACAGTACTAAAAATGATGTGTAGCCCTTTGTAAAGTGATGTGTAAGCCTTATAAAGTGATGTATAAACGGTAGGTTATTTTTTTTATATTAGTTTTTGGTTCATAACCTCCATCCACACTTTTTTATACTCACACATTTTTCATATACATGTACCCATCACTTTTGAATGTGCCAGCACCTACAACCGGCCTGCACCGAAACCAGCCCCCAAGAATGTACACTTGAGTGTAGAATTTGTCCAGAAAGAAATTGATTGTTCGTTGTACTTAATATCCATTTCCCGCATCAACACCTAAACACCTAAAAAGTACTGAAGGATCTATCTTATGTTCTCGAAGCTCAGTTGATTTCTACGAACTGGAGCATTTTATAAACCAATTGGAACTGGTGCTCTTGCTTATAACTTGTTGAAAAATAAGGACATGACATATCATTTTGTGTATTAGTTGATCAATTGCCCTTAATTTTGTCCGTCGCAACTGCAACAGTTGAAAGAATCTTGTCTGAGACGAAGATTGTCAAATCCGAATCATGGAAGCATATGATTGATGAAATGTTAAATGATTCATTGTTGTCTTAATTGAAAAAAAAAATACTAGAAATATATGTGGATCAAGTTATGAATTTTTTCCAAGAAATGTCAGTGCGTCGAAGAGTTTTGTAATTAATATGATTGTTTTGAAGTTAGCACACCTTGGTTTATAATCCAGGAATTGCCACTGGTTTTGGAACTCGGGTTTAATGGTGGAATGGTTGTTCTCTTTGTAGGATTGTAGTGTAGTTTTATTTTTTATTTTTCTCTTTTGTCGCCTTCTTAAGCCGCGTCACCAAAAGAAAAGATCCCTAAAAAATGAAAGTTTAATAAATCGATATCTACACCTTGTCCATTTTTTTAATTCATGTCCTATTTATCTACATATTTAATTGCTTCCTAGCTTAGTTTAAATTATGTCAGTTAGGATATAGAAAAACGAAGCCATAGAAATGAGTAACTAAGTAGAAAATATAACAAAGCCCTGAAAATTTGAAACGTGATGTCACTGTGGCACTACATCACCTAAACTATTGATCATTCAATTTAGGCTTAATAGTACGAAGCAGGGTAAATCAGAACAATACGAATAGAGCATACCAACATGGTATTCATACAGCGGAAATAGTAAAAATATCATGAAACGCATATATAGATTTTGGAAACTAAAGAAGTTTGGGAGTGGGTTTTTGGCAATATCGTGGTCCATCTGGGAAGCTAGAAATGGGGAGATTTTCAAAGCTAAGCCTTTTGATTTGTGCTGGCTGCTGAGTGGAAAAAATAATAAAATATAGGGCATTCCCAGGTTGCATTGTTATTTGTTGTGTTGCTGCTGCTAAATTTTCTTTTGCCGTGTTAGTGACTATTGATATCGATGATAAATCAAAAACGTGAAATCATAAAAAATAAAGTTATATTATATATATATATATAAATTTCATAATACGTGGAGTAATTAATATCATTAAAATTCAAGGTGTGAACAAGAAGGATTTAAATGGATCTGAAATGCGTGGATACCCCCTGAAGCCATGGGAATAACACCTGGTAAATAAATGTAATACCCGAGAGTCAACTTCGAGGACGAAATTTATTCTTAAAAAGAGTAGATTGTAATACCCTAAATTTTTCTACATATATTTTAAATTAATCTATTTATGAATATTAAACCCATTCTATTTCTGTAGTATTTTTTAGTTTTGTTCTCCTTTGCCGACGCTTGGCGTCATGTTCACCGAAAAAAAAACCATTTTAATACTTGTATAATTATTTATTTGACCATAGTACTATATTAGCACTTGATTGCCATAATAATAATAATAATAATAATAATAATAATAATAATAATAATAATAATAAATAATAATAATAACAATAATAATAATAATAATAATAATAATAATAATAATAATAATAATAAAAACAATATAGAGATATATGCTTAGTAGTTAAAACAAGGTATAGCTATCCTAAGTATATTGACAAGATTTGGTCCACCTTTAGCTATCTTTGTAACCTTTAATGATAGCAAAATATTTGGAAACAAATATTAGATCCTAAAAAGCCCTAACTGCCGCCCCTTTACACTTTTTAAATCTAATCTTCTTCATCTTCCTATTTTTGTTACTCAAACCAATTCTACGTACACAAAAAAAAAAAAAAAATAGAAGAAGAATCATATACTCAAGCATCAAGGGCGTACGAACGGCCTCAATCCAGCAAGAGTAGGGAATAAGGCGAAGACTTTCTGTAGGATCCTTTGAAACGAGTTAAGGTTGGTTATTCTACATCCTTACCAAATTTCGGAAAGTTATAAACTAAAGAATTATAGATCTATGAACAAACAATATGCAACAAAAAGCTCAGAAATTTTGGAGGTGTATTTTGATGCCAAAATAATTGAATGCCAGAACTGCTCATATGTGATTTTCCGGACAGATTTGAACTTCTGAAAAACTCGTACCTTTTCATTAGATTAGAGATGGAATTGGAAAACACTTAAAACACAAAACTTGTAGATAATTTTGTCAGAACCCTGAAAGTTTCGGAATTTTTGGATTAGTCTTTGTTTTTATAGAATTTATTTTCGAAGACAACGTATTTCTGTCGGCAGAATTGTGCTTCTATACAAAACATACTTTTTCCACCGTCAACTTAGAATCATAATCTGTAAAAGTGTAAAATATAAATATTTTAGATCGTTAAGTAAGGAGTCTAACCTTAAAAATTTCGGAATTTTTGAAGTATTCATTCTTTTTAGAGAGATTTTACAAACTTACCTTCGAAATCCTAATGTCAGAATTTTAATTCTGTAGAAACAGTCACTTCCCGTTAACTTAAGACATAATTTGAGAAAACTTAAAAATAAAAGTTTTACATCTTGGTGTTTTGAACCTAACTTGAAAATTTGGAATTTTTCTGGTTTGTAATCAATTTTATAAAATTTTTATGCCGAGATGGTGTAAATTCAATGCATCCTTTCCCGTATTTATGAATGTATGAATTTTGTGGGACCCGTTTTGTTGATATCCATTATTTAAGTTTTAGAGAATTAAAAAGTTATTTTATATGACCTCAATATTTTTTTTTTTAGAAGAACTGATTGATTTATTTATACCAAGCATGGGTACAATATTCAGCCACCAACAAGCTAGCAACAATAAGTACATATGCAATCAATCCGACCACCATATGCCCATCAAATAATCTGTAAGAAATCTCAAAGCTAAGCAACCCCAATTTGAAATACATCAATTTCTCCAGCCAAGCATTCCCCTATATTTGATCTGCTCTGACCATCTCAACGCCTCGCTACTTCCACAACTCCACCTTGCCCTCCTTAGAAGCGCCCAGTCGTGCCCAGTGGTCAGCCATGGAATTCCTCTCCCTGTAAATGTGTTGAACTTTAACGTCCCCGGCAAATCGAAACACCATCATGATCGGCCAAAGCAGGTCCCTGAATCTCCATGGGACAGACTCCAAATCCTTCAACCATATGAAGATATATTCGAGTCACATTCGAACAACATCCTAGGAAATCAATATTCAAAATCCGAGTTTAGGAAATCCGAGTTTTGAATGCCCATAATTCAAAATTTTGCCGAAACGGCTCATGTTATTGAAAGAGGCCTAGACGGTATGCAAGACTCTTTACTCCCGTATAGTTCCTATTTTAGGATTATGCATGGATCCGATTGTGATCCCGTGAGACAATTGTTTCTCACATATGATATTCAGATTATGAATGATATTATGTTTGGGTGTCCTCGCGATGTCTCAATAGTACGGTGGCGATTCTAACATAATAATTAGGGATGCGTCTTTTACTTTTAAACATATATTATAATAATAAAAGAAAAAATAACCTTATAACTGAGAATATGATTAGCCTACTCAGTATCTCATACTGACAACCTATATTTTAAATTGTTCTTTTCAGACATACATGATTAAAACGTGGAGCACGGAGCATTGCATGAGATGGTTTCTCAAAAAGACATGATGCATATTTTAATTATTTTTCTTTGCCTAAAATAATATTTTAAAACATGTAACTCATTTTTAATGCTTCCATGTATTTATTTTCTTTTGAGTAAGTCTCTATGCATGTGTTATGTAATACCATAGAAATTACCCGAAATAATTGTAATTCACTAAAGAGACTTTTATTAAATATTTAATCACTTGCTTAAAGAATTAGTATATTGTTTTTTTCTACAAAACAACACTTGAAAAACTATATATGTAAATTTGTCTTTTCCAAAAAGAAATATGAATTTCAATATCAAGGGTAATAGAATTATATAGTTTTTAAATCTATTGTTTAAATTATATATATAAGTTTTTATATATATACACATTGGTCTTGAAAATTTTTATGAGGATAGTATGTGAATATTTTAAGTACTTTGGTATTCATTATGGAATAAATTTTTATAAAAATAAAAGTATGAGTTTTTATGTGAATCTATGAGAATTAACTTTTATATATAAGAAAATATATTCATAGATTATAATTTTTATTTGATGATGACATGAAAACTTTGTGGTTTGAGTATTGTTATGAATAAAATAAAACCATGCAAGTATATTATTATTATCTTTTTGAAAGCACATTAATATAAATACAATACTTGAAATAAATAAATAAATATTATATTATCATATCCAACTCATTGAGTATAAATGCATGCCACTAAATAATGGCAAGAATAATGATTTTTCTAGACAAGCTAATACTTCAATCATTTTCATGATACACTACTTACACAAATATAAGGTTAAAAAGCAATTGCAAGAAATTTTCTTCCTAAACAAATTGATGAAAAATCAACATGATTAACAAGTGTCTTGGATGAATGGCTAGCAAAGAAAGGTGATGAATTATCTCTTGAACCCACCAAGATTAATAGCCTCCATAATAGGCAAACCATTATGTTAATAGACAACATGATGGACAAAATTAATAGCCTCCCAAATTAATAGCCTCTTTGTTAGGCTATAAGGACCAAATGAGTGGATACAAATACTCTAACCATTATTGCTCAAGACACACTTAATTGGATGATTGGTGAGGTTGTAATCACTCTCACAATGTGTCATGTCAATTGTTCAAATCTTAGCCTATAAATAGAGGGAGTTTCTAGCCTTCAAACACACCAATCTCATCCATCTCATTAGCCAAATTCACTACCCATTTTATTCTTCAAAGTTCTCCCACATAGTGAGCATATCTTAAGGATTGTGGAGTCTTGTAGGCTTGGCAACCTTCATCATTCTAAGAGTTCTAATTCTTCTCAACACTTGGTTAGTAAGATATCATCCTTGAAACTTGTATCTTAGAGATCTAAATCTTTTATTTTTATACTATAAATTGATTTCCCTCTATTTGTCGAATTTCAGCGAAACCCGTAATTTGTGGTGCGAATCTTGTGTTATAACGGCCATTATCTTTGAATCTCCTTGTTCTTATACATCTATTCTGTAAGTTAATACTCTCTCTTTAAGTTTGGAGATCCCCATCCATGTTTTAAGAGTACAAAATTAAAATTCCCTCATTATACCAAAATCTGTCCGTTTTTCGTTTACTTAAAGATCCATCTTTTTAAACTATTTTGGTTCATTATCCTTCAAAGGTTCCTTCATAAAACTTGTTCCTTATTGAGTTGAGTATCTTTCTGGAAAATTTTATAATTTTTAGAACTCATATGAAAAAGTTATGGGATCCGCTTTATCGAAAGGTCGAAATCTCTTTTTGTTGAAATCTAAGAAATGATAGTGTTTCTGAAATCCTCAATTTTGAAGGTCTTAAGTGTTTCAAACCCAAATGGTTTATTCATAAAAAATATTTATCTATATGTTATCTACCTTGTAGTAAAATTTCAGAATTTTTGGTCGCAAATTACTATTTTTAAAACTTGTTGAGAATTATAGAGTCACCATTGAATTTATGACAGAATACATGTTCAGAAAAGAACTCAATTTTTGAACTGTTTCCATACCTTATTTTGAAAAGTGTAAAACATGAAATTTGTTCAACTATGTGTTGAGTATTTACAGTTTAAATTTCAAAGCAATCGCCTTTCATATGAAGTTTTAAACTGACTTGGAGTAAACTGCGACATTGGACTTGATTTTGGTCCAAATGAGAAATTGTTGGATTTTGAGATCCATGAAATGATATTTTCATATCTATGAGATATTGATATGGGAGTTAAATGTTGAAATAATATTTGGCATTATTGAATGCCCTTGTTATGAGGCTACCCCCGTGAAATTGTTGAAAACTCTTTTAAAGAGGATATTATGTGAAAAATTGTGAAAAACTCTTTTAAATCCATTGTGCACTATTAACTTGAGTAAGATGTCATACTTGATAGAGGGCTAATGCACTAGGGATGTGTCTTGCGGGGCCTCCCCCTCTAAATATGCCAAGACGGCATTGTTGACAAATTGTGCCAAAACAGCGTTGTTGCATGTATGAGTCTATACTCTTGGGTGTATCCGTGATGGGTTACCCGAGGCTCCGGAGTGTGTCTGTATATGAGTCCGCTGCATGCTGATCATGACTTATGATCGATATGATATGATATGATATGGTATGATATATGGAAAATGGTGTCCTCTTGTGTATAGTTGCTACAATGGTAAGAATGAAAGTTATTTATTTTGTTAAAGGTAATGTGTGTGATCCTTTTTAAAAGAAAAAGTGAAAATTATTTTTTTAAATGAGTGTCAACCATTATTTTAAAATCCACTTCTTAAAGTGGAGCGGGTTGACTTACTCAGTACCATTGTACTGATAAAAAGTTGTTGTGTTATCTTTTTACAGATATTGGAGCTGACATGTGAACTGCATCTCATGACATGAGCATTTGGGGATGGGATTACCTTTCATCAAAAAGATTGTTGCTTTAAGGAACCACGTACTTTTAATTATTAATGTCTTATATATTGCCTTTAGTTTATGCTTCCGCGTGAGAAAGAACAATGGCTTTGGTATTAAGTACTTTAAATTTTCTTATGACTATATTTTATAAAATTGGCAATAATTTTTAAAGTCCATATTACAAAAATTTATATGTGAAGATATTTAGCCGTAGCAGGTAACATTCTGAAACCTTATGAGGATGAATTTCGGGGTGTTACATGTTATGATAAAAATTAGCCGTAGCATTTTCCCAGTTAAGTTAGCCAAGGGCGAATTTAATTGCGGAGATGTAGCGGTAGCATCCCGGCCTTCAATGTTTTGAAATCCGGGGTGTTACAATAAACCCAATCTTGAGTGAAATAAATACCACAGGATCTCAGCGTTGCCCAAGGGATATTGATCCGAGTCCCTTTCTTCATGCCTGAGAAGAGCAAGAAATTGTAGGCATTGAGACAGTCTTGGCATCAGCCATGTTAAGTTGATGCAAGAGCCTCACTGATATACTTCACTTACTTTGAGACAAGAACAAGCCATTAGCAGTGTAGTTAGCTTCAACTCCAAGGAAATAAGATAATAAATATTTTTTATTACAATACTTTGTAGTAGTATTTACAGAAGCAAAGCACGTATCCAATAAACAATAGTAATATCGGCTAATGAGTTCAACAAAGTTACTACAAACTTTATAGCATAAATAGATATCAGCAAATTATCTACAGATCTCTACTACATACTATATTTTCTTGGCTGTGTTGTGTTCCTCTTTATGCTGGGAATTGGGATTACCTTCAAATATCCATCTGCTATACCTTCCAGCACGGTTTGGCCCTCAGATGTTGAGGGGTATGTAAGGCAGGTTAAGGTCCGGGGTAACATAAGTTTCAGGCGTTTTATTCAGATCGAAGAAACGCCTCTTTTCAGCGCGGGAGGGAGAAAGGTTCCAGTCAAATAAAGGGTGGCGCATTACACCATTGTCTGAAGAATGCGTTTTATGAGTTGGAGGTTGCTCAATGCACTCAAAGGGTTTGGGACTGACTTCCAGTGATCCCACGAAACAAGATGCATCGGGCGGATACGATTCACGAGCAGTGCAGTGAGTGGATGTTCCCATTTCTATCCCAGGAGGGATCATTCTTGCCATACAGTAAGAGCTCTCACTCACTGCAGAACATGAACCCTGATAGGAATGTTCGCTCACCACGTTTTTACACCGTTTGCTATCATTAGCTGAAGTGTCTTGAAGCAACGCATTGCCACTGTGCCGTCTCTTCCTGGCAGATTCACGCGTCTTCAGAATATTGGCCATTCCAAGGGCACCAACAGCCTCAAGAGCAACATCCATGCCCACAGTTGCCATCAATGCTGAAACATACTCTGCCACTGACTTTTTGTCCTTCTGATATGTTTCAGAGACCTAAAAAAGAAGAATCAATGTTATGGTTCAAGTATAAAATTTTCATTCAGAAAAGGGGAATAATGTAGGATGAAGGTTTAGATTTAAGAATATGCACGAGTAAATTCTAAAGGGTACCTCCAACAAAGCACTTTTAGACTCTGCCGGCACTATGGCAAGTGTCCGCCACATAAGTTCCTGCGGGCATAGTCCACAGAATCGCCTACGGCCATATACATTTTTGTTGCTCTTCCTCTTGCAGTATTCAGACCATCTTTTGTGTTCATTTGAATCATAAAATTCGCCATAATAGTAAGCCTGAATTGCCCCCATGTTCCTCGTCCCGAGCAGCCGCCCCACCTCCACAAAATTCTTTCCAAAAACGTACAGGGCTAAAAGAAATCTTCTCTTCTCAGCATCACCCCAACATTCATCACGGAATAATTCAGCAACCAGCACATCTGTATCAGAAACAGTTTCATTGATCTGTATCAGCGCCGGTGAAGGCAAAGCGGGGACAAAATATTCGTCGGGAGGGAGTTGAGCTTGATATTGATTGCCAATACGGGTCCGCTGATTATGATTATGATCGCAGTAGCAATCACAATTTTTGTGAGATAGTATTGTAGCCATCTGACAGAGAAAAAAAAAGGTATCGATTTGATCAGACTTTTGAATGTATATAAATAACCATAAACCCTAAACCCTAATAAATCCTTGAACAAAAGCAACGAACACAAATGCAAACATATAAATGAATCAAAAGAGAAAATAAAGATGAGAAACTTGATCTGAATTTTGAATGTATATATATAAAAACCATCAAGATTCAAGGGAACATCGCAATACGGGAATGAAGGAACGACGACAAATTATAACGAAAAGCCAACAAACAAATTGAAGAGAACGATAGATAACAAGGAAAACCAGCAAAGTGCAGAGAAACGCACAAATTGAAATAAGCAACAGGTAGAACAGTAGTACAGTACCGAATGAGCAGAGAGAGAATGTGAGCGGGGAGATCGATCGAATGAGAGAGCCGTAGAGAGAGGTTTTGGTGAATAATTTTGAGAGGAAAAGTGGTGAGATTTAAGACTGACTTCATTATATAGACAGACAACGCTGAAACTGAATGATAAACAACGAAAGCCTATAAACGGCCGCGGCCTTTTATTCCTAATCTTTTTTAAATCTTGTCATAAATCTAATACCATCATATTTATTTCAGATAATTACCTTATTAAAAAATTAAATACCAATTGTTAAAATATGCCTCGACAACTTGTACTAAAAATATGTCAAATTGAACTTTCAATATATTATTTCTTTTACCCTATACAATCTTGTTTTCTTCTAATTTGACCGCAAATCTTTAAATTTTTCATTTATCATTAATAGATCAATCACATAACATATTTTTACTATATTTCATTTCCAAATATTTTTATTTTTCTTATTAAATTTAATTAAATTCTAATTATTTTATTTTTCAAACTTTTAAAGTTTTCATTTTCTATTTAGGAATATTGGAAACCTAATTTTTATTAAATAAATTTAAAATTATTACATAAACATACAATCTATCAATAAGAAGAAAAACACTCAATTCCTATCAAGAAGAGGATAATATGGGGTTTGTTTCTGCGTTTTGGAGCAAATTATCTAATTATTGCGTTTGCAAAATGCAAATAATCAATTAATCTTGTTTGTATAATAACTTGCAATAATTTATTATTTATATTTTTAGGTAACTAGTAAAAGTAACCCGTCGAGATTCGACGGGCATAATTATATATTTTATATAATATATATACTTATACTTTATAAAATAATAAAAAAAAATATATTTTGAGTAATGAAAAATATGTAATGATTTTATATCTATTTGAAAGATGATGTATATAATAATATAATTTAACTATTTTTAAAACTAACTAAGAGGGTATTTGGATATGCGTTTTAAAAAGTGTTGTAGCATTTACGAAATAGATAATCAGATAATTAACAAAACGTGTTGTAGAAAATTAATTGTTTGGATCGGCTTATGCTGTTTCAAATTGCAATAATAAGATAATCAATAAAAAGTGTTTGGATATAGTAAAATATATTTCTGGTTGAACGCAATTTTCTTGCAGCACCAAAATGTAGCCGCAAGAAAATAGTTTTTCATTCCCTC
Organism: Hygrophila difformis; assembly: GCA_030278955.1. Classification (NCBI taxonomy): domain Eukaryota; kingdom Viridiplantae; phylum Streptophyta; class Magnoliopsida; order Lamiales; family Acanthaceae; genus Hygrophila; species Hygrophila difformis. The sequence continues at coordinate 32,336,174 of JAOANR010000005.1, read as the reverse complement.
ATAACGCAAATAATAGATTATTATAAGTTAGTACACAAACATGATTAACTGATTATTTGCATTTTGCAAACGCAATAATCAGATAATCTGTCCCAAAACACACAAACAAAACCCTCTAAGAAATTATATTATACTGCTTTCTTTAGCTTCTGTGGCTTATCCGGTACAAACCTAACAAATCAATAAAAATAATTATTAAAATAATAATTTTATTTAATTTGAAATTTAAACTAAAATAAAATAAAATATAAATATAAGTATTAAGTATAATATGAAAAATTCCCTCACAAAAATTTCATTCCTGAAAATCTCATTGGTATGGGCTAATATAATACTATCTTTAATATGTCTGAATTTCAAGTGGTGCGGTTTATATTTGTATATGTACTCTTAAAAATTGTCGCTATAGGATCACCCGTATAATTTATGAGAATATCAAACGGAAATGTCACATCTGATTGTAGATCTTCAAAATCAATACCGACCTTACCATCACCTACATCGAGTATCCATTTTACAAATTTTCTGTCATATATAAATTTTATTGTAAACAACATTTCTTATGATATCTTAAGTTAATCATTCTTAATTGCATATTAATACTTTGAGCCATATCTTGCTAGTGACACGAAATATTGCAACATAACTGTTCATAGCTAAAAACTGGTTTTGGAAGATAAAGTCAAACATTCTTTAAAGATTAGCATTGAATTTTGTTTATAATCATAGCAAAACAAATTACAAGTTGAAATTTTCTCATCTAAAATCAAATCGAAAATGGTTAAATCAGATAGGCTCATAATCATTCTACCAATCAAGAATTTTACTTTCATAGTTTCCTAAAAATTAGTTTAACCTCAATAATATGGTTCCGCATCTTGGTTATTATCAACCTATTTACATTGCATACTTTATTTGATGGATCTATATTCCTAATAAGCATGACTATGCAACCCTAATTCAACTATATTTCTGATTCGGTAATCCAGAATAATTGATCGTGTTTAGATATTTCAGTGAAAATAATTCATTGGCATTATCTATGCTTTCATCATCTTGACAAATATTGTTAGGAACTGATATATATACATTCTCATGTGCGGACATACATTCCATGATCTAATCGTAATTATTTTAACAATCTCATTAATAGGGATTAGTATAGCAATATCTTTAAAAATATATTGATTTGAAGTGGTGCAGTTTATATGTGTATAAGTACTCTCAACAATTGTTGCTATAGGATCTCCCGTATATTTTATAAAATTATCATCTGAATGTCACATCTAATTGTACACCTCCAAAATCAATACCAGATTTACAAATTACCATCACCTACATGAAGAATTCATTGTGCAATTTTCTATCATATATATTTTTCATTGTTAACAACATTTCTTATAGTATCTTGGGTTAATTCATCTTAATTACATATTAATATTTGGAATCCCATATTTCTAATGACACGATATATTGCAAATTTGCAACGAATCACTAACATGGGTAAAAACCGACTTTTTAAGATAGAGTCCACATTCTTTAAAGATTGATGACATTGACTTTTTTTTTATAGTCATAGTAAAACAAAAATACGAGTGTGACTTTTTTCATTGAAATCGAATGAGGATTTTGGTTAATTCAGACGGGCTAATAATCATTCCACCAATCAAAATTTTTTATCCAAATAATGGCTTTGTTTTAATGGGAAGAGAGTTCAAATAATTTTTTGGGATAAGTTTTTTGCAAGTAAAATTATCGTCACAATCTAGTGGAATCCAACATCTAGAATATAAAATCCTTCTTTATTTATTGTGGATCTATTCGTATCCCATAACTCTTTATACACACAATTATTTTATTTATAATATGCTTTACGAAAACAACTAATTTACTCTAGACCAATTATATATAGAATATGAATTTTCAAAATTCTCTTAAAAATTACTCCCTCCGTCCCATTAATTCTGTCCTACTTTCGTCTTTGGTCCGTCCCATTCCAATTGTCTCATTCCCTTTTTGAAAATAATTAACTACAAACCTACTCCTATCATATCACAGTAATAAATAAATATATTAAAATTTCAAACACACAACTATCATATCACACATAAATAAATCAATTAACAATTCAAAACTTTACAATCACATCACATAAATTCATAATTTACCACCACTTTACTAATCTACCCTTACATTAAATATTAACTATCCCACATAAAATACCGTGCCTAAAAGTTTTGAGAAGGTTTTATCGGGAAGGAGGGAGTATAATTTTTTATACTCGTATTATTTTTAATATAATAAAATATAAATAAGATTTATAATATTTAGTATATTTTTATATATAATTAGAATGATATAATTATAGAATATATTTTTTAAAAATTAGCAACTATATAATTGTATATTAATTTTAGGAGAAGTGACATATTTTTGTAAAAAATATGGCCTATCTATACATTAATTAATATGTACAAATATTTTCTATATATTCATTAATGTATCTTTTAATAATATAAATTTCATATATACACTGCGAATTCCATATAAATTACAAATCAAATATCTTTTAAAACTAAATATATTTTGATTACATCATTTATTACATTTTAATATGAATAAATAAATGAATAAATTCCATATACACCTTAATATATTTTAATATGAATAAATAAATATGATGTGCAATGTACATTTTGATTACATCATTTATTACACCACAAAAATATAACCAAAATTGTGACTAAACCTACACAAAATTATCGGCATTACAATACGATCATCATATTGAAACATAAACGAAATATAATTATTAGTTGCCAGTATAGAACCTCGTCTCAATAATCTTATGGTGTAAAAAAACTCAAAATCTATAAATAAATAATAAACGTAACAATAAAATCTAGAATGAAATGCCGAATAATAAAATATAAAATAGATAAAATATAAAATTTTATCTTTCAAATCTTTTTAAAAGTGAATAAATCTCTAATGAATAAATACATAAATAAACGCGAAAATCTAACATTAGCAAATTTAAAAATGCAAAATAAATAGATAAATAAAAGTTACAAATTTTAAAATTTAAATCTTTCAAATATATCTAAAAGTGAAGATTATGAGAATTCCATATAAAATGAAAATTTCATATATTTCAAAAACTGAAAATCTTTAATAAATAAATAAATAAATGCGGAAATCAAAATTAATAAACTAAAATGCAAAACTCTATAAAAATTAGAAATTGTAAATGGAGACACGCACTAATGCTTTAATATATATATAGATGAAAATGTTGTTTTATTACGGCTCCATTTTGGTGCTGCAAGAAAATCACATTTAGCCATTTTTTTTTTACCATATTATCACTCCATTAATTTACAAATTAGGTATAGAACTCTTTGACATTTTATTTCAATTTTTTTTTTAAATATGGATTGTTAGGATTGTAATGTAATATACAGCTTTAAAATAATATTAAAATTATATTAAAAAAATTAAATGTATTGCATAAAAATACTATACGACATTATATAAATAATACTCCCTCCGTCCCACCAATTTTGTGTCACTTTACTTTTTGGTCCGTCCGGTTACAATTGTCTCATTTCATTTATAGGAAATAATTAAATATTAAATATTAATTACCAAACACACTCTCATCACATCACATCAATAAATACTTTATTTACCCCCATTTTAAATATTAAATATTATTACCACATAAAATATCATGCCAAAAGTTCCACTATTAGTGGGACGGAGGGAGTATATTTTTTAAAAAATAAAATCATACAATTATATCCAAAAATTTAAAAATATATTTTTGGTGGAAAAATTTATGAATAAAATAATATTTTAAAATGAATAAGAAACTATTAATAATAAACATTATTTGATTATTCATAGACATTATCTTTTACGGTAATTTTACAATTTTAAAACGCAAAGCCACACACTTATTATTTGATTGTCTGATTGCTACAATTTGAAACTACATAAGCTAATCCAAATACTTAATTTTCTACCCCACTAAAATAATTAAATAAATTAAATTAAATATTAAAGCTATATTTGATATTAAATTAAAATGAATAATTTAAGTGATAATTAAATTAAATCTTAAAGCTATATTTGATATTCCAATTTATTAATGCTACCGTTGAGTAAATTTATTAAAATTATACTCTCTCTGTCCCATTATTTTTGTTTTAAAACTTTTGGACACGCCGTACAAGATATTTATTTAACAGTTAATATTTTATAATGTGTATATATAAAAATTATATAAAATACATATTCTAAAACAACATGATTAGACGAATCTATCAAGACCGAACTTGACTATATTTGTTTTCTTATATAATTGCAATAACATTAGGTCAAAGTTAATTATTGAACAGTGTCAAAAGTTAAAATGTAAAGGTTTGAGTGGGACAGATGGAGTATTTCCTTGTTCTATCTAAAACATAGCAGAAAGAGAGGATGATGGCTTGACCAAGTAGTCAAGTACCTTAACTTACAATATTTAGGTTAGGGGTTCCCTTCTCCACCCGGCCCCATATCACTATCTTTTGTCAGTTTTAATTTGTGTGGCATGTGCTCTCACCATCCATTTTCTAGCTTGTATAGGCTGTTCAACAACCCATATAATTATTGACTTTAATAATAGTTTCTAATAAATTTTCAATTCATTAAAAAAATATATTTCTAGCAAAAAGAAAATACTATTTTTTAATACATAAAGTTTTAATAAATACTTCCACCGTCCCATTAAATGTGTTCCAAAATTTTTGGACATGGTATTTTGTGTGGGAATGGTGAATATTTATTGTAGGGTAGATTAGTAGTATTTCAAAAGGGGTAAATTAGGAATTGATGTGATGTGATTGTAATGAGTTTGAATTTTTAATTGACTTATTTATTTGTGATGTAATAATTATGAGTTTAAAATTTTAGTATTATATCCTCCCTTCGTCCCATTACAAATGTTCTACTTATTATTTTTGAATGTCCCATTACAAATGTATTTTTTTATAAATAGAAATAATTTTCTTCTCCAACAACTATGTGAATACCATTATATACTCACAAATCAACTCTACCTTAATTCACGTGCCCAACAGTAACAAGACATTTGTAATGGGAGAGATGGAGTATTTATTTATTCATGTGATGTGATGTGAGTGGTTTAATAATTAAAGTAATTCATTATTACCTAAAAAAGAAATGTAACAATTGTAATTGTTGGCACTAGTAACATTTCATGCAGGATCAAATTGTTGTCATATCATCACAGCAACAACAATAGTAGTTATATTGCTTGTTCGAGTTTCACCAGCACCCGGACTGAAGGACCAAGACGGAGCTTATCTTATATATACTTCTTGAGTCTTGAGTCTTCAGTAGAGTTTTAGATTTTCAAGCATTATTCACTTACACTTCTATACATTTTTCATAGAGTTCTACAATTGGTTTAGAAGTCTTTAAGTGTCAAAACAGTGTTCTTCAGGATTCTACTTTAGAATGTTTTGAACTTAGAAGAGTTTAATTGTAATTCACTGTTACTACTTCATTATCGAGTTGTAAATCAAGAAGGGTGTCTTCTTGATAGTGCTTGGATTAGTTCAGGTGTGTCAGTAGGATGTCAAGACTTCAAGATTCTGTTTTCAGTCCACTTCAGGTAGATTAGAAGTTGAGGGGGAGTTTCAGCTACTAGATCGAGTTGATAGGATTGTTTTCGTGTCTTGTATTTTCTTGAATCGTGTTGAGTGATCTTCGCCTGGATTGGAATCCCCCGGACGTAGGGCAGGAGGTCCGAACCGGGTCAACAAAGAACTGTGTTGTAGCACCCCCATTTTCCCTAAGGACGCAGCGGAAGAAAAGAGCGGGAACAATGGGTGGGGTGCTACCGCCACGTATTCTGGATTGCCCAAAATACGCTAAGGCTAACATAACTAATTGCAGAAAACTCAGTGTTGAATGTATATGCTAACCACGTTCCGGACAAGCTAGCATATAATTCGCAAGGAAGCTTATATACTGTGAAAAGTATAAAATAAGCTTGATAAAAAGGTTTGGTAGAGCGTAACCAAACGGAGGTCTGCATTCCTCAAAGCGCGCAACAATAATAATGGAATAAATCCATGGAAGTTTTACTTTAAAAGGGGTTGTTTATCTCATATTCCGAAAATAATACTGTTAAACGCGTAATGCATTGTTTAAAACAGTATGGCACCATATTTGCATAAAAGGGATAAAACCCAAATATTCGTTCATACTTCATAAATAATTTTCTATGCCAAGTAATATATTATTATCACAAAGGGGGTTTTTAAAATATACATTTTTACATGAACAATACCCCAAACCGTGCCCGTGCAAAAGATGCCTTGCAGATCCTAAAACCTGAAAGGAAATGGTGAAAAGTGTAGAGTCAGCGAAAACAATCGCTGAGTAAGTAGACCTTTACTCCCGGAGGAGGTAGGGTTGCAGAAATAATTTAAAAGACGACAGTTATGGTAATGGTATGCTAAAACGAGAATTAATTTAAGCACAGACAAAATCCATATAAATCTAATCCCGGGAAGAGACAATATGACACTATGCGTTACCAAGAAATAAATTTCTCAGCCAACATGATGTGCAGGTTCCCTGTTGTAGGACCCAAATCTCACATACATTCAAGGGTTGTTGTAATACCCCAGATTTTTATCAACGTCCAAAGGAATAAAATTTATTCCGATCAATGTCGAAACATCTCCGAGAAGAAGAAAATAATTTATCACAATAAATTATTGCTCGGAAATAAAACGCCGATGGATTCAAATTCAAAATGGAATAAAAGAGGGAAAGGAAGCCCGAAGACATTCCATGAATTGAGTCAAGATAATTGGAATTAAATTCAAGAAGGAAAAGAATTTTAAATCCAAGAACCCGTGAAGTCGGAAGAAATTTAATGATACAAGTTATTGCACGGGAATCAAAAGACGACAAATTGGAAGCCGACGAACCCGAGAAATCGCCATCGAAAATTTAAATCCAAAAGTAAAGAATTGGATTTAAATTATTAAAACCGAAATAATTCCGAGAGAGCGGAATTTATTATTTACCGGAAGATAACAACTCGAAACGAGTTTATCGAATTGTCCCAACAATCACGGATAATTCCCACATTATGATTTTTATTTTTGTAAAGAAGGAATCTTAAAAAAAAAAAAAAAGAAAAAAAAAAAAAAATATTAAAAGTTACTGTAGCACTACTGTAGCACTACTGTAGCACTACTGTAGCGGCCGCCTAATTGTCGGCCTAGGCCTCCAAATCCGGGATTCCTTGTCCCTTTAATGGCCATAACACACCCTAACACCCCATGATCAGCCCCCATAACTTCTTCTTCTTCCCAAACTCTCCCAAAACCAAAAACACATGTTCTTACTTTCCGGCGAACTTCCGGCGAACTTCCGGCGACTTTCCGGCAACCAAATCCGACCAAGGAAGTGTGTAGATCAAGGATTGCAAGCTTTGGATTGTTGGTAAGATGTAAATCAAGTTTCCTTATTGTTTTAAGATCATAACCATTATCCTAGACTTACGAATCTTCATATTCAAACACAAATCGGAGCCAAATGAAGAATAAATCGGGTGGAGGAGATTCGTTCGTGACATCCCGTGGATTCCGGACGACCCCGTGACCTCCTAAACATCATCCCCACTGTAAGTTAACCTTACTATGGTTTTGGGTGACTTAAAATGCAACCAAACATAGAGTTTTAAAAACTCTAAAATCTGTCAACAAGAAAAACCCCCGGCGCAGCATTTTCGTATGAATTTTTCGAACCCTTAAAAGTCTTCAAACGGAAAAACCCAAAACATGAAAAACATTCCTAAGACATTAATCTAGCTACTGTAAAAATTTCATAATTTTTCATCGTGTTTTGATATCCGAAAACGACCATGAACAGACCTGCCATCGACTTAGATCTTGAAATAGTGATAGATTCTTTATTCAAACTTGTTGGTTATTTTTACCTTAGATCTAGACCGATCTAGGATTGGAGTTAAACATAAGAATTGTAGATCTATGAGTTTGGAATACTACTGTAAGTTTTTAGAATTTTTCATTGAGATTCGAACCTCCAAACTCGAGCCGATCCGATCTGCGTTAGAACCGATGTCAAGAACCTTGACAGATTTCATAATCAAACTCGACGAGCAAAACTCTTACTTCGAGTGTTCAAACCTGAAATCTCAAAACTAAGATTTTGATCCAAAGATCATAAGCTATATTGTGTAAAAATTTCAAAGATTTCCATCAAGTCTTGATACCCCAAATCGTATCGGACATATTCTGCGTTTTTAAAAATCTTCAAAGGATGACAGTTTTCATAACCGAACTTGAGGAGCTTATTCCTATCACTTCTAGCCTGAACCAATCTTTGAGATCTAAACAAAAGTTGTTGGAAATCATGTCTAGTATGTCTCTGTAAAATTTCAGGATTTTTGAAGTTCATTTGATATGATAAAAAGTCAAATCTTTTAACGTTGTCGAACCTGAATCCTGACAGCTTTTCGTTTGAGTCGAAAACTCGATTTTTGACATGCTTCCCATCGTTTTTCCGAAAAACTTAAAACACGAAAGTTGTTCGTTGGGATGTTTTTGAGCTAATGTACAAATTTCAGAACAATCGCCTAAGAAATGGATTTTTAAACCAAAAAGGCGCAAACTGTGACATCGATCGATTTTTGAAATCTTTTAAACAACGATCGAGACGTTGGAATTACGATAAAGCTATATTTTTGAAAAATCCCGTTACACCAAATAAAAACATTTTCTTTAAAAGAATTCTTTTGAAACATTGGGGACTTGTGACCAAGTTTGACGTTATCAATATGATTCATGCGGGTTTGATTCCCAATGATGTATTTGAGTTCTTGCGGGTTAGATTCCCCAAGGGCGATTGTATGTTTTCCTGCGGGTTAGATTCCCCAGGATGTATTGAGTTCTTGCGGGTTAGATTCCCCAAGGGCGATTGAATGTTTCCTGCGAAAAATATTGGTTATGAGGATTGCGGTCACAAGAGCCCTGGTGAATGGTGAACTATAAAAGAAACGAAAAATATTTTGAGAAATGATACTATTGATATTGGCTGCGGCCGCCGGATCACCGGCTAAATGATACTTATGAAATTGGCTGAGGCCGCCGGATCACCGGCTAAATGATATATTGTTGAGATGATGGCGTAACGGGAAATATATTAAAAAGCTTAGATTTTATGAAATTGGCTGCGGCCGCCGGATTGCCGGCTATACAAAATATCGAGAAATGTTTTTATAAAATTTAATTAAAGGCTTTGAAACCCCTAACCCATGCTATGTGTTAACTTACTCAGCGCGTTTTTGCTGACCCAAACCATATATCTCCTTTTTCTTACAGAATACGAAGAATATGCATCGTCATATGCATACATGGGCACATTAGGGGAAATCTTTATTTTAAATCCCTGCATTAAATTACGACTTGCATGAACGGGCCTGTTTAACCCGTGTTTTGGCCATGTTGGCCCTATATTTAAATTCCGCTGCAACTTTGATGTATTATCTTTAAATTATATATGAATGGGCTGTTTGAATATTTTTAAATCCTGAAAAACCATAGCCTTGCATCTCTTTAGTGAGCTCGGAGAAACCGTGTCTTGCTAGGGAGGTGTGGCGGTGGCATCCCGGCCTGGGTTACCAAAACCGGGGTGTTACAATGTGGTATCAGAGCCCGGATTATTTTGAAGCTATTATATTTTAAAGAGCCCAATTATTATTTTGAAGTTAAAGCCCAAATTTTTAGCCCAAAATTTTTTTTAGAAGCCCAAGAAATTATTTTGGCCCAATAGCCTTGTTTTTATTTAAAGCTCAAATAATTTATTTCTTTCGGCCCAATATAGTGGCCCAAACCTTTTATCCTTATTTTAATCTATCCATGGAATAAATTTATTTTTAAAACCCATGGATAAATAAATGCATGCATGAAATTTTTTTTTTTTTGGGGGATCACATATGCATATGCATACATAAATATCTGTACTAACTTTTTTTTTTTTTTTTTTTTTTGTGAATCGTATGTGATACATAACCTTCTCACTCTAGTGTTCGACATGACCTTGAGTCTTGGCTTAGAAGCGCTAACTTAAGACTAACTTTGCCTTAGACCTAGATCTTGATCACTTAGAAACTTATCTTCGCGTGCTTCTAGAATGACACCTAGAAGAATACTGAGGAAGGATCATATGCAATGATACCCAAACATGGTTGTGAAAAATACATAGGCAGTTATGGGGACATAACTGTAATCTTAAGGGGGGAAGGATGTAATACCCCGTAAGGATGCATAAGCATTTATTTTTGAAACCCGAATAGTTTGTATCCCAAGTAAACAAAAGGACCCTAACTCTTAGCGCGAGAAAAGCCGAAACACAACTTCGAGGACGAAGTTGATTCTTAAGGGGGGTAGACTGTAATACCCCAGATTTTTATCAACGTCCAAAGGAATAAAATTTATTCCGATCAATGTCGAAACATCTCCGAGAAGAAGAAAATAATTTATCACAATAAATTATTGCTCGGAAATAAAACGCCGATGGATTCAAATTCAAAATGGAATAAAAGAGGGAAAGGAAGCCCGAAGACATTCCATGAATTGAGTCAAGATAATTGGAATTAAATTCAAGAAGGAAAAGAATTTTAAATCCAAGAACCCGTGAAGTCGGAAGAAATTTAATGATACAAGTTATTGCACGGGAATCAAAAGACGACAAATTGGAAGCCGACGAACCCGAGAAATCGCCATCGAAAATTTAAATCCAAAAGTAAAGAATTGGATTTAAATTATTAAAACCGAAATAATTCCGAGAGAGCGGAATTTATTATTTACCGGAAGATAACAACTCGAAACGAGTTTATCGAATTGTCCCAACAATCACGGATAATTCCCACATTATGATTTTTATTTTTGTAAAGAAGGAATCTTAAAAAAAAAAAAAAAAGAAAAAAAAAAAAAAAAATATTAAAAGTTACTGTAGCACTACTGTAGCACTACTGTAGCACTACTGTAGCGGCCGCCTAATTGTCGGCCTAGGCCTCCAAATCCGGGATTCCTTGTCCCTTTAATGGCCATAACACACCCTAACACCCCATGATCAGCCCCCATAACTTCTTCTTCTTCCCAAACTCTCCCAAAACCAAAAACACATGTTCTTACTTTCCGGCGAACTTCCGGCGAACTTCCGGCGACTTTCCGGCAACCAAATCCGACCAAGGAAGTGTGTAGATCAAGGATTGCAAGCTTTGGATTGTTGGTAAGATGTAAATCAAGTTTCCTTATTGTTTTAAGATCATAACCATTATCCTAGACTTACGAATCTTCATATTCAAACACAAATCGGAGCCAAATGAAGAATAAATCGGGTGGAGGAGATTCGTTCGTGACATCCCGTGGATTCCGGACGACCCCGTGACCTCCTAAACATCATCCCCACTGTAAGTTAACCTTACTATGGTTTTGGGTGACTTAAAATGCAACCAAACATAGAGTTTTAAAAACTCTAAAATCTGTCAACAAGAAAAACCCCCGGCGCAGCATTTTCGTATGAATTTTTCGAACCCTTAAAAGTCTTCAAACGGAAAAACCCAAAACATGAAAAACATTCCTAAGACATTAATCTAGCTACTGTAAAAATTTCATAATTTTTCATCGTGTTTTGATATCCGAAAACGACCATGAACAGACCTGCCATCGACTTAGATCTTGAAATAGTGATAGATTCTTTATTCAAACTTGTTGGTTATTTTTACCTTAGATCTAGACCGATCTAGGATTGGAGTTAAACATAAGAATTGTAGATCTATGAGTTTGGAATACTACTGTAAGTTTTTAGAATTTTTCATTGAGATTCGAACCTCCAAACTCGAGCCGATCCGATCTGCGTTAGAACCGATGTCAAGAACCTTGACAGATTTCATAATCAAACTCGACGAGCAAAACTCTTACTTCGAGTGTTCAAACCTGAAATCTCAAAACTAAGATTTTGATCCAAAGATCATAAGCTATATTGTGTAAAAATTTCAAAGATTTCCATCAAGTCTTGATACCCCAAATCGTATCGGACATATTCTGCGTTTTTAAAAATCTTCAAAGGATGACAGTTTTCATAACCGAACTTGAGGAGCTTATTCCTATCACTTCTAGCCTGAACCAATCTTTGAGATCTAAACAAAAGTTGTTGGAAATCATGTCTAGTATGTCTCTGTAAAATTTCAGGATTTTTGAAGTTCATTTGATATGATAAAAAGTCAAATCTTTTAACGTTGTCGAACCTGAATCCTGACAGCTTTTCGTTTGAGTCGAAAACTCGATTTTTGACATGCTTCCCATCGTTTTTCCGAAAAACTTAAAACACGAAAGTTGTTCGTTGGGATGTTTTTGAGCTAATGTACAAATTTCAGAACAATCGCCTAAGAAATGGATTTTTAAACCAAAAAGGCGCAAACTGTGACATCGATCGATTTTTGAAATCTTTTAAACAACGATCGAGACGTTGGAATTACGATAAAGCTATATTTTTGAAAAATCCCGTTACACCAAATAAAAACATTTTCTTTAAAAGAATTCTTTTGAAACATTGGGGACTTGTGACCAAGTTTGACGTTATCAATATGATTCATGCGGGTTTGATTCCCAATGATGTATTTGAGTTCTTGCGGGTTAGATTCCCCAAGGGCGATTGTATGTTTTCCTGCGGGTTAGATTCCCCAGGATGTATTGAGTTCTTGCGGGTTAGATTCCCCAAGGGCGATTGAATGTTTCCTGCGAAAAATATTGGTTATGAGGATTGCGGTCACAAGAGCCCTGGTGAATGGTGAACTATAAAAGAAACGAAAAATATTTTGAGAAATGATACTATTGATATTGGCTGCGGCCGCCGGATCACCGGCTAAATGATACTTATGAAATTGGCTGAGGCCGCCGGATCACCGGCTAAATGATATATTGTTGAGATGATGGCGTAACGGGAAATATATTAAAAAGCTTAGATTTTATGAAATTGGCTGCGGCCGCCGGATTGCCGGCTATACAAAATATCGAGAAATGTTTTTATAAAATTTAATTAAAGGCTTTGAAACCCCTAACCCATGCTATGTGTTAACTTACTCAGCGCGTTTTTGCTGACCCAAACCATATATCTCCTTTTTCTTACAGAATACGAAGAATATGCATCGTCATATGCATACATGGGCACATTAGGGGAAATCTTTATTTTAAATCCCTGCATTAAATTACGACTTGCATGAACGGGCCTGTTTAACCCGTGTTTTGGCCATGTTGGCCCTATATTTAAATTCCGCTGCAACTTTGATGTATTATCTTTAAATTATATATGAATGGGCTGTTTGAATATTTTTAAATCCTGAAAAACCATAGCCTTGCATCTCTTTAGTGAGCTCGGAGAAACCGTGTCTTGCTAGGGAGGTGTGGCGGTGGCATCCCGGCCTGGGTTACCAAAACCGGGGTGTTACAGTTGTGGTGGAGGTAAGAAATTTCCTCAGACCACATTGAATCGAGAAATGGCATCGGACTGATTTCCATCAGTCCCCGTAAGTCGTGTATTACATGCAAACGGCGGAGGATTCACATCAGTCCCCGTAAGTCGTGTAACACAGGCAAACGGCAGAGGTGGCAGCAGCGACCCAAAACTTGGACCCAACCCCGTAACAATGCGCGCTCAAAAATTCATAGGACATTGAGAATAATTGCAAGTATTGTAAAGCACAGTAAAATGACATACCAATAATCCAAAAGCAGTAGGGAGCTATAAGCATAAATTTAAAAGTAATAAAAATGGTTTTCTTGAATTTTATGCTTACGCTAAATAATTTTTGGGCTTACTCCAAAGAGTAAAAATCTACTTACAGTCACCGAAGATGGAATGGGTGGGTCACACGCAGAGGCTACGAGCAGATAATCCTCTTCAGCTACTTGACTAAGAAAAATACTCTAATATTAATTTTTGTACTATAATGGTTCTCTTACTAAAATAATAACTAAAATTCTTAACTTAAACAGATCTTACCGGGAATACTCCTATAAGAACGATTTGCTAATGATATACCGGTGGAACTAAGAAACACCCTCTGGAACAAGCCGAACTGTCAAGACCTTGTTGATTTATCTAATTTGGAACTCTAATAGTTGCTTGCTTAAAATTATTAAATGCTGGGCATTGGGCTTGTATTTATAGGGCAAGAGGATTAGCTGTGTTGCCCGGTCCAACAATAGAACAGCTCTAAACCCACAATGCTTTCAAAAATCCACCAAACATCCATTAATTTCCATCCATTTAATTCAATCAATCAATCAATTCTTATTTCCCCTCTCCCCCACCACTCACGCCATCACCCACCTTTTCTTCTTTCTTCTCCCTTGCTGCAAACTCCATTCCCTTTTCTCTTCAATCACCATCCAATTCAGATTTTTAGCCTACTAATCAAAAATACTCAAGAGGCACAAAGGATTTAAGGAAGGTTGTTGGGCAAAAGGGAAGCTTGGTTACTTCTGTCATACCCCCTAATTTTTCGTGCATTTTTGTAAACTTTTGAACTACGTTATGGCTTGATCCCTTTACCGGGTACGTAGGCAGCTTAGAAGTTTTAATTCTAAGTTCAGTCACAACATAATAAAACAAACACAAGACCTTAGCACGAGACGAGAAAAGCCGAAACACAACTTCGAGGACGAAGTTGATTCTTAAGGAGGGTAGACTGTAATACCCGAGAATTTTCTAACATAAAATAAAACAATAATTAAATAAATAATAAATAAAATAAATACTATAAGTAAATAAATAAATCCAGCAGATAAAAGAAATAAATAAAGATAAGAAAATGAGAAATGAGATTTTTACTTAAAAAGGAATTAAAGAAATTTAATTAAACAAAAGGATGGATAAATGGAACACCAACACCCGACACTAATGAACTCGAGTATTCGAGTTCAAAACATCCAATTAGACTGAGAATAAAATTAGAGAGAAAGTATGAACCCGAATATACCCCGGAAACCGGAATTCGGGAGCATAGAGGGATAGAAACCCGAAAGAGAGGCGGAAACGCACGACGGATCGCACGACCCGCCCGGACCGAAGTCCAGGCGAAGCCGGCGCGGTGGCCGCGCGGTGGAAGGGCTTCAGCGCGCCACGACCGCGCCACCACACAGATTCGTTTGTTGCGTGAATCTCTCACCCGAACGCGGATTTTTCGACTTTCGGTTGAACACCTCTCGACTCCAGAGTTCTAGGTCGGCCGTGGACGCCCTAGGGACTTAGAATTCTATAAATAAGCCCCTTGGGAGCCCCGAACAAGTTTACGAAACCCTAAAGCATTCTATACGCTCGAAACCCTAAATCCGGAGTCGTCGGAGGCACGAAACCAAGACGAACGCTGTTGGACGAGTTCTCTACAGATCTCCATAGTCGTGGTAAGTCTCGGTCCAATCTTTATTCAATAAACGATTCGAAAACGAATCCTAATCATCTCCTTTTTCTTTCTACACCCCCGTATCGAATCTAGATCGTAGAACCCGACGAACGGAGAGGAGAAACGGTGATCTGGAAGCCACGCCTCCGAATTGGACATTCCCGACGTTCATAGATACTGTAAGTTAACCTTACATGGTTTTGGGAGATTTTAAAACATTCGAAACCTAAAAGATTTGACAAGAATCATAAATCTGTCCACTTTTGTTTTCCTACCGACGCAACAGAATTGTTGAATTTTTCCGACCTTTAAAACGAACTCAAACGGAAAAACTTAAAACACGAAAAACGTTCCTAAGACTTAGACCTAGCTACTGTAAAAATTTGAGAATTTTTGGAGTTGATTTGATAGGTGAAAACCCGTTGAAACCGAACTGTTTGATTTTAGATCTTGAAATCTTGGACAGAACTTAGGAATGATCTTGATCACGTTTTTGACATAGGATCTAGGCTGTTTTAGATCTTTGGCCGAACATGAAAGTTGTAAATAAATGTCTCAAGATGATCCCTGTCAAATTTCATTAAATTTGGAGTTGAATTGATATGGTAGATTGTGAAATTTGTAAACTGTGGCACTTTGAACTCGGACAGATTTCTTGATATGCGAAAATTGGCGATTTTAACCTACTTAGGTATCTCGGATTGAAAAAGTTAAAACACGAAAGTTGTAGATCTTGATGTTTCCGAGTCAGATATGAAATTTTGGAATTTTTGGAATTAAATCTGATTTTAGACGAATTTTGGAGTAAACTGTGATTTACCGAAACGAAATTTTGAAATCTTGTCGAAACATGGAATTAACCTTTAGGGTTGAAACGAATTGAGATATTGTTTCTAAATGAATACAATGGAAGTCAGATTTTAAAAAAAAAAAAAAAAAACTAAATCCCCTTACAAACTTGATAAATTAAAATTAGGGGTGAGTGCTCTGCAGGGTGCCCCTTAACGATTCACTTCGTGCCGTAATGGACGATGGTGACCCCGCGCGCTATACTTGAAATGTGATATTGCCAAAACGGCGAAACTTAGAGCCTACACTCTCGTGAATATCCGTATGGGTTTCCCGAGGCTCCGGAGTGGTACTGGGTATGGCTGATACGGCTGCGGCCGCCGGGCTACCGGCTAAACTTGTTGACATCGCGATTTTTATCGTGAAACTTTGAGATACCAAATCGGGAATGTAATGGGGATCCTAAATGAAATTAAACTAGACTAAATGATATTGTTGTCAAATTAAATTATTTAAATGCTTTATTTAAATTATGGCTATTATCTTGAACCATGTGATATGTGTTATTAAATAGAGCCTGAGATAGATTGTGCTATATGATATGGATTATATGAAATCAAATATTATGTTATTATCATGCTTTTGTTAAATTATTAAAGTTATGGCTTTTAAACCCTACGATCATGCATGTGTTAACTTACTCAGCAATTTTGCTGATCAAAACCGTTTTTATTCCTTTCTTTACAGAATATGTGGAATGAGCATGTGTGAGCACGAATCATGCATGGGATTTTGGGAACTGTTATTTTGCTTTTAAATTTCGTACGTAGACTATATTATGAACGGGCCTGTTTAACCCGTGTTTTGGCCATGTCGGCCCTATTTAAATTTTCCGCTGCGATACTGTACTAAACTAAATATTTCCGCTGCGCTATGCTATTATTATTTTCGATTTATATTGTATGGGCTATTTTGAATGCTTTAAATATTTTAAACACTGCAATACCTAGCCTTGCATCTCTTTAGTAAGCTCGGAGGAACCGTGTCTTACTAGGGAGATGTGGCGGTGACATCCCGACCTGGGTTACCAAAAACCGGGGTGTTACAAGTTGGTATCAGAGCCCGGCTATTTTTAAATTATTATTTTTAAACCATTACTATTTTTAAACTATTATTTTTAAACCATTATTATTTTTAAGCTATTATTAATATTTTGACATATTTTAAATTTTAAATTTTTATTTCCATGGAGAAATTTTATTTTAAAACCCATGGGAAAAAAAATATATGGGTATTAAATTATTATTGGGGGGAAATATCATTTGCATATGCATGTTGCATCTCTGCTATGAACTTAGCATCTTGGCGAAACTTGAACTTAGAATCTTTGCGAAACTTGAACTTAGAATCTTTGCGAAACTTGAACTTAGCATCTTGGCGAAACTTGAACTTAGAATCTTGGAAACTCGAACCTAGAATCCTGGCGAATATTAACTTAGATCTCTTGCTTGCGCTAGATGGCTAGTCAGGACATGATGCAGTTGATGATCAAGATGATGAACGCTCACCTTGACACCCAACAAACCATACAACAAATGAAAAATCGTATAGCTCACTTGGAGGCAAATCTGCACCAAATGGGAGACTTAAGGGAAGCTGACCTCCAGCACTTCCTGAACTTGAGAGCCGCTGATCAAGATCGCATAAAAGACTTAGAAACTCAAGTGCAAAGACTCACCGAACGAAGCGATGCTGTGATAGATAGAGTTGAGGATCTAGGGTCGGACCTGCTCGACCTCACTGATATAGTAGTACCATATAGCCCTGTGGAAGACCACTTGATGGGACCACGAAGCCCAACACCCCCAGTAGAGAGCCCATCCGGCCTTATCCATGGACGCTACGGGACCCTTGGGCTCTGGCCCCACATGGTCCGCCCATCGCCAAACCCGAGCCCCGTGGAGAACCATCTGGAGGGGACACCGGACCCAGTTCCGGAAGCTGTCGATCCACCATCCCCAGTGTTTCACGGACCTTTGGGCACCGGCCAGGTCTCTGATGAGGATGATCCTATGGAAGACCCCGCTACTCTGCCAGAGGACGCGGAGATCTTTTAGATACTTTATCCTAGATAGTATATTTATTTTGCGCATCCTATTACTTGTATTAAATTTCTTTTAAAGGAATAAAATGCAAGTTGAGTTTTTTTATGGAATTCTTCAGCCAGAAAATCATTAAAAAAAAAAAAAAAGAAAAAAAAAAAGAGGGAGAGAACTGGAACAGTTTCATCGCAATTTCTCTAAATGACAACAGTCAAAACAGTCGATAAGGATACAACGGGAACATAAACTACGAAACAAAACACATCAATGATCATCCTCGTACAGTCCATAAGAAAACAACTAAATAAAACACTACTACAGCAAGCCCAGATGGAAACGCAGAAACAAAGGATCACTGGTCGGGAGGCGGGAACTGACGACGCATATACTCGTCCATCTGACGCATGTAGGCATACATATCGGTCATGGAGGCGTGCTGCTCCAGCTGTCTCGTAGTGATCGTATCCATGCGGGCCTGGTACAGGTCCATCCTGGCATCCAGAGCGTCGTAGCGAGCCTGCCCGGCTGCAAACCCAGCATCCATACGAGCGAACCCCGCATCCATACTAAGCTGCATACCCTGCAGCATCTGAACTATCTGCGGCATCTCCGCACCCTGCTGGGGAACCTCGGGAGGCGGAGGTGGCTGCTCAGGAGGAACAACTAAAATCAAACCATCACCGTTGGGCTCCGGGCGAAGGACAGCCGGAGGAGCCCCACGTCGAAGAGCACTGCGTCGAGGGGCGTAGCTAGGGATACGGTAATAGCCGCCAGCGGATAGCTCGTAAGGATCCGTCTCTGGTGACGTACGGATCCCCTGAGCCGCACACATGCCGCAAATAAGATGAACATGGGTAATCACCCTGCTCCCTCGTCCTCGGCGCATACCCCTCAGGTTGTCCGCGATACAAGCCCCAACATTCACCCTACCACCCCGGGCGAGAAAGCAGATGGTCTCATAGACGTGGTCGATAACAATGTGGCTCCGGGTGATCGGCCGGACACGGCCTAACCATATCTGAGCTAGCTCGCGCCACGGAGAGTCCATCGTCGTCAACCTCAGCTCGTGATCATGCTCGAGCAGAGGAGCCGTCAAGGTGCATAAAACGCCCCACGCAGGCGGGGGTATACGACCCTCGGGCTGTGGCCGGAACACGCCGTCGTCAGGAAGGCCAAAGTAGACGTTGATCGCCCGAGCGCTGAAATCTAGATGGCGACCCCGAACCCAGACTTGAGACAAGTCACTGTTCTCCCCGAGACCGCCAATGTTGGCAATGACCTCCATAGCTAAGTACCCAGAAGCGACGCCCTCGGGATGGCGTGCAAGCCCAGTCCACTGAAGAAGATCCAAAACTGGACTGACCCTGTCGTCGTCCATATGGCGAGGATATATGCCTCTCTCCGGGACATAAGACCTGTTTCGACGAAGCTCGTCGAAGTAGAACTCCTGAGAGGCCATAGTAGCGAACCGATACCTGTCGTGTCGACGGGGACGCACCTCGTCGGGGAGACCCCTGAGCTTAGGGGCCCGCTGCTCCTCGTCCTCCTCGGACTCGCTCTCGTCAAAATCAGACATCGCCGGAGCGGCAGTGCTAGGACCAGCCTCATCGCGCTGAGCAACTCGTCTCCTGGTCCTCGGGGGACACATGAGTGACGCCAAAACAATCCACAGAAAAGGCAGCATCCTGCAAATATCAAACCAATACCAAATGTGAGGATAAATCCCACACGGCGATTATACGAAGCATAATCTAGAAAACACGGGAACATGAAGTGGGAGCCCTAACACGAGCAATCAAGAGGATAACCAAACCAAGACTATGTCTAGAAAAGTCCCAAAACCCCCTTGGGACATTTCGTCGAACACGTTGAGTGCGCGATAAATCAAGACCAAAGTTTACTTGTAAACACATGGGGAACGTCCCCAACACAAACCAATGGCTTAGACAATAACTTATCATCATAATAGGGCACAAAGTGACGACAACGAACTCATCCGCATACCCACAATACCAATACAAATCGGGAAAGGCGTGCCTTCCTTAAAATATGGAATCTAGTAAAACTTCCTCAAACTAGGCATGCATTGTGGCACAAATACTTCCTAATCAACAAAAATAACACCAAGTATCGCCTAAACTCGCTAATTGCATAAATTAAGTCTAAAAACAACAAACCCCCAATTCTTGTCTCTAAACCCTAATTTTGAAATTCGCCCAAAGATTAAGGCTAATCAAGACATAAAATTTGAAATTGACAAGTAGAAGTAGTAGATGCATACCTTGCAAAGGAAAATCGAAGCCGGGAATGAGAGAATCGGGGGATGAGAGAACGAATTTGAGAGGAAACTAGAAGAAGCCTCGGAAGTGGAAATGGGGCGGAATGGCTCGCGCTCCGCGCGAGCCCTTTTACTCGAACTTCGACGGCCGCGCGGTCGCCGCGCGCCACCGCGCGGGCACCGCGCGAGCCTCACAGTTTGTTTTTTTTTTATTTTTTTTTTCTTTTCCTGCTGTTTACTCGACGAGCTATACGGCAAGCTTTCGAAATGTGACTTCTGGCTGAAAGAAGTGGCATTCCTCGGACACATAGTATCCGCTGATGGAGTATCAGTGGATCTGGCAAAAGTTTCTGCCGTGACGGAGTGGGCAACTCCGAAAAGTCCAACGGAAATAAGGAGTTTCCTTGGATTAGCCGGATACTATAGACGATTCGTGAAGGACTTTTCAAGGATTGCACGTCCTTTGACCCAGCTACTTAAGAAAGGAGCAAAATACGAGTGGACCGAAGCATGTGAGACATCGTTTCAAGAGCTGAAGAAACGACTCACAACCACACCCGTATTAACATTACCATCAGAGAATGGTGACTTCGAAGTATATAGCGATGCTTCGAAGGAAGGTTTAGGTTGTGTTTTGATGCAAGACTCGAGAGTCGTAGCCTATGCATCACGCCAATTAAAACCTCACGAGGAAAATTATCCGACACATGACCTGGAGTTGGCAGCGGTCGTTTTCGCTCTAAAGATATGGAGACATTATCTTTATGGGCGGAAGTGTCGAATGTTCACCGACCACAAGAGCTTGAAATATATATTCACTCAGAAGGAGTTGAATCTGAGACAGCGAAGGTGGTTGGAACTTATTAAAGACTACGATTTAGAGATAGCATACCACGAGGGGAAGGCGAATGTGGTAGCCGATGCCCTAAGTCGGAAAACCCAACACGTGACAAACTCGTTGGTAATTCCGCCGGCATTGTACATGGATTTGGCAAGATTGGAGTTAGAACTTGTGCATCCTGGCACAGTGAGAGAAACGGTCAATGCCATGGTCGTAGAAACTCCAATATTGGACGAGATTCGACTCGCTCAACCGGGCGATCCGAAACTCGAGAAGATAAAAGGGTATATTGCCGAAGGAAAGGCAATAGGATTTGCTGTCCACGAGGATGGAAGCATCCGTTTTAAAGGTAGATGGTGTGTACCTCTTGAATGTGCCAAGTTGAAGCAAAGGTTGATGGAGGAAGGGCACAACACGCCATATTCCGTACATCCCGGAGGTGACAAACTATACAAAGATCTGAAGAAGATCTATTGGTGGCCGGGAATGAAGAAGGAAGTGGCAAATTTCGTAGCAAGATGTCTCACCTGCCAAAAGGTTAAGGCAGTGCGACATAAACCCTTAGGATTGATGCAACCACTAGAGATTCCAAGTTGGAAGTGGGATAGCATCTCAATGGACTTTGTCTCGGGATTACCCCGATCACCTAAAGGCATGAACAAGATTTGGGTGATTGTGGATAGGCTAACGAAGACAGCCATATTTATCCCAATGAAAGACACGTGGACTATGGACCAATTGGCCCGAGCCTACATTGATAATGTGGTACGACGACATGGAGTACCACATGATATCATTTCCGATAGAGACAGTAGATTTGTCTCTCATTTCTGGATGGAGTTACAAAAAGCTCTCGGTACTCAAATCAAAATGAGCACCGCATTCCACCCGATGACGGATGGACAAACCGAGAGAACAATCCAAACACTAGAAGACATGCTGAGAGCATGCGTGTTGGAATTCAAAGGAAATTGGGAATCTCATTTACCCTTGATTGAGTTTTCCTATAATAATAGTTACCATGCGAGTATCGGCATGGCACCTTTCGAGGCATTGTATGGACGAAAGTGCCGAAGCCCTTTGAGCTGGGAAGAAAACGATAAGTCCGTGGTAGTGGGACCACAACTTATCGAAGACATGGCTCAACAAATCAAAGTGATCCAAGGGAAGATGAAAGCCGCTCAAGACCGTCAAAAGAGTTATGCCGACGTGAGACGACGAGACCTAGAATTTCAAGTGGGAGATAGGGTCATGCTAAAGATATCACCCATGAAGGGGGTGATGCGCTTTGGCAAACGAGGGAAGTTAAGGCCGCGATACATAGGACCTTACGAAATTCTAGAACGAGTCGGAACTCTAGCCTACCGATTGGCTTTACCGCCACACTTAGATAGAGTTCATAATGTCTTCCATGTCTCACAACTAAAGAAGTATGTGCCGGACCCGACACATGTACTTCAACCAGAGATAATTGAGCTCGATGAAGATTTGACTTACGAAGAAGTCCCAGTGCGTATTCTCGATACTAAGGAACGAGTAACGAGGAACAAAACCATCAAAATGATCAAGGTTCTTTGGTCAAACCACGAAAGTGAGACGGCAACTTGGGAAGTAGAATCCGATATGAGGGAACGATACCCGACATTGTTCCAAACCGATACCGACACAGTTATGGGGACATAACTGCAATCTTAAGGGGGAGAGGATGTCATACCCCCTAATTTTTCGTGCATTTTTGTAAACTTTTGAACTACATTATGGCTTGATCCCTTTACCGGGTACGTAGGCAGCTTAGAAGTTTTAATTCTAAGTTCAGTCACAACATAATAAAACAAACACAAGACCTTAGCACGAGACGAGAAAAGCCGAAACACAACTTCGAGGACGAAGTTGATTCTTAAGGAGGGTAGACTGTAATACCCGAGAATTTTCTAACATAAAATAAAACAATAATTAAATAAATAATAAATAAAATAAATACTATAAGTAAATAAATAAATCCAGCAGATAAAAGAAATAAATAAAGATAAGAAAATGAGAAATGAGATTTTTACTTAAAAAGGAATTAAAGAAATTTAATTAAACAAAAGGATGGATAAATGGAACACCAACACCCGACACTAATGAACTCGAGTATTCGAGTTCAAAACATCCAATTAGACTGAGAATAAAATTAGAGAGAAAGTATGAACCCGAATATACCCCGGAAACCGGAATTCGGGAGCATAGAGGGATAGAAACCCGAAAGAGAGGCGGAAACGCACGACGGATCGCACGACCCGCCCGGACCGAAGTCCAGGCGAAGCCGGCGCGGTGGCCGCGCGGTGGAAGGGCTTCAGCGCGCCACGACCGCGCCACCACACAGATTCGTTTGTTGCGTGAATCTCTCACCCGAACGTGGATTTTTCGACTTTCGGTTGAACGCCTCTCGACTCCAGAGTTCTAGGTCGGCCGTGGACGCCCTAGGGACTTAGAATTCTATAAATAAGCCCCTTGGGAGCCCCGAACAAGTTTACGAAACCCTAAAGCATTCTATACGCTCGAAACCCTAAATCCGGAGTCGTCGGAGGCACGAAACCAAGACGAACGCTGTTGGACGAGTTCTCTACAGATCTCCATAGTCGTGGTAAGTCTCGGTCCAATCTTTATTCAATAAACGATTCGAAAACGAATCCTAATCATCTCCTTTTTCTTTCTACACCCCCGTATCGAATCTAGATCGTAGAACCCGACGAACGGAGAGGAGAAACGGTGATCTGGAAGCCACGCCTCCGAATTGGACATTCCCGACGTTCATAGATACTGTAAGTTAACCTTACATGGTTTTGGGAGATTTTAAAACATTCGAAACCTAAAAGATTTGACAAGAATCATAAATCTGTCCACTTTTGTTTTCCTACCGACGCAACAGAATTGTTGAATTTTTCCGACCTTTAAAACGAACTCAAACGGAAAAACTTAAAACATGAAAAACGTTCCTAAGACTTAGACCTAGATACTGTAAAAATTTGAGAATTTTTGGAGTTGATTTGATAGGTGAAAACCCGTTGAAACCGAACTGTTTGATTTTAGATCTTGAAATCTTGGACAGAACTTAGGAATGATCTTGATCACGTTTTTGACATAGGATCTAGGCTGTTTTAGATCTTTGGCCGAACATGAAAGTTGTAAATAAATGTCTCAAGATGATCCCTGTCAAATTTCATTAAATTTGGAGTTGAATTGATATGGTAGATTGTGAAATTTGTAAACTGTGGCACTTTGAACTCGGACAGATTTCTTGATATGCGAAAATTGGCGATTTTAACCTACTTAGGTATCTCGGATTGAAAAAGTTAAAACACGAAAGTTGTAGATCTTGATGTTTCCGAGTCAGATATGAAATTTTGGAATTTTTGGAATTAAATCTGATTTTAGACGAATTTTGGAGTAAACTGTGATTTACCGAAACGAAATTTTGAAATCTTGTCGAAACATGGAATTAACCTTTAGGGTTGAAACGAATTGAGATATTGTTTCTAAATGAATACAATGGAAGTCAGATTTAAAAAAAAAAAAAAAAACTAAATCCCCTTACAAACTTGATAAATTAAAATTAGGGGTGAGTGCTCTGCAGGGTGCCCCCTAACGATTCACTTCGTGCCGTAATGGACGATGGTGACCCCGCGCGCTATACTTGAAATGTGATATTGCCAAAACGGCGAAACTTAGAGCCTACACTCTCGTGAATATCCGTATGGGTTTCCCGAGGCTCCGGAGTGGTACTGGGTATGGCTGATACGGCTGCGGCCGCCGGGCTACCGGCTAAACTTGTTGACATCGCGATTTTTATCGTGAAACTTTGAGATACCAAATCGGGAATGTAATGGGGATCCTAAATGAAATTAAACTAGACTAAATGATATTGTTGTCAAATTAAATTATTTAAATGCTTTATTTAAATTATGGCTATTATCTTGAACCATGTGATATGTGTTATTAAATAGAGCCTGAGATAGATTGTGCTATATGATATGGATTATATGAAATCAAATATTATGTTATTATCATGCTTTTGTTAAATTATTAAAGTTATGGCTTTTAAACCCTACGATCATGCATGTGTTAACTTACTCAGCAATTTTGCTGATCAAAACCGTTTTTATTCCTTTCTTTACAGAATATGTGGAATGAGCATGTGTGAGCACGAATCATGCATGGGATTTTGGGAACTGTTATTTTGCTTTTAAATTTCGTACGTAGACTATATTATGAACGGGCCTGTTTAACCCGTGTTTTGGCCATGTCGGCCCTATTTAAATTTTCCGCTGCGATACTGTACTAAACTAAATATTTCCGCTGCGCTATGCTATTATTATTTTCGATTTATATTGTATGGGCTATTTTGAATGCTTTAAATATTTTAAACACTGCAATACCTAGCCTTGCATCTCTTTAGTAAGCTCGGAGGAACCGTGTCTTACTAGGGAGATGTGGCGGTGACATCCCGACCTGGGTTACCAAAAACCGGGGTGTTACAACTTCCCTGCTTCTCCTCTTCTCCTTTCTATTTTTTTTTTAATTTTTATTTGTTTGTGAATCTGTGTGGATGAGGGGTGGTCGGTAGTGGTGGAGATGGCGGCGGCGTGGGCTAGTGGTGGCGGAGGCGGGCGGTGGCGACAGCAACTCGGCCGCGTAGCAGCTTCTCCATTCTTTTTTTGGTTTATGTCTTCGATTTGTGGTTGGTTGGAGTGCCGGATTTGTTGTGGGGCGTGGCCGGAGGATGACGGCGGATCTATGGTGGTGAAATTGGGGATGAGATGGACGGAAATGGGGGTTGGATTGGCGGAAGAGGCCGCGGGTGGCGGAGGAACGGCCGGAAAGAGGCCGGAGGTGGTGGCCGGCGGTTCGCCGGCGGCTCGTCGCCG
This sequence comes from Hygrophila difformis, assembly GCA_030278955.1. Taxonomy (NCBI): domain Eukaryota; kingdom Viridiplantae; phylum Streptophyta; class Magnoliopsida; order Lamiales; family Acanthaceae; genus Hygrophila; species Hygrophila difformis. Next base: position 32,309,737 of record JAOANR010000005.1, on the reverse strand, counting down.
GCGGTGGCTGCGCCGGAGGGCGGCAGGGGGATTAGGTTTAGGGTTAGGGTTTACTGTTTAGTTGGGGGGTTGGGCTCTCAAGTTGGGTTTGTTTTGGGCTTCTGTAATCATTAATTGGGCCTGATCATTCTTTTTATTTTGCTTAATGGACTACATAGTAATTGGCCCAAACACCTAATACTTGACTTAATTTATTAATTTGTGGATTTAATAATTCCTATAGTCTGACCTTAATTATCTTGGATTATGGACCTAATAATCCTTTAAAACTCATAATCTTATTAATCGAATTGATTTAATGGACTTGAATCAATTATTAGTTGTCACCGTTAGCCAAGTAGTCCAAAACTCTCGATTCCCCAAACTCGGGACAACTGCTATTTAATAACCCGACGATGGGTTAAGTATTTAATTATAAGAAATTAATCAAGCTCAAATGTCCATATCATTTAATCCACTAGATTTCGTGAGCTTGAATCTTCTTCTAATCGATACCGTTAGTCGAATAATTTGAGACTCTATTTTCTCCAATTCGGAACCGTCGCTAATTAAAAGTCGGACAATTTTTAATAATTAAACGGGTATAGCATTTTAATTTAATTGTAAGAAATAATTAACCAATTAATTTAGGTTATGGTTTTAATTGGTCTAATTGGTAATCTCACACTTATAATTTAATTTGTTGGGCTTAGACCCCCTTAATAACATAATCCCAAAATCCATATCAATTTATTGTTAAGTCTTGTAAATTTCAATTATACGGACTTGTCCCTATAATTTAATTCATGTTTAAATTTATTTACTCCGATGCTCAAGAATAACTTATAGTAGAATTTTGGGATAGGTATGATTTGCCCGAAATTATTTTCACACTATTTGTCTTTAATTATCCTTAATCTCAAACCCAAATACTAAGCTTTTAATTAAATTTGTAGTTTTAATTGCATGATATAGTTTTGTTGACTTACCTATTTAAATTACCTAATAGTGGGTCTTTTTATCAAAATAGTCCAAATCTAATAATATTTGGTCCGATCGCTTATAAACAAATCAATGGACTTAAATTAATTTGATCCATTAGCAAAATAGTCCAAGTCTTGGGGTTTTGTAATTGAGCAATTAGTTTAGTGAGGATCTGGCTGTTCAGGAATTCCATAATCAAAGTGACTAAGTATTTTAAATTAAATTATGGTGATTATTTCTTCCTCTTAACTCATATCCAATACTTTTTTATTTCAAAACTTATAATAACTCATTTTTATCAAATAGTTTGCAACTTACTAGGGTGCAGACTAAATTAATTCAAGTTGGTATTTTAAAGATGTAGTAAGCTACCCCTTTTATAATAAAATTGGACATTTTTTCATAAATTCATCAGCTCATTATTCGCATCAGCTTAATTAAGTCTCACTCGTAGTTAAATAACTTTTCGAATTCGCTACCGATGATATACTTTTAAATGTAACTAATTATTTTAAATTACTACTAAATGTCATGACTAATTATATGAATTTACATAAATCGTACTGAAACTCGATACTGGTAAGTTAATTTAATGGTCCTGTAAAAGTTTTCAATTCCTTAAAAGTAATCTACTAAGATTGACCCAATTAAATTCACGCTTCAAAAATATCATTTTTTTATTCCTCAAAAATTTTAATTTATGAAAAATTTTGAATATCTATTTATTAAAATTTAAATTTCTATTTAATAATTTTATGGGGTGTTATAGTCTACCCTCCTTAAAATAAGGCTTCGCCCTCGAAGCCTCTCGACAAATCCTAAAGTAATTCACATTTAGATATATATCTGCTAAAATTATATTTTATAGAAACCCTTTCATCATGTTATCTATTAATTATAATTTCCTTCCGTCAGCCTCGGACATTTATCCTTGATACCCGCTTAATCTCTTTTAGAATATATTCTTGTTGCGAGAATCGTCCAATTTAATTCCGTTGATGTTCCTAAATGATTTAGTATGTTGGTCAAATATAGGTTGGTTCATTTTTCTTTCGACGTTTTCATGTCGGAGTATGCTAGCGGCTCCATGCTTCATTCCTTTCTTAGAAAGATAAAAATAGTCTATCTCATATTACTCATCCTTAATTACTCGTATCTTATTACTTCTCAAAAGGCATTTGGGATAAGTTTTGGACAAAAGTTTCGTTGGTTATGCTTATTTTATTAAGAGCTTCCAATAACCTAGTTAAATTGATAGGCTTCCTTGGAGTACATCATCAATCCTTAACAAAGCCCACTCTTCTTGTTCGTAAGGTGTCGCCCTTAGGAAAATTTATTTATTACCTATGAACTATGTGGTCACTCTTTTTTGGTATTTGATCCTTTATTCATTATACTTCGAGTGTTTTCTAATTTCAAAAGTAGTGCGGTGAGTTCCTCGGGCTCAACCTGAGGTAGATAAAATTTAAATCATTTGGAAAATCCCACTCCGTTCATCCTTAATCCGGACATATTTACGCCTAACATCAACCACTAGTCGTCTTAGTCGTGCCCAAGAGAGTCTTATTTCCAAATCCGTGTCTCTTAAATTTCCAAATGCTAGTTAATTATCCTTTTTGGAACCCGACCAAGGGTCACATGAAAGTCGGTTAAGTTCAATTGCTTGGCTTATGAAATTTATAATAAATATCCTCCTTACTATTTATTCTTGCTAGTCCTTCTTTAATAGGTCCTCTTAATCTATAATCCTTGTTGGCAAGATGTTGTTCACAGGAAAATTATTTATCCTTGTCAAAACTCTTGGTGGTTCTTTCTTGGTACTTGGTCCACAAATATTTATTACACTTTGAGCGTCCTTAACTTAAAAATATTATGACGAGCTCATCGGGCTCAGCATAAGATAGATAGATTTCAAATTCTTTGGGAATCTAACTCGTCTTACTTTAATCGGAAGTATTCTCGTCTAGGGTTAAACATTAATCATCTTAATGTATGCACATAGGAATCTTCCAAGTTCCCATCGCTTGGAATCTCCAAATGTTCATTAAATATCTTTTATGGTTATCCGACCAAAGACATGTCCAATTTTTCATACGGCTCCGAAAAAGGAATGTATTGCATTATATAATAGTAGATTAAGTTCAAAAATTCAGCCTACGAACTTTATAGTAAGTGTCCATCTTACTATACTTCCTTGTTAGATATTTTATTTACCAAGGAAAATTATTTCAATGATAGGATTTTACGATTGTCTTGCTTGGTGGGTTATCACCGAATTAGTAGTAACTTCGCAACTAAGGATTGTCTCCCATAATTATGAAATTTAAAAATTTATTGGGTGTACTAAATCCTTGTCCTCGATTATGAACTTTATCCTTGACAATCCATGGTCTCTTTTAAAAATAGGGAGAAGATGAACGGTATATAGGTTCTTGTATCATTTCCAAGTGATAACTGCTTAAATAGCATAGTTACGGCTCCTATCGAGGGAGATAAAAATTAAACGAAGTAATTTCGACAACTCCAATGCTTGTGAGAAATTTCTTGTTATAAAGCCAGCAACTCAATCAAGCCTTAGGTAGTAGGTCCTAACAAAGATTAGATTCCAAGTTTGTCGAGCTAAAGGAGTAGGATAAATGTTTGAGGTTATCCTTTAAGCTCATGGTTTAGGGCATTTTGTTTCATTCCAAATAAATATCCATCTTTCCTTGCCAAATAGACGTATGAATTTAAGGAAAAATTCGTAAACGTTTTATAAAACTCGTTGTGAGCTTAAAATCCTTCGGTGCAATTCCATGACACCCGCGTCTTATCTTTAAGACATATATAATTAGAAAAATTCTTAGTTCCAATCATTCGCACGATTATCGTGTTAACGCTTAAATCGGGCTCTTATAGTCTAAGGCAAAACCTTATTTGACTAAGGCAAGACTTTGCATAACACTAAGGTCATCGCATATGTAGGCATCATCCTACGTAATTAGTTAACTGAAGCTGAGAAGCTAAGAAAAACTAGTACAATACTAGTAGATTATCCAAATCACGTCTAAAGGTAGATTCTAAGGCAATACTTAGCAAAACAATCATAAGATATCGGAGAGAGACACTAGCTCGGAGTCCGATACATTGGAAAATCCTTATCAAGAATTACATAATAATCCAAAATTCTGCTCGTGCCTATATGCATATGTGTGTGTCCCCTTCCCAAAATTTAACTTTAAAAATACTTGGCATAGTCTTTTCAAAATATTTCGTGCAAAAATTTCAATAATTTAAATGCACTACTTCTTAGAGCAAAAATGGCTCTTCAAAAATATTTCTCGTGCAAAAATTGCAATAATTTATATGCACTAATCCGAATACTTTCAAATACTTTTCGTGTAAAATTTTAATAATTTAAATACACGACTTGCATAGCCACCTGGCTTTTAAAAAATAATTTTTGGTGCATGAATTTTAAAAATTACAGATGCACAATTTCCAAGAGCAAAATGCTCTGATACCAAACTGTAACACCCCCATTTTCCCTAAGGATGCAGCGGAAGAAAAGAGCGGGAACAATGGGTGGGGTACTACCGCCACGTATTCTGGATTGCCCAAAATACGCTAAGGCTAACATAACTAATTGCAGAAAACTCGGTGTTGAATGTATATGCTAACCACGTTCCGGACAAGCTAGCATATAATTCGCAAGGAAGCTTATATACTGTGAAAAGTATAAAATAAGCTTGATAAAAAGGTTTGGTAGAGCGTAACCAAACGGAGGTCTGCATTCCTCAAAGCGCGCAACAATAATAATGGAATAAATCCATGGAAGTTTTACTTTAAAAGGGGTTGTTTATCTCATATTCCGAAAATAATACTGTTAAACGCGTAATGCATTGTTTAAAACAGTATGGCACCATATTTGCATAAAAGGGATAAAACCCAAATATTCGTTCATACTTCATAAATAATTTTCTATGCCAATTAATATATTATTATCACAAAGGGGGTTTTTTAAAATATACATTTTTACGTGAACAATACCCCAAACCGTTCCCGTGCAAAAGATGCCTTGCAGATCCTAAAACCTGAAAGGAAATGGTGAAAAGTGTAGAGTCAGCGAAAACAATCGCTGAGTAAGTAGACCTTTACTCCCGGAGGAGGTAGGGTTGCAGAAATAATTTAAAAGCCGACAGTTATGGTAATGGTATGCTAAAACGAGAATTAATTTAAGCACAGACAAAATCCATATAAATCTAATCCCGGGAAGAGACAATATGACACTATGCGTTACCAAGAAATAAATTTCTCAGCCAACATGATGTGCAGGTTCCCTGTTGTAGGGCCCAAATCTCACATACATTCAAGGGTTGTGGTGGAGGTAAGAAATTTCCTCAGACCACATTGAATCGAGAAATGGCATCGGGCTGATTTCCATCAGTCCCCGTAAGTCGTGTATTACAGGCAAACGGCGGAGGATTCGCATCAGTCCCCGTAAGTCGTGTAACACAGGCAAACGGCAGAGGTGGCAGCAGCGACCCAAAACTTGGACCCAACCCCGTAACAATGCGCGCTCAAAAATTCATAGGACATTGAGAATAATTGCAAGTATTGTAAAGCACAGTAAAATGACATACCAATAATCCAAAAGCAGTAGGGAGCTATAAGCATAAATTTAAAAGTAATAAAAATGGTTTTCTTGAATTTTATGCTTACGCTAAATAATTTTTGGGCTTACTCCAAAGAGTAAAAATCTACTTACAGTCACCGAAGATTGAATGGGTGGGTCACACGCAGAGGCTACGAGCAGATAATCCTCTTCAGCTACTTGACTAAGAAAAATACTCTAATATTAATTTTTGTACTATAATGGTTCTCTTACTAAAATAATAACTAAAATTCTTAACTTAAACAGATCTTACCGGGAATACTCCTATAAGAACGATTTGCTAATGATATACCGGTGGAACTAAGAAACACCCTCTGGAACAAGCCGAACTGTCAAGACCTTGTTGATTTATCTAATTTGGAACTCTAATAGTTGCTTGCTTAAAATTATTAAATGCTGGGCATTGGGCTTGTATTTATAGGGCAAGAGGATTAGCTGTGTTGCCCGGTCCAACAATAGAACAGCTCTAAACCCACAATGCTTTCAAAAATCCACCAAACATCCATTAATTTCCATCCATTTAATTCAATCAATCAATCAATTCTTATTTCCCCTCTCCCCCACCACTCACGCCATCACCCACCTTTTCTTCTTTCTTCTCCCTTGCTGCAAACTCCATTCCCTTTTCTCTTCAATCACCATCCAATTCAGATTTTTAGCCTACTAATAAAAAATACTCAAGAGGCACAAAGGATTTAAGGAAGGTTGTTGGGCAAAAGGGAAGCTTGGTTACTTCCCTGCTTCTCCTCTTCTCCTTTCTATTTTTTTTTTTAATTTTTATTTGTTTGTGAATCTGTGTGGATGAGGGGTGGTCGGTAGTGGTGGAGATGGCGGCGGCGTGGGCTAGTGGTGGCGGAGGCGGGCGGTGGCGACAGCAACTCGGCCGCGTAGCAGCTTCTCCATTCTTTTTTTGGTTTATGTCTTCGATTTGTGGTTGGTTGGAGTGCCGGATTTGTTGTGGGGCGTGGCCGGAGGATGACGGCGGATCTATGGTGGTGAAATTGGGGATGAGATGGACGGAAATGGGGGTTGGATTGGCGGAAGAGGCCGCGGGTGTCGGAGGAACGGTCGGAAAGAGGCCGGAGGTGGTGGCCGGCGGTTCGCCGGCGGCTCGTCGCTGGCGGTGGCTGCGCCGGAGGGCGGCAGGGGGATTAGGTTTAGGGTTAGGGTTTACTGTTTAGTTGGGGGGTTGGGCTCTCAAGTTGGGTTTGTTTTGGGCTTCTGTAATCATTAATTGGGCCTGATCATTCTTTTTATTTTGCTTAATGGACTACATAGTAATTGGCCCAAACACCTAATACTTGACTTAATTTATTAATTTGTGGATTTAATAATTCCTATAGTCTGACCTTAATTATCTTGGATTATGGACCTAATAATCCTTTAAAACTCATAATCTTATTAATCGAATTGATTTAATGGACTTGAATCAATTATTAGTTGTCACCGTTAGCCAAGTAGTCCAAAACTCTTGATTCCCCAAACTCGGGACAACTGTTATTTAATAACCTGACGATGGGTTAAGTATTTTAATTATAAGAAATTAATCAAGCTCAAATGTCCATATCATTTAATCCACTAGATTTCGTGAGCTTGAATCTTCTTCTAATCGATACCGTTAGTCGAATAATTTGAGACTCTATCTTCTCCAATTCGGAACCGTCGCTAATTAAAAGTCGGACAATTTTTAATAATTAAACGGGTATAGCATTTTAATTTAATTGTAAGAAATAATTAACCAATTAATTTAGGTTATGGTTTTAATTGGTCTAATTGGTAATCTCACACTTATAATTTAATTTGTTGGGCTTAGACCCCCTTAATAACATAATCCCAAAATCCATATCAATTTATTGTTAAGTCTTGTAAATTTCAATTATACGGACTTGTCCCTATAATTTAATTCATGTTTAATTTTATTTACTCCGATGCTCAAGAATAACTTATAGTAGAATTTTGGGATAGGTATGATTTGCCCGAAATTATTGTCACACTATTTGTCTTTAATTATCCTTAATCTCAAACCCAAATACTAAGCTTTTAATTAAATTTGTAGTTTTAATTGCATGATATAGTTTTGTTGACTTACCTATTTAAATTACCTAATAGTGGGTCTTCTTATCAAAATAGTCCAAATCTAATAATATTTGGTCCGATCGCTTATAAACAAATCAATGGACTTAAATTAATTTGATCCATTAGCAAAATAGTCCAAGTCTTGGGGTTTTGTAATTGAGCAATTAGTTTAGTGAGGATCTGGCTGTTCAGGAATTCCATAATCAAAGTGACTAAGTATTTTAAATTAAATTATGGTGATTATTTCTTCCTCTTAACTCATATCCAATACTTTTTTATTTCAAAACTTATAATAACTCATTTTTATCAAATAGTTTGCAACTTACTAGGGTGCAGACTAAATTAATTCAAGTTGGTATTTTAAAGATGTAGTAAGCTACCCCTTTTATAATAAAATTGGACATTTTTTCATAAATTCATCAGCTCATTATTCGCATCAGCTTAATTAAGTCTCACTCGTAGTTAAATAACTTTTCGAATTCGCTACCGAGGATATACTTTTAAATGTAACTAATTATTTTAAATTCCTACTAAATGTCATGACTAATTATATGAATTTAAATAAATCGTACTGAAACTCGATACTGGTAAGTTAATTTAATGGTCCTGTAAAAGTTTTCAATTCCTTAAAAGTAATCTACTAAGATTGACCCAATTAAATTCACGCTTCAAAAATATCATTTTTTTATTCCTCAAAAATTTTAATTTATGAAAAATTTTGAATATCTATTTATTAAAATTTAAATTTCTATTTAATAATTTTATGGGGTGTTATATGTGTTCTTTTGCTTTCCGCAAATTTGTGTGTGTAATCGTGACGACGTGTTAACAACGGACTCTTTGGGACTGTCAATTGGTATCAGAGCCAATCTTCAAACGACTATATGAAGATCAAGGTTCATCATGAGTCGCGAAATATCTCACCTGCGTCCACCGATCTTCGATGGATCGAATTATAGCTATTAGAAATCCAGAATGGAGTGCTACCTCAGGGCTCTTGGAGAGGAAGTCTGGGATGCAGTCGAAGAAGCATCGGAACCACCAACTAGATCATAAGTTCCTGCAACTACAAGCACCACTACATCTACTGAGACAACCACTACCACAACTGCTACAACACCTGCAGTGCCTGTTGTAGCTGAACGATTGGCAAAACAAGGAAACTATGCAGCGATGAATGTAATTAGTGGAGCCATGGAAGAAGCACAACATCGGATGATCAAGAATTGTAAATCTGCCCACGATATGTGGAGATTTCTTGAAATAAGGTTCGAAGGATCTGCGGATGTCAAACTAACACGTCTACACCGAGTTGAATCTCTGTATGATAGATTAGAGATGTCGAATGATGAGAATATTGCAACATATTTTGAAAGGTTTCAAAATATTGTCAATCAGTGCTTAGAACTTGGGATGAATTTCGAAGAACAGAAGCTAGTTCGGAAGATGCTTCGAACTGTAGCGCCCAAATACTCTGGGAAGATCTCTGTTCTTGAAGAAAGTGAGAAGACTAATACGATGACCTTGGAAGAACTTGTAGGAAATCTACAAGACTATGAAATGAATCATCTGGAGCAAAGAGATAAAGCCAAATCGAAGAATATTGCCCTGAAGACTGAGAAGATTGAAATCTCAGATGATGATCTAGATGAGGAAATGTCCTTAATCTCTAAGAGAATGGCAAAAATTCTTCAAGAAAAGAGAGCTCGACAAATTCAAAGGGAAATTTCAGAAGAGTGATTCAAGTGGTGTTGCTACATCCAACAAACACCAGTCCAGAAGTTCCAAGAAGAGTGATGGAGAGGATCTTAAGATCAGAAAACCGAAGGAATCAGAAAAGATTGATAAATTCACTTCCATTGTTTGCTATGAATGTGGAGGGAAAGGACATGTCAAGAAGGAATGTCCTACTGCTAAAAGAAAGGAAGGAAAAGCTTATAAAGCCACTCTTAGTGATGGAGATTCAGATGTTGAGGCAACCGAAGATCAATAGAGTGAATCAGAAGATGTTGTAGCCTTTATGATCCATGACACCAGTACTTCAAAAGGTAAAACAAGTTCAATAGACTATTATACTGATGAAGATGATTTTGTTGATACAGGTGATATAAATGAAATTTACACCAAATTGGCTGATGCTTATGATGAGCTAAAGGTTGAGTATGATGCTGCTTTTAGCGAGAACAAAAAGTTGTTAGGACAACTAGCTGACCTTGGAATTTCATATGATGAACTGGTTGCTGAAAAAGCTAAAGTTCTAAAAGAATTAAAGCTTCTCAGAAGCAAGTTTGAAGAACTTGAAGAAAATTGCTTCAAGTTGTCTAATGAAAAACTTCTCTTAGAATCAGAAATTCAGAAACTTCAAGACAAGAATAATGATTTGTCTAAAACAGTAAAAGTAAATGTAAATTAGATTCAGTTCTTTCTATATGCAAAAGACCTGGTGATCTTACAGGTATTGGATATAAGAAGAAGGGAAGACAGAATAGGTCTAAACCAAACAAAAGAAGTTTTGTAAGTGGAGGCTATCTAGGAGAAGAATCAAGTAATGTGGCAGCTCATGTACCAGTTCAAATAAATCCGGCACCTCAAGATTCTAGAGATTGTATATATTGTGGATTACCTGGTCATCAAGCAGACACATGTCTGAGAATAGTTCGAGATCTCCTAAATGGAAGACCTGTTGTCTGGCCGTCATCAGAACTACAAAAGAAAATTCAGATACGTAAGGCATGGATTCCTAAAAACTATTATAAAAAATCTGTTGGTTTAGTTGTTCTCTCTATGCAGGAACAACAAAAAGAGACAAAGTGGTACTTTGATTCAGGATGTTCTAGACATATGACTGTAACAAGTAACATTCTCCAAAACTTCACTGAAGAAGACTGTGGAGAAGTTATGTTCGGTGACGGTGTTAAAAGCAAAATCACAGGCTATGGGAAGATTGATAAGGGAGTTCTTTCTAATCTCTCTAAAGTGTTTTTTTGTTAAGGGTCTGACCACAAATTTAATTTCTATAAGTCAATTATGTGATGAAGGCTCTTTGGTACTCTTGGATATGAAAAACTGTTATGTTGTCAAGGAGAATAAATGCATTAGGCTTGGTAATAGGTCATATAATAATTGCTACACTTTGAAAGAAACAGTTAACAGGGCCTTGATCTCAAAGGAAGATGTTACAACTCTTTGGCACAAAAGACTGGCTCACCTCAATTATCAAACTCTCTACAAACTGAGTATCTCTAGTGCAATCAAAGGGTTACCCAAACTACAGAACAACAAAAATCTCACATGTGAAGGTTGTGCAAAAGGAAAGCAAACAAAGTCTCAGCACAAGAAAGTCGATGACATAACAACTAATCATTGTCTGGAGCTTATTCATATGGACTTGATGGGTTCTACTGAAGTTGAAAGCTTAAATGGAAAGAGGTACATTTTAGTTATTGTAGATGACTATTCTAGATTCACTTTTGTTTGTTTTCTCAGGACAAAGGATGAAACTTTTGAACATTTTGAGTCATTGAGCTTGAAGCTGATGAATCAAAAGCAAGTAAAAATTTCCAGAATTAGACAGATCATGGAAGGGAATTTGGAATCAATACTTCACTGAATTCTGCAATCTTCATGGAATATCTCAAGAGTTCTCAGCTCCAAAAACTCCACAACAAAATGTCATTGCAGAAAGGAAGAATGGGACTTTACAGGAAAATGGCTAGATCTATGCTACATGACAGCACTTTATCTAAGACTTTTTGGGCAGAGGCAATCAACACAACATGCCATGTTGCCAATCGAGTTCTTTCTGAGACCCAAAACAAATTTCACCCCCTATCAAATATGGTATGGTAAACTTCCTAATGTTAAATATTTTCACTCATTTGGTTGTTCATGCTATGTTTACAGAGACAGGGAACAACTTAAAAAGTTTGATGCTAGATCTGAAAAGGGTTGTTTTGGGTTATTCTAACAACTCCAGAGCCTATAGAATTTATCTGTCTGAAAGCAAAAAGGTTATTGAGTCCATAAATGTAGTTTTTGAAGATCATGTTTCTAAGGATTTATCACAAGTTGAAGATGATCTACCTTTTATTCCCAAGTATGATCTACCAGTTGAAAAAATTGAATTGCCTTCATCTGAAGTTGATTCTGAGCCATGCACAGATATTGAGACATTCACTACTGTTAATGAAGAATAGCCACAATCCACTAATGATGCTGTTGTCAATAATAGAAAGGGGCATAGACTTTTGAAACATCAATCTAGCACTGACATTATAGGAAGTGTGGATGCCCCTAGACAAACCAGAAATAAAGCTATAGATTACAGACAATTGGCCGGGATGAACTGCTTTATTTCCAAGATTGAACCAAAGAATGTTATTGAGGCACTCAAGGATGAATACTGGATTGCAGCTATGCAAGATAAACTCTTACAGTTTGAAAGGAATTCTATATGGGAGTTAGTACCACCGCCTGACAACATCAATATTATTGGAACAAAATGGGTTTTCAGGAACAAAACAGATGAGCAATGAAACATTGTCAGAAATAAAGCTAGGCTGGTTGCACAAGGATATACTCAAATTGAAGGATTAGACTATGGAGAAACTTATGCACCTGTTGCCAGAATGGAAGCTGTGAGAATTCTTCTGTCAGTTGCTTGCTGTCTTAACTTCAAGTTGTATTAGATGGATATTAAGACTGCTTTTCTCAATGGAAGAATAAAGGAAGAATCTATGTTGCTCAACCCGTTGGATTTGAAGATCACAGATATCCAAATCATGTGTACAGAGTTAAAGGAGCCTTATATGGACTTAAGCAAGCACCTCGTGCTTGCTATGAAAGGCTGTCACAATTCCTTGTCATCAACGGTTATACTAGAGGAAATGTGGACAAAATTTTGTTCATAAAGCATTCAAGAAATCACATCATAGTTGTGCAGGTTTATGTTGATGATAAAATCTTTGGTTCTACTTCAGAGGAGCTAAGAAAAGACTTCATACATGCTATGCAGATTGAGTTTGAAATGAGCATGCTTGGAGAATTACATTACTTTCTTAGGTTAAAAATTAAGCAAGAGAAGGATGGCATCTTTCTGTCACAAGAAAAGTATGCTGCCAATATGCTTAAGAAATTTGGTCTAGATGACAGCAAGGTTGTCAGGACACCGCTTGGACTTCATGAAAAATTATCAAAGAGTGATACAGGGAATGACATTGACCAAAAGCTCTATAGGAGTATGATAGGTAGTCTTCTCTACCTCACGACATCCAGACCTGATATCTCTTATAGTACAGGAGTTTGTGCTAGATTTCAGTCACAACCTAAGGAAACACATCTTAAGGCTGCAAAGAGGATAATGAGATACATCAAAGGAACCATTAATCTTGGAATTTGGTACTCTAGAAGATCATCTTTGGATCTTATAGGTTATACAGATTCTGATTGGGCAGACAGTTGTGATGACAGAAGATCAACTACGGGAGGATGCTTCTACCTTGGAAACAACTTAGTTAGTTGGTACTCAAGGAAGCAAAACATAGTTGCTCTTTCCACAGCTGAGGTAGAATACATAGATGCTACTTGCTGCTGCTCTCAGTTAATGTGGATGAAGCAAACTTTAGCAGATTATGGAGTTATTCAAAAGAAGTTCATGGTTTCCTGTGACAACACCAGTGCAATCAACATATCAAAAAATCCAGTGCTTCATAACAGGAGTAAACACATTGACATCAGTATCATTTTATTAGAGATTTAGTTGAAGATAACATTTGTGATATTCAACATGTAGGGTCGTCAGAACAACGCGCTGACATTCTGACTAAAGCTATGGAAGGAGATAAGTATGAAAGGCTTAGAACCATTCTGGGCCTAAGCTTCTACTCTCATTAATTCTATATATGCAGTTGGGCCATATTTTTCTTTGTATTACTAACTATTTCAGGCCCAAGTAATTCAAACGAAGAGAATCGTATAAAGCCAAAATTGAAGATTTGATACACCGTCTGTACTCTGTCATCATAACTCTGCGACTACAGTAATCGCACCTTCAACTTTGCACAGCACGTCGCTCGAAACTGCCATAATTGGTTTCTTCATCGTGGTTAAACCTTTGCTCTTCCTCCTCTTTACTTAAATTGCATTTTCCATTGTTGTTCTCGTGTGTTTCTCTCTTATCCTTGTTGCAGAAACTCTGAAATGGCCTCTTCTACTTCTCCAAAATCCCCTGCCTCATCCTCCCAACCTGATTCCATTGATCATCCAAACCCGCCTGTTTCAACCTCTGTTAATCCCCTTGAGAACTTACCGAGTGAATCACAATCACCTAAAGTCACTTTTGAAGCTCCATCTGATGACAATGTCGTGATACCATCTGAGGCATCGCACCAAACTGATGTAGAGGATGTTCTTCCTCTCAGTTTTCTGCCTCCGGCTGGAGCTCTTCCCGCACCTACTCCTCCTGCCTTGCCTGCTCCTCAGAAGGAAACCTTTGATGTAGAATGGGACGACGGCGTTACCACATCTCACCCATAAGATGATGATAAGTTCAATCCTAATGAGTATGATGAGCTTGTTGCTGGAGAACAGTCACAACCTCAGGCGAATGATCCTACAGTTGAAACCATGAATGAGCATGATGTTGAAACCACTCCAGAACAACGGCCTGTGGCACGTACCCCTGTTACCAGATCCCGGAAGCGCAAGGACAAGCAACCTGCTGTTGAAACTTCTCAGAAACGACCAAAGAAGATAGGCCCTATGACTGTTCGAGATGCTCTCAACTTCAAATACTATGACAAGGAAATGCAGAGGTTTGGAAAGGAACTCAGCAACCGCGATTTTATCCCTGAAGAGCAGTTCATTCATCCCATTTACAGGGAACTTGGCTTCATTACCTTGAGGATTGCAAAATTCTCTACTGGGCAACTAAGTTGGAAGACTACTCGTCTGCTCTTTTTCGAGAGTTTTATGCAAATCTCCATTCAGATGTTCTGGACATTGAATCACCATTTGCTGGAAATATCTACATTCGAGGTTAGATTCTGTAGATCACTCCTCGGGTCATCAATCAGTTGTTAAAGGTTCAGCATAACGACACACTGGACGATGTAACCAAGTACATGCCAAATTCAAATGCTGAGGTTGCGTATGAGATTTCTAACACAAGGAGTGTTGGTTTCGGTCGAGGACAACTACGAACTTCCCAGCTCACTCTGAAGTTTACTCTTCTCTTCCGTCTCTGTAGTTCCAACATCCTTCCAACAACCAATGCCATTCAAGTCTCATCACATATGGGTAAAATGATTTTTTGTATTGAAAAGTATCTTAACATGACAAACTTTGGTCTTTCTGTGCTTTCTAAGATGGTAGGTTATACTCGTGGATCTCTTGGTAAAAACGATTTACTGCCGTACCCTGCCTTGATCACCCGATTCTTGAAAAAGAATGGGGTCAAAGTTTCCAAAGGATGAGCGCATTCCTCTGAAGCAGAATACTCCTACTCATGACCTCCGGAATATGCATAATGATATCTTCTAGGTTCAGCCCTCTCAGGGACTGCTTTGGTGAATCATCTCAAGACAATCATCCTCAGAAAAAATGAAGAAGTGACCAATCAAATCAACTCTGGTATCCGGATAAGGAAGCAGAATCTCAACATTTTGAAGCTGCTTCCAGGGTCTTTTGATCCTCCACCTATTGGAGAAGAGGATGATGAAGAGGAGTAGCTCATCAAGGTGGAGATTATGTGTCTCAAAATTGGTTATTTACTGGTGGTAAGCTCTACAGGAAGGGGTATTTTCTAAACTGAACTTTTTTAGTTTTTGCATCATGGACTGTAACTATTTGAATGGTTTCTGTGTGGATGTTTTTGGGATGCCTTGACTTTTGTGATGATTACTGTTTTGCATGGACTTTTAATGATGGTATTTTTTTTGCTGGTACTTGAATATTGTTTTACTTGATCATATTGTTGTTTTGAGACTGTTGTGATGATATATCCTCTTCATGAAATGAGGGGGAGATTGTTGGCACTAGTAACATTTCATGCAGGATCAAATTGTTGTCATATCATCACAGTAACAACAGTAGCAGTTATATTGCTTGTTCGAGTTTCACCAGCACCCGGACTGAAGGACCAAGACGGAGCTTATCTTATATATACTTCTTGAGTCTTGTGTCTTCATTAGAGTTTTAGATTTTCAAGCATTATTCACGTACACTTCTATACATTTTTCATAAAGTTCTACAATTGGTTTAAAAGTCTTTTAGTGTCAAAACAGTGTTCTTCAGGATTATACTTTAGAATGTTTTGAACTTAGAAGAGTTGAATTTGTAATTCACTGTTACTACTTCATTATCGAGTTGTAAATCAAGAAGGGTGTCTTCTTGATAGTGTTTGGATTAGTTCAGGTGTGTCAGCAGGATGTCAAGACTTCAAGATTCTGTTTTCAGTCCACTTCAGTCCACTTCAGGTAGATTAGAAGTTGAGGGGGAGTTTCATCTACTAGATCGAGTTGATATGATTGTTTCAGTGTCTTGTATTTTCTTGAATCGTGTTGAGTGATCTTCGCCTGGATTGGAATCCCCTGGACGTAGGACAGGAGGTCCGAACCGGGTCAACAAAGAACTGTGTTCTTTACTTTTCGCAAATTTGTGTGTGTAATCGTGACGATGTGTTAACAACGTACTCTTTGGGACTGCCAGTAATGAGAATGACCAAAACTAAAAGTGATACAGAATTAGTGGAATGGATGAAGTACTCTTATTTGATAAGAAAAGTGATGCATCGGTTACTTGAAATGGAATGGTATCGTACACCAGGTGCAGAACCTGGCAACGCAACCTGGGGTGATTGAGTGTCGCGCGGGGTTCGGTGGGGATGTTGGATGGAGGGATGGGTTAAAGCTAACAGTGATGGTAGGGTTCTAAGGGATGACGGTGTGTGGCTGGGGATCATACCAGACATATACAAGGCAGATGGTTGGGTGGCAACATACCAGCTTTCCAAACCACAAACATTGTAACTATCGAAAAAAAAAGACATGAGAAAAAATAAATTGTAATAGATAAATATTACATGTGTAATTAAGTTTTAGGAGTAAAATATATATTTTAAAAAAAATAGAAAAGAATTATTGAGAACAATTTTATATTTACACTTTAGTTTCTGGGTTTTGTCACAAGTAGAAATTTTGCTTCAAGCCTACTTTTTAATCCAAACGTACACAAATAACCAAAATTGTTTTTATGACAAGCACAAGTTAAAACCACCTTGTCAAAAGCAAATCTAAGTTAGAGTGAGAAGAACATGAGCCAAAAAAAAGAAAAGAAAAGAATTTTCCGGTCAAAATCTTAACTGGAATTTAATAAGGTTTTTTCCTTTTCTTCTCTTTTTTTTTTTTTGGATAGAATTGACCCAACCCAAACACTATTTTTCTATCAAAAGTGTTTTTGGCATAAACAAAAGCCAAAAACACCTTTGCAGAAGCCATTCCAAACGGGGCCGCTTTGGCCAGTTTCTTTCAGAAACACTTTTGTGGCTTTTCGAGATGCTTTTGTTTTTGTCTGAAAAGTCAATCCAAACACTTGTTTTTCTCTAAAAGTGTTTATGGCAAAAACAAAAGCCAAAAGCATTAGAGCCCGTTTGGAATGGCTTCTAGGGAGGTGCTTTTGGCTTTTGCTTCTGCCAAAAGCACTTCTATTAGAAATTAGGTGTTTGTTTTGGCTTTTAATAAAAAACAAAAGCACCTAGAAAAGCCAAAAAAGTGCTTGTGGGAGAAGCAGCCCAGGAGGTGCTTCTCCCAAAAGCAGAAGTCAAAAGCACATCGTAAAATGTGCATGGACTTAAATACTCCCACTACTTAATATAAATTACACTATAAATATATGTTATTATCATATTAAGTAGCACGTCCTTTTGGTAATTACTACATTCCAAAAGCACTTTTCATTTTTATTCATCCAAACATATTTTTTTAGAAAAAGCCGTTTTTCAAACATTCCATCCAAACACAAAAGTTACATGCTTTTACTTTTGACTCCTGCTTCTGCTTCTACTTTTTTCAAAAGCCAATCCAAATGGGCCTTAGTGTAGAAGTCAATCCAAAAGGGCTTTACTCGTTTGGATTGGTTTTTAAAAAAAGCAGAAGCCAAAAGCAGAACAGAAATGAAAGCCAAAAGCAGAAGCATGTAACTTTTGTGTTTGGATGGAATGTTTGAAAGCAACTTTTTTTCAAAAGAGTTGTTGGATGTGTAAAAGTGAAAAGTGTTTTTGAAATGTGTAAATTACCAAAAAGGATATGCAACTTATATAGGAATTTATATATTTATAATAATTTAAATAAATTAATAGGGGCATTTATGACTCTGCACACATTACTAGGTACTTTTGACTTCTGCTTTTCGGAGAAGCACCCCTGGACTGCTTCTCCCAGAAGCATATTTGCAGCTTTTCGAGGTGCTTTTGCTTTTTCTAAAAAGCCAAATCAAACACTTTTTTTTTCTTCAAAAGTGCTTTTGGCAGAAGCAAAAGCCAAAAGCACTTGAAAAAAAGTCATTCCAAAAGCCAAAACAAACTTAGTAAAATAAGAATATCTAAGAATATTTATATTTGTATTTGTTAGTAAAATAAGAAATGATAAACTTACTATACAGAAAAATATATTCAATTGAATTTTCACTCAAGAAATTCGTAAGAAGGCAACAAAAAACAAGACAAATGTCGTCGCCTTGTTTGTCGCCTCGTGCGTCAGATGACGTCTTGCAAAATTTTTGTAGTGTTTTTTTCTTTAAAAATAATCATCTCAGATTTGAAATTTTATTTTCTAGCTACTTATTATAAGTTCTATAAATACTAAAAAGATATAATAATTTTTTTCAGGCTATCAGAAGGAGTCATTTCCAGATTTTGTCCATTATTTTTCATTTAGAGTTTTAGGCCATTATAAGGATGTCGGACCCAAAAAATGGCCAAAGCGGGCCGTGTTGTTAGAATCACATCTTTATGGCCCATAAGTTGAAATGACATCCTATTTAAGTTTTTTTTTTCATTTTTATGTAATTTAAATAAATGATATTCATTCATTTCCATTATTCATATTCTCACTTTCTTTTTTTTTTGGCATTTCGAATAAAAAAAATTAATCACTTAATAACAATGTGTCAAACCATATCTCGAGGCCAATTACTAAAATGAGGTTGTGCCACACCAATGTGTGTCCTCCCATCGGAGACCGCTCAACCTAAGGGGGTTTGATTTTCCTCCCGGCCCCCTATCATTTCCCTCCATCCACTTTGTAATTTACGTGACTTGGGCTCTCAATAAAATAAAAATAAAATAAAGAGAATAAAATTAAATATATATTCTTTTGGAAAGAAACATTAGCTACCGAATTTATCGGTTGCTAACATATATTTCTTTATGAAATGAATATAGAGAAAAAAAAGGACACTATAACCATCAAGAGAAAGTGAAACAAAATTAAAGATCAGGAGGATGATGGGTCTCCAATGGGAAGGCACACATTGACGTAACAGAGGAATACTGAGGCACTGAGCAACCTCATTTTAGCAATTGGCCTCGAGATGTGGTTTGACACGTTGTTATTAAGTAGTTTTTCTTATTTGGGCGGACAAAAAGGAAAGTTGAACATAATAAATGGGATTGAAGGAATATTATTTATTTTAATTATATAACAAAATAAAAACCTTAAATAGATTATCAAAATGTGAAGTTTTTCACTTTTAGGCCATAAAGAGGTGATTTGATCAACACGCCACCCCTTTGGCCTTTTTTCTAGGTCTGATATCCTTGTAGCGGCCTAAAACTCTAAATAATGGCTAAAATTTAGAAATGATTCCTTCTGATGACATAAAAAAATTATTATCTCTATTAAAAATTATATATACCTATATCTTTAGTTTTTCATATCATTTCAATAATTATTTTAATAAGTGTAGCAAAAAAGTAATTATTTTAATAGGATTTTGGATTAACATGTCTCTGTTTTTATATTATTATTATTATTATTATTATTATTACTCGTGTCAACAAAAAATTGTAAATTACTCAAAAATATTTAAATGATTTTATTAATCTTTTTTATATTTCAATTTAAATATATTATATACTGCATCTGTTTTATTTATGTGTTAATTGATATTGTCCATTTAAAATATATTATGAGTTCATCTAATCACGTAGGTATTCTGTGAAATGTAGAAGTTGAGCACATATTAAAAATAAGATGGAGTATAAATAATACAAATAAGATTAGTTGAAATTACTCCCTCCGTTACATTTGATTTGTTCTATTCCCTCCGTCCCAGCTATCTTGTCCTGTTTGACTTTTTTGTACTATTTATTATTTAAGTTTGACTCAATTTTATTTTATGTATATATTCGAAAAAATATTCGAGTTGGATCTTGTTAGAACGTAGTTTTAAAATATACATTCTATATAATTTTTATTGTACATGTTTTGAGATACCAACAGTTGAAAAATCGCATTAAATTGTGTGTAGAAGTCAAACTGGACAAGTTAAATGGGACGGAGGGAGTATTACTTTGGACAACAAAACTTAAGGGGAAATCGATTAGTATTTAAATAATGACATTCATATTTCATGTGATTTAATCATATGATTCAAAATAAGAAAAAAAAAACAAAACAAAAAAAACAAAAAGGATTTCTCGAGGCTAAAGGTATAAAAGTAGCCTTTTGAGATATAGCATTGGGTAATTAATGGGTAGGCATCTCCACAAATAAGCTTTTAGTAATTTACAAGTCCTTGATTAAATAAATAGTTACGAGTGTAAAATAATTCAAACTAACTGTTGGTAATAATAAATACATCAAATTAATTAGTCATTCAAATTTAATTTAGTTAATTCATTTCTATTTCTGTTAATTTGATATCTAAAAAAAAATAGAAAGAAAAAGAAAAAAAAAGGATATCAAATTCATATAAAAAAAAAAAGAGAAAAGAGATATGCATTTAGAAAAAAAAAAGAAGAATAGAAGTAAAGAAAGAGAGAAGAGGTGATTCTGATCTGCTCTGCTGGGGGGGTGGTTCAGCTATTAGAGTGGAGTTGTTTTTTGTTTTTTTGTACATAGGCTCCGTTTACGAGAATGGGGATTGGTTTGCTTATGTTTAGCCAGGCGATTTTGAGAGTTGGCATTGCACCTCGAATTAATGAGTGATCCATCGGTGGAAGGCCCTTACCTAACCTAGCCTGTCCATTTCCATTTCCTTTACCATTTGCCACCGACTCAAAACCTATCCACAGTCCCTTTACTTTTGCGAAGCATTGGTTTGAATTTAATGCAGGGGAAGATGTGATCTAGTAGCAAGTTTTATGAGTTCTGTACTTTGATTTATTAATCTCAATGCTGCTGATGTTTTTTCTGAGTTGTTGTATCCATGAGAGGGTTGCGGTGATGACAGTGGCACATACAATTAGTAGAGCACATATTCAGATTGTAATGCGTGAAAAAGTTTTGGAAAAAGCCCTGAACCAGCTTAGATGAATTGAGTAAAGATACAAAAGTCTGGTCTGCCGCTAGGGGACTGCCGCGTGTGGAGGAGTGGTGCAGGTGTGATATTGCTATTTGTCGCATGACCGCGTTTCTCTTGATGATGGCATCTCCGAAATTGCATTGTTCTGCTTATCCAATCTCTGCTGGCTGTGGTCTGTTTCTTTTTCATGATACCTTGTTGGCCGTTTAGAAGATTAGCCTCCAGCTGAATCTGTAGCTGTTATGTATCTGTTGAGGCTGATGATCTCGTTTCAGCATTGTAGTGCTTTATTTTTAAAGGTACGCCTATCTCGGATACAGGGATGCAGGGGAGTGGCACGACGGATCTGCATTGTGTTTTCCCCTTTGAATAATGTTTTGAGAGTAGGTTGTTTGGTAGCCTAAACACTGTGTTCTCGTATGTGGTGTAGTGCAGTAGTGGTTTAGCATATGTTGTAACCAGACTTTTTGTCAATGATATCAATGTAACAACATATTCCTCAAAAAAAAAAGAAAAAATTTAAAGTACAAACTATGAATAATTTAATGAATTATTCATTAAACGTACTGAATAATTTAATGAATAATTTTCTTACGATGAAATAAACTGGCTTCGGCCTCTCTTTTCCCAAAAATGAAAAAATATAACGATTTGAGGTAATTGTGGGGTTATTTAGCAATCTGTTTGTGGTGCTAAATGTAAAAGATTCAGTATACGCAAACGTATTGAATTACAATTCAAACGTGTTAAATTGCTGCTGAATAAATATTTTCAATCTCAGTTGTTGGTTAAGGTGAGAAATATTTATTTAGTACTTTTACGTGCCAATTCAACACTTATAAATAACAAGTCAACACATTTGCATATGCAGAATTAACATACAAATTGTTTTTATTATTTATAAAAAAAAATAAATACTCCCTCCTTCCCAGCAGAAGCGTCTTATTTGACTTTTTGTCACTGTTTATCGTTCAACTTTGACAACATATTATCGTAAGTATATATTTAATAAAAATAGTCGAGTTCGGTCTTATAGATTTGTCTAATTGTATAGTTTGAGAATATATATTTTGCATAATTTTTAATTTTACATATTTTGAGATAATAACGATTAAAAAAGTGCATTGGATTGTGTGCAGAAATTAAACATGACGTTTTAAATGGGATGGAGGAAGTAAATAAGACCGAAGATCGTTGGGGAACCAAAGGATGTAACTAGTAAATACTACCTCTGTCTCATAATGTTTGTTACGTTTGATAATATGCTATCATTCACACACAGACTTTTACTTAAAGTTTTATCATAGTTATACAAGTTAAAATATAGCTAAGTGGGATCTTGTTAGATCCGTCTCGTGTGTAGTTTTTATATATGGGACTTTTAGAATTTTTACTTATACCGAACTTGAGTTATTAATGATTTAAAATGTATATTTGTAACACCCCGGATTTGGTCACCCAGGCCGGGACGCTACCGCCACACCCTTTTAAACAAGACACGATCAAATCGAGCTTGTTTGAAAGAATGCTAACGCTTAAGTTGCATCATTATTTAAAAATACTTGAAACCAATCAAAAGTGCCCAAATTTAAATCAGACTTATAGTCTACCATGCACAAGTAAAGTAATGCGGAAGCTAAAAACAAGGCCAAAACATGCGGCCAAAACATAGTCCAATGTCCAATGCGTAAATTTAAAATAATCTTTAAAATAAAATGCGACAAGTCTTTTTATTCGAAATCCCTATCCATCCGTGCAATGCTTACTCTGCGAAATCTGAAAAAGAATGAAACAACAATTTATCAGTACAAAAGGTACTGCGTAAGTTAATATATAGCACAACGAATTTTAAAAGATTTTAGAAGAGTACACAAAGGTAATATTTTAATTTAAAAAGACGAATAAATAAAATAAAATTTAAAATCTCTTAGACATATCCCACGAGTATTTTACCAATGTTCGTTATGATCGAGGACACCAACTTTTTTGCCCTTTGAGACTAAAACCCATAAGGACTCAACATAAAGATTCTAGGGACGTACCCTTGGAATCAACCCACCTCTTGGACTCGTACTCACGAGGGATGTGAAAGCAGTGACCCTATACAGACCCATACGGATACATCTAGGACTATAGACTCTTATAATCACGAAACCACAATATCATATGTGCTGTTTTGGCTACAAAAGAGGGGCGGCCCAACGAGCTCACGCCAAGTGCACTTACCCTCTAACACATTGGGCATCCCACTCGATCAAAGCTTACGAAGTTTCAAAACCACATTTTTATCATTTCATAATATCACCATCCATCCAGATTTCATGTATATAAAAAATGAGTAACATTCGACTCTTAGTTCATCAAATACACAAAATAGAATTTACCGACCAAAAATGGCACTGTGGTAGTTTCCCAAATCGCATTTAAAAATGTAGCAAACTATTTCTAAAAATTCTGGAAAAATTACAGAAGCTAGAACACACCCAAATGAACGTTTTTCTTAGAAATAAGCATCTTCAAAAAAATCATTTTAGAACCTACTGTTTCAAGGTTTTCAAACTTTTCATTCCATCCGACCACAGTTTATTCAAAAATTCATAGCAAATTCAATAATGCTCCAAAAATCACAAACGTTTACAGAGAGAATCTAGACACAAAATGAAACAAGTTACATGAAGACCTTAAGCACGAAAAATGATCATAGGAAGAGTAAATTGACCAACAAAATCTGATTGCATAAAAATCATTAAACTGACAGCAATCTATTCCAGAATATCAGATCGAATTTCGATATCCAAATCATGTCCAAAAATTCTAAAACTTTACAGAGAGCATATTTAGGATGTTAGAAACAAGTTCCATTTTGGAAGGATCTCCTAAAAACGTACGGATCATGGTCGAAATTCTAGAGCAACAAAATTGGTCATAGGAAAACCCTATTTGACAGATTCACCAACGAATGGAGATTGAACTATAACTCGATTGGGTCTCAACCAAAACCTCTAAAAAATGATGTACACAATAATAACTTACTTGAGATGAGTTAGGAATCGAGAATCTCCTTGGTAGAATGCCCGAGATCGTCCGGAACAGCCCCACGAATCAACACCTCTCTCCGATTGAATCTATTTTGGAATTGTCAGAGGAAAATCTCAATTCTAGGACAAGAGACTCGAATCTAAGACCAAGGGAATGAAGTAGAACTCTTACCTACATGTAGGAGAAAGGATTGGACCACTTGAACTCGTCCACCACCTCTGCCAAGTGAAGCACAACTCACAAACTTACCCACACTCACTATGAACTCTCAATTTCGGATGAAGTGCAAATGAGTGGATTTGAAGTCTGATTAGGGGTCTTTATAGAGATGGGGAGCAGTCCAATGGGTACCATAGGATACTAGGGAGGTGAGGGGATCAAATTAACTTCATAACCCCCGACTTAACTCCCTCAAACCTCATCCAAAACCCCCACTAGCTCACCCCATGACTTCAAAAGATCCCCTCCAATGATCATACCACTTCATAACTGGTTTGTTGGGGTTATAATGCACCCAATAATCATTGCTAAGCACCCCACAACGTCCCTCAATGACTGGGGATTGAATTCCCAACGTCTTGAAACGTCCCACGCCGAAATGAATTCGAAACCCGAGCATAACGCTCATCCTGCGAGCTGCTGCTGGTGGCGCGCCCCACGCCGTCACCGCGCGGCCACCAGCCCTTTTTTATATTATTATTATGATTTTATTTCTAAAAATCATAATATATGAATTATCCGAGATTGTTGGGACAATTCGATAAATCTATCCCGAGTCGCGACTGTCCGAAATATTTAATTCCGCTCTCTCGGAACTATTTCGATTTTTAATAAATAAATCCAATCGTTAAATATTTGGATTTAAATTCTCGATGTCAATTTCTCGGGTATTACAGTCTACCCTCTTTAGAAATCAACTTCGTCCTCGAAGTTGGGTCGCACTCGGACTGATAGCAACGCATGCAATTGATTGGCACGTAATAATTGGCACGCATAAAATATTGAGGTTTGAAAATTAAATTCTTACCTCGGTGCGTGACGACTCTTTGCGGGGTATCACACCCTCTCCCCCTTAGGACTGCAATTATGTCCCCATAACTGCTCATGAGTCGCGTTGGAAAAGGTTGGGATAATTCTGCCTCATATCCGATTCCAACTCCCATGTCGCTTCCTCCGTGCCATGATTGGACCATCGCACCTTCACCATTTTCACGGTTTTGTTCCTTGTGACCCTTTCTTTGACGTCAAGTATCTCGATCGGATATTCCTCGTACGTCAAATCATCGTCCAGCTCAATCACATCAGTTTGCAAGACGTGAGTTGGATCGTGTACATATTTCTTCAACTGAGAAACATGAAACACGTTGTGAACTCGTGATAATTCCGGTGGAAGAGCCAATCGGTAGGCCAAGGTACCTACACGGTCTAAAATCTCGTATGGACCAATGTAGCGAGGACTCAGCTTTCTTCATTTGCCGAATCGCATCACCCCCCTCATTGGTGACACCTTTAGCATTACCTTGTCTCCCACTTGGAATTCCAATTCTTGTCGTCTCGTGTCGGCATAACTCTTTTGCCTATCTTGTGCGGCCTTCATCTTTTGTTGGACGACCTTGATTTGTCTGCTCATGTCTTCAATGAGCTGAGGTCCAACAACCACATAATTATCATCCTTTGTCCAACATAACGGGCTGCGGCACTTGTGTCCGTAAAGAGCTTCGAACAGTGCCATGCCAATACTAGCATGGTAACTGTTGTTATACGAGAACTCAATTAGCGGCAAGTGGTTTTCTCAACTTCCCTTGAATTCAAGTACACACGCTCTAAGCATATCTTCAAGCGTTTGAATCGTCCGCTCAGCTTGACCGTCGGTCATCGGATGAAAAGCCGTACTCATCTTGATTTGGGTTCCCAAGGCTTCTTGTAATTTTGACCAAAAGTTCGAGACAGACCTACTATCTCGGTCAGAGATGATATCGTGTGGTACACCATGCCTTTGAACCACATTCTCGATATACGCCTTGGCTAGTTGATCCATCGACCAGTTATCTTTCATTGGTATAAAGATGGCAATCTTCGTCAACCGATAAACAATTACCCAAATTATGTTCATCCCTCGGGGAGATCTTGGTAAGCCCGAGACAAAGTCCATGGAGATGCTATCCCACATCCAACTTGGGATTTCCAATGGCTTCACCAATCCCAATGGCTTTGGCCGTACTGCCTTTACCTTTTGGCAAGTTATGCATTTAGCCACAAAATCCGCAACATCTCTCTTCATCCTAGGCCACCAATAGATTTTCTTTAAATCTTTGTACAGTTTATCACCACCAGGGTGTACCGAATAAGGCGTACTGTGGCCCTCTTCCATCAATTTTCGCTTCAATTCCCCGCACTTGTGAGGGACGCACCACCTCCCTTTGAAGCGAATACTTCCGCCGTCGTGGAATGTGAATCCTACCGCTTTTCCCTCACCAATCTTCTCCTTAATCCTCTTGAGATTCTCATCGTCCGGCTGAGCTGCTCGAATCTCATCCAATACGGTAGATTCAATTGTCACGGCATTCAGCTTTTCTACCACAATCCCATAATGGACTAGTTCAGTATCCAACTTCGCTAAGTCCATATATAGTCCTGAAGGTAAAATGAGAGTGTTTTCCGTATGCTTCGCCTTTCGGCTCAATGCGTCTACCACGACGTTCACTTTTCCTTCTTGATAGGCTATATCTAGATCGTAGTCCTTGATTAACTCAAGCCATCTTCGCTGCCTCATCTTTAACTCCTTTTGTGTAAATATGTACTTGAGGCTCTTGTGGTCCGTGAACATCCGACATGTTCATCCGTATAAGTAATGTCGCCAAATCTTGAGAGCGAACACCACCGCGGCGAATTCCAGATCGTGCGTCGGATAATTCTCCTCATGCGGCTTGAGCTGTCGCGATGCGTAAGCAATAACCTTCTGGTTTTGCATAAGTACGCATCCGAGTCCTTTGGAAGCGTCACTGTACACTTCAAAATCTTCCGTCTCTTATGGAAGTGTCAAGACTGGCGCTGTTGTGATCTTTTCTTGAGTTTTTGGAAAGACTCTTCGCACTCTGCAGTCCATTCGTACTTTAATCCTTTCTTCAACAGTTGGGTCATTGGTCCTGCAATCTTTGAGAAATCTTTCACGAATCTCCTGTAGTATCCGGCTAGTCCGAGGAAACTCCTTACTTCTGTCTGACTTGTCGGTACCGGCCAATCAGTTACTGCCGATATTTTTGTCGGGTCAACCGACACTCCTTTACCCGATACTATGTGTCCCCAAAATGCGACTTCCTTCACCCAAAACTCGCATTTCGACAGTTTCGCGTACAACTGATTTCTTCTCAGGGTTCCGAGTACTTGATGCAGGTGCTTCGCATGCTCCTCATCATTTCTTGAGTAAACTAGAATGTCATCGATGAATACGGCGACACAATAATCTAGCAACTCTCGGAAAACACTATTCATGAGGTTCATAAATACCGCGGGAGCGTTCGTGAGACCAAAGGACATTACAGTGAATTCGTAGTGCCCATATCTCGTACGAAATGTTGTTTTCGGTATGTCCTTCTCGGCTATACGCAGTTCATGGTATCCCGACCTCAGGTCGATTTTTTAGAACACCGATGCTCCTTTCAGTTGGTCGAAAAGGTCTTCGATCCTAGGTAGCGGGTATTTATTCTTAATCATTACTTGATTAAGACCTCTGTAGTCTATGCATAGCCGAAGTCCACCGTCCTTCTTTTTGACGAACAGGACTGGCGCTCCCAAAGGCGACATGCTTAGTCGAATGTAACCTTTCGATAACAACTCTTCTAGTTGTTCCTTCAGCTCCTTCATCTCTGCGGTTGCCATGCGATAAGGTGCTTTGGATACCGGTTCGATTCCAGGTACCAGGTCAATCGTGAACTCAACCTCTCGTTCAGGTGGCATCCCTGGAATATCTTCTGGGAAAATGTCGGGGTATTCATTGACGACTGAGATCTCGTCGATCTTGTTTCCCTCGTCTTTGAGGTTATGCACAGAACATGCATATAAGTGATAGCCTTTTTGTACAAGATTGCGAAACTTCAAGGCATTCACCACCTTTGCGTTCTTCTTTTGAGGCTGCATGTAGTACACAACCTTCTTCCCTCGACTCTTGGCTAAGGAAATCTTCTGCTTCTGGCACTCAATAACGGCTTTGTATTGAGTTAGAAAATCCATGCCCAAGATAACGTTGAAATCTCTAAGATCAAACTCGATGAGATTCACGAAGAATTCTAGGTTCTTGATTACTATCGGGATCCCATCGTATCATTTCGAACACGATATCACCTTGCCCGATGGTAATTGAATTCCTAAGTTAATGTTCTTAGGCGTTGGAAGATCTAAGGCAGATATAATCCTCGTAGATATTAAAGAACAGCCCGCGCCTGAATCAAACAAAACTTTAACGGGTACACTTAAAGCAGTAAACGTACCAGCGATCACTTCTCCCTGAGCGGCCAGATCCGCTTGGTTTACAACATTGAGGCGCCCAACAGCTCGTCCCTGATTTCCCTGCTGGTTTTGGTTCTGAGGTGGCCTCAGCCCTTGTTGAAGCCTCTGCCCCAGATTATTTTGCTGATTTTGTCCAGCTGGGCGATCCCCTTGAGGACGGTTCAACAGATCCGGCCTCTTCTCGATACGGTCCTCTCGTGTCCAACATTCTTTTTTCATGTGGCCCTCTCGGCCACATCTGTAGCAATGCCCAGGCCTTGGACATTCTCGCACCAAGTGCGGAATGTTGTATTGTGGGCATCGGGATATAAATGCACCTTGATTTTTCGGCCTTCGATTTCCATTGCCTCCTTGATTGAAACCTTTATTCTCCATTATCCTCTCTCCTTCAGGCCTTGCCTGGTCATTTCCTTTCCTGAAATTATTACCAATGTTATTGTGGTTCCGGTTTCTCTTATCAAACTGATTTGAGCCTTTGCTCGGCTCTCCATGATCCTTGCGTTTTAACTGCTGCACATGAGCGATTGCCACCGCTCGATCGTACACACCCTGCAGAGAAGTATGTTGTCCTCCTACCAAAATCTCTCCAACACTGAGGTTCAACCCCATTTTAAACTTCTGGGCTTTATCAGCATCAGTCGGCACAAGTCTTGGAGCAAAACGGACGAGCTCCTTGAACCTTGTATAGTATTCCTGTACCGTCTGGGTGCCCTGACGAAGGTTGGTGAACTCTTCGTACTTAGCAATTTTCGTGCTAAGGGGGTAGAACCTCTCTCTCATCATCTCCTTGAATTCTTCCCAAAAATAAACGTGTTCGCCATCAACTAGCCCTCCTTGGTGGTTCTGCCACCATTCATCCGCCTCTCCACTAAGATAGTAAGTTGCCACTCTTACCTTCTCATTTTCGGGACACCTTACCGCACTCAGAAGTTTGCCGAAAGTCCGGATCCAGTCCTTCAACTTCGCTGGATCCTCCTGTCCCTCGTAGTGGGGCGGTTGGTAGGGGTTTACCATCGCCAGATAGTTAATGCGGGCTGCCGGCGGAGGTACCGCCGCTTGGGCCCTATTTACCTCGGCATTACCCAGTGCTACGAGGACTTGCTCTACTGTCCTCAGCCGTGCGTCCAAACATTGGGTATGGCGTCTGCCTTTCCTCCAACGTTGGGTGGGTTTGCGCCCACTGGCCCATTTTGCTTCATTCGGGTTCATCGGTGCCCCACCTTCAGCGGGTACATTAGGATTGGCATTGTTAGTGCCAGGGTTTTCCCTTCGCGGCCTTCCCCTTGGCGACATTCTGTTAATTAAGCACGCAAAGATGAGACTCGAAAGCTAAGGTAGGTTAGTAGTTAAGTCAGAAAGTGCTAACGCCCCGAATATGCAGAATTTTAACAGAGATCACGCAATAGAGAAAAGGGAAATACTTCATTGCATTAGATCATTTAAGATAGATCATTTAGGATAATCATAAGACAAGCTACAACAGAAAGCAGTAAGATAATATGAAGTACGAAAAGCAATAAGTGGTCCAACGATATAATGCGATACATCTAGAGGAGGTAATCAGGAGAGTAGCCGAGGAGTGCCCTATCGTGCTCATACTCCTCGTCGGAGTTAAGAGGTACCGGTTGGTCCACTACTTCCGCCTCAGGTTCCTCCTCCTCCACGCCAACAACATCGATAAACATGTCTGGGTCCTCCTCCTCTTCCTCCTCCTCTTCGGGTTCCGGCGGATTGAGCCGATTCTGCAAGTCAACGATCTCGTGCTCCAAGGTGAACACGCGTCCTCTAAGCATATGGTTGTTGTGTTACTCCTCCTGAAACAAAGTTTCAAGAGCAGCAATGCGGCCCAAATCCTGCTGCCGAACATTCTTCAATTTCTCCAACTCTCCCTCGAGACCCTTAACACGATTCTTATATGCAATAACCTCCTCACGGCTATGTCTCAATTCATGCATAATACTAGTCATCGAGCAAAGCATATCGGTCATCATTTCAAAGAGCTTTGGGTCGGCCATCTAACAATAAATTTAACACATCAATATTTTGCACATTTCAAGCACATATGTTAATGCATATGCACCCCCCAAAAATAATAGTAACTATTTGAGACATGTCAAATTTTTTAGATATATTTTTCCATGGACTTTTAAAATAAAATTTCCTATCCATGGAAATAATATTTAAAATGCTTAACAATAATATTTAATATTTTGGGCCTCTATATTGGGCCGAAAATAATAGCTTTCTTAAAAAAAAAAATTCGGGCTCTGATACCACTTTGTAACACCCCGGATTTGGTCACCCAAGCCGGGACGCTACCGCCACGCCCTTTTAAACAAGACACGATCAAATCGAGCTTGTTTAAAAGAATGCTAAGGCTTAAGTTGCATCATTATTTAAAAATACTTAAAACCAATCAAAAGTGCCCGAATTTAAATCAGAGTTATAGTCTACCATGCACAAGTAAAGTATTGCGGAAGCTAAAAACAAGGCCAAAACATGCGGCCAAAACATAGTCCAATGTCCAATGCGTATATTTAAAATAATCTTTAAAATAAAATGCGACAAGTCTGTTTATTCGAAATCCCCATCCATCAGTGCAATGCTTACTCTGCGAAATCTGAAAAAGAATGAAACAACAATTTATCAGTACAAAAGGTACTGCGTAAGTTTTTTTTTTTGAGGCGAACGTAATTTTATATCATAGGTCCCAACAAGAGACTCAACACAAAAGTTCAAGTACAACGACACCATGACAATCATCTAGGACAATTTCTCAAACTATATGGCACACATGCCAATCACCAAACTAAGCGTCTCTATTTTAACTGATCAACCAAAGTAGGCAACATTCATACTCAAGTAACTATCTTTAATTCAACGGAGAACTCAGTGGCTGACTCGTAGTGGCAATCCCAAAAAACTTGCTTCATATTCACATCTCCCCTGCTTATAGAAATCAACTCCAATGTATCGATTTAAAGGGACTAGGAGAAGGCTACACCGGGATCAGGCTGGTGGTCAGGATAAAAGGATGAAGTGGCCAAGGGAATGAAAAGAAACAACTATAATGGACATACAAAAACCAGGAGGATATAGCATATACACTAGACAATGATGGAACCAAGATAATCAACAAGGACAACCATAAGGCCGGAAACAACATACTTATCAAAACTATAATCTCAATGTAACAAACTGAGGAATCCCCTTCACATCACATTGAACCTTTTTTTTTTTTCCAAAAATTTTCTTTTTTTATTTTTTATTTTTATTTATTTTTTTTTACCCCTCTCTCTTTTTCATTTTTTTTTCTTCAAAAAACACAACAGGTTTCCCAAAACCCAACCAGCAAGGCGAAAGGAACAGCTCTACCCCATTTCATTCAAGTTCCCATGCTCAAGATTACCCAACCATCCAAAATTCCACACATAAAACCAAATAAAAACCACCCGATCTCTGTCATGTGGACACGCACCCTCCTCAATAAAGAGCTTCCAACCAAACAAAATTCCAAAACAGAAAGTCCAAACTGTGTATGACTTTTAATATATCCCAAAGCACACTGTATGTCTAACTCAAGGAGCAGGGAAGGATTCAAAATGATAAAAGTGAGGTGAAAAGAGAAGATTTCTCATTGGGCTTAAAAAACGGATCCCTGGGTTGTAATGGATATGCAAGGGTTTGTAGGTCAAAAGGGTAGCCCTGAAATCCCTCTAATTTTCGATACTTGAAGATGAAAAGAAGCAAGCTTAATATGAATACTTAAGCAATTTCAAGAGGATCTTACCAGGTGAAGTGGCAGTATTCTTGGCGTTTTGTTGCAATTGATTATCAGTCCTTCCCATGCCTGTTGCTCATCTTCAACAATCATTTTTGAATGTTCAATCAGGGCTAGCGTCAACAGCAACCCCAGAGAAAGCAGCATATGAATATTCTCCTTCATCCCTCCAGCACCTTGATCGGGCAGCAACATCAGCAGCATCAGCATCGGATGATCAGACAGCAACATAAGCAGCAAAGCCAGCATCGTCGTCAACAATATTGGATGATCTATCATGTCAATCTTCAGCAGCAACAACTTAGGCTCGACTAGCAGCAGCAGCTTCAGCAGCCTCCATTCTTGGACAACCTCTATATCAGACCATCGCACTGCTCCATCACAAGCCCACAATCGACAACCCGTATTCAATACCATTCCTCTATTCTCCCTTCGCCAGTTGCTCCTCTACGTGCCCAATAATCTGCCTCCCCATTTCTTTCCCGCATAATATGGTGAATGCGTACGTCACCTCCGAATTGCATGACCGCCATAATATGAACCAACAGCTTCGAATATTTCCATGGGACGTTTCCCGAATTATTCATCCATCCCACCAAATTATTTGAGTCACTTTCAAAAATTAGTCTAGGTAAAGGGAAGCCTTGATCCCTTACAAGAGCTTCACCCACCCTACTCAATGCCGTTATTTCAGCTTCACTCGAGTCCTTGATCCCAATAGCATCTGACAAGACAAAGATTACCACCCCTTCGTGATCTCTAATAACACCTCCAATCCCTACCAGCCCGGGATTACCAAGTGAGGACCCGTCCGTATTTATTTTCCACCACCCTTCTTGGGGCCTTTCCCAAACCAATCCTGACCTTGGAGCCTTGCTATGCCCCCTGCCAGACTGTGCCAATCCATTCGGAAAATTAACTTCCTGGCTAGCCAGAGTAACATCAAAACCTCCCACCGCCGCCTGTCTCCACAACGCCACCATCCACCTAATCTCGTACAAGGCCAACTGTCTATTGTAGATTTCACCCTTGAATACCCTTGCATTCCTTCGCTTCCACACCATCCAACTAATGGCCATACCTGTCAAATCCCAGACCTTTCTAGCCTCCCTACTAGGATAATTGCCCAGCCACCATGCCAATAGGTTATTCACCTTACCAGGGATCCCCCACTCCAATCTGAACCATCTCACTCCTTCGTACCACAAATCTGCAGCGCCTTCGCATCTACAGAATAGATGATCAACCGTCTCCACCTCGCTATTGCACCAAGGGCATTGTGCGTTTTGCATTGATATACAGCCCCTCCTGGCTAGTGTTTCACGAACTGGTAGAGCAAGATGTAAAATTTTCCATACCAGCAACCTCACTTTCATAGGACATTGAATCTTCTATATTCGACTCCAAATCCATCTCCTAGAATCCTCAACATCCTCATCAAGCCGCCACCAGCAAGTTCTTGTTGAGAAACATCCGTTGCTTTCTTTAACCCATCATTCAAGTATCTATTCATTTTCTGTCTCTCCAGGATTTGTAAAAACTCATTCCAAGTGTTTAACTCCCAATCGAAAGGGCGTCTCCTCAATGAAATATCCCATACCCACTCAAAACCGCACCAATGCCCAAAATCAACAATCTTTCCATCCTTTTTAGTAGCAAGTGCATAAATTCTTGGGAAAGCTATCTTTAGCGATATACCACTTTCCACCCAAGCATCCGACCAAAAGTTCGTCCGCCCACCATTACCCACCATTATTTTAAAGTTTCCCCTCTGCCCATCCTCGCCCCAGCTATCCCAATCGCCACTGATCTTCCCCCATGTTGTGCCAGCAGCCCTCGCTTCAGGTATTAAAGGGTTCCCCCCCCCCCCCATAATATTTAGCATTGATCACATCTTTCCAAAGCCCTTGTTCAACCCCAAACCGCCATCTCCATTTAAGTAGTAAAGCCGAGTTAAACTTCAGGATATTCCAGTTTCCCAACCCTCCGTCTTCCTTATGTAAACTAATCAAATCCCAACAAATTGTATGCATTTTCCTTCTCCCTTCAGTTTCATTCCAAAAGAATTGTCGTTTTATCCTTTCCAAACGTTCAGCTACAGACTTTGGGATTTTAAAAATAGACAAATAATAAACCGGTAAGCTGCTTAATACTGACTTCATCAAGCACAATCTTCCTGCTTGTGATAATATCCTACCCTTCCACCCCGCCAACCGTTTCTCCACCTTATCCAAAACTGGTTTCCAAATCGCAGTTCCATTAATCCTGCCTCCTATTGGGATCCCTAAATAATCCATCGGCCAATTGCCAACTCCACACCCAAATACCTTGCTGCTCCCAGCACCAATTCATTCTCACAATTAATCCCAAAAATTCGACTTTTCCCATAATTAATCCTTAACCCCGTCGCTAGTGTGAAGCATCGTAAAATCCTTTTGATCAAAATAATTTGATGTAAATTACCTTCACAAAACAGCATGGTATCATCGGCATATTGAAGATGGGTAATCATCGGCCCTCCACCTCCTACCTCCAAACCGCCATATAACCCCAGCTCGACAGCTTTGTTCATCATCCGGTTCAAAATTTATACTACCAAGACAAATAGGTACGGTGAGAGCGGATCCCCTTGTCGTAGTCCCTTTTGCAACTTAAAAAATCTCGATGGTGCTCCATTGATTAACACTGCAGCAGAGGCAGAGCAAATGCACTCCCTCATCCAAAAAATCCATTTTTCCTCAAATTTCATTGCCTCAAGCACATTAAACAAAGCGTCCCAAGATACGTTGTCGTATGCCTTGGCAAAATCTAGTTTTACAACAAAGCCACTCCTGCCGGCCACTCTTGTCGAGTGTATTGTCTTAGCTGCAATTAAGACGCTGTCCATGATCTGCCTTCCACTCACAAAAGCCGATTGCGCAGCTCCCACCAGCCCATCCAGTACCATCTTTAACCTTGAAGCTAACACCTTTGCTACAATTTTGTAAACACTTCCCACAAGCGAGATAGGCCTAAAATCCTTAAACTCCATAGGATCTTCAATCTTAGGTATCAAAGTGATAAAAGAACTCCCAACCTCCCTTGGCAATGTTCCCTCAGATTCCAGTTGCCTAAAAATTTCCATCACCTCACCCTTGACCATCTCCCAGTATTTTTTGAAGAATTCAATATTATACCCATCCGGCCCCGGTGCTTTATTACCATTACAATTCCAAACAGCCGCTCTAACTTCCTCTTCCGTGAAATTCCTCACCAACCAGCCCCTGTCTTCCTCCCTAACCCCTGCCAGTTAATAGCACAACGAATTTTAAAAGATTTTAGAAGAGTACACAAAGGTAATATTTTAATTTAATAAGACGAATAAATAAAATAAATTTTAAAATCTCTTACACATATCCTACGAGTATTTTACCAATGTTCGTTATGATCGAGGACACCAATTTTTTTGCCCTTTGAGACTAAAACCCATAAGGACTCAACATAAAGATTCTAGGGAAGTCCCCTTGGAATCAACCCACCTCTGGGACTCGTACCCACGAGGGATGTGAAAGCAGTGACCCTATACAGACCACTCCGGAGCCCTAAATAACCCATACGGATACATCTAGGAGTATAGACTCTTACAATCACGAAACCACAATATCATATGTGCCGTTTTGGCTACAAAAGAGGGGGCGGCCCAACGAGCTCACGCCAAGTGCACTTACCCTCTAACACATTGGGCATCCCACTCGATCAAAGCTTACGAAGTTTCAAAACCATATTTTTATCATTTCATAATATCACCATCCATCCTGATTTCATGTATATAAAAAATGAGTGACATTCGACTCTTAGTTCATCAAATACACAAAATAGAATTACCGACCAAAAATGGCACTGTGGCAGTTTCCCAAATTGCATTTTAAAAATGTAGGAAACTATTTCTAAAAATTCTGGAAAAGTTACAGAAGCTAGAACACATCCAAATGAACATTTTTCTTAGAAATAAGAATATTCAAATTCGGACTCTAAGTGACCCAAAAAAAATCATTTTAGAACCTACTGTTTCAAGGTTTTCAAACTCTTCGTTCCATCCGACCACTGTTTATTCAAAAATTCATGGAAATTTGAATAATGCTCCAAAAATCACAAAATTTTACAGAGAGAATCTAGACACAAAATTGAACAAGTTACATGAAGACCTTAAGCACGAAAAACGATCATAGGAAGAGTAAATAGACCAACAAAGTCTGATTGCATAAAAATCATTAAACTGACAGCAATCTATTCCAGAATACCAGATCGAATTTCGATATCCAAATCATGTCTAACGAATGGAGATTGAACTATAACTCGATTGGGTCTCAACCAAAACCTCTAAAAAAACGACGTACACAATACTAGCTTACTTGAGATGAGTTAGGAATCGAGAATCTCCTTGGTAGAATGCCCGAGATCGTCTGGAACAGCCCCACGAATCAACACCTCTCCCCGATTGAATCTATTTTGGAATTGTCGGAGGAAAATCTCAATTCTAGGGCAAGAGACTCGAATCTAAGACCAAGGGAATGAAGTAGAACTCTTACCTACATGTAGGAGAAAGGATTGGACCACTTGAACTCGTCCACCACCTCTGCCAAGTGAAGCACAACTCACAAACTTACCCACACTCACTTTGAACTCTCAATTTCGGATGAAGTGCAAATGTGTGGATTTGGAGTCTGATTAGGGGTCTTTATAGAGGTGGGGAGCAGTCCAATGGCTACCATAGGATACTAGGGAGGTGAGGGGATAAAATTAACTTCATAACCCCCGACTTAACTCCCTCAAACTTCATCCAAAACCCCTACTCACCCCATGACTTCAAAAGATCCCCTCCAATGATCATACCACCTCATAACTGGTTTGTTGGGGTCTTAATGCACCCAATATTCATTGCTAAGCACCCCACAACGTCCCTCAATGGCTGGGGATTGAATTCCCAACGTCTTGAAACGTCCCACGCCGAAATGAATTCAAAACCCGAGCATAACGCTCATCCTGTGAGCTGCTGTTGGTGGCGCGCCCCGCGCCATCACCGCGCGGCCACCAGCCCTTTTTTTTCTTTTATTATTATTATTATTATTATTATTATTATTATTATTATTATTATTATTATTATTATTATTATTATGATTTTATTTCTAAAAATCATAATATATGAATTATCCGAGATTGTTGGGACAATTCGATAAATCTATCCCGAGTCGCGACTGTCCGAAATATTTAATTCCGCTCTCTCGGAATTATTTCGATTTTTAATAAATAAATCCAATCGTTAAATATTTGGATTTAAATTCTCGATGTCGATTTCTCGGGTATTGCAACTTTGAACGATGTGATGGGAGAGCCCGTAAGAAACAATATTAGACAGAGGAAGCATATTCGTCCCATTTTAATACTACTCCCTCCGTCCTACTTGAATTGTCCCGTTTGACTTTTTGATACTGTTCATTGTTCAACTTTGACTCAATATTATTGTAATTATATATTTGAAAACAATAGTCGAGTTTGGTTTTGTTAGATTCGTCTAATCGTATAGTTTTAGAATATATTTTATATAATTTTTAGTTGTATATATTTTGAGATATTAACTATTAAAAAAGTGCATTAGATTGTGTGAAGAAATGAAATGAGACATTTCATGTGGGACAGAGGGAGCATATTTTATTGGTTAGGGGGAATTAGGCTTGTTTTTTTCTTTTTCTGTTTTTATAAAAAAAATTAAGTAGATACGGGGTGTCTAATGACATTTTTACTATCGTTCGACCGTCATTAAAACTTGGATACACCTATTACAATTTTCACCGCTCAATAATGAATCCCGCGGATGAGATTGTGACCTTTTTGGAGTGAGATGCGGCTGGAACAGAGGTTTTGTGGATTTAGTTCTTGATCGAGTTTCTTTTGGTTTGTAATGTTTTCTTTTCTCCTTTGCTCGCCTTGTCAGGCTGTGTTACAAAAAAAAATAATGAATTGGTCCCGAGTAGGGAATAACTATTACGCCAGAAAATGTTGTTGTAACACATCGGATTTCAAAACAAATAAGGTCGTGATGCTACCGCCACATTTCTCCCAATTAAGCTCGCCCTTGGCTAACTTAACTGAGAAAATGCTAAGGCTAATTTTTATCATACCACATGCATAGGGATTTACTCAAAAGAAAATAAATATACGGAATTGTGAAAACGAGTAACATGTTTTAAAATATTGATTTATGAAATGGAAAAAAAAAACAATTAAAATATGCATCATGTCTTTTGAGAAATCATCCCCATGCAATGCTCCATGCTCCACCTTTCTAGTTCTGTGAGTCTGAAAAGAAAAATTTAAAAGATGGGTTGTCAGTATGAATTACTGAGTAGGCTAATCATATTCCCACTTACAACATTAAATTATTTTTTTTCGTTGCAATATATTCCGATAAGAGTAAAAAGAATTATTAAAAATAATTAAGTTAGAATCGCCGCCGTACTAATAAGACATCACGAGGACACCCAAACATAATATCATTCATAATTTCAACATCATATGTGAGAAACAATTGTCTCACGGGACCACAATCGGATCCACGGTTATGTAGCGGACCCTATACAGACTCACATCGGTGCCCACGCATAATCCAAAAATAGGAAGTATACGGGAGTATAGACTCTTGCATACCGTCTAGGCCTTTTTCAATAACATGAGCCGTTTCGGCAAAATTCTCGATCGCGGGCATTCAACACTCGGATTTCCTAAAGTACTTTGGCAATTATTGATGTTATATAAAGAACACTTTAATTTACTAACACTGGAATAAAATGTGTCAACAACCGTGTCACAATAAACCATACAATCATAAATACTTGGCAGGGATGTATTTAACAGATGCTGCATTGTTATAAAAACTCTATAAAATTAATTATTGCTCCGAAAATTCCAAACTTTTCAAGTTAGATTTAAAATGCAAAGATGTAAAACTTTCATCTTTTACACTTTTACAGATTTTCACTCGAAGTTGATGGAAAAATTAGATTTTGTATAGAAGCACTATTCTGCCGACAAAATTACGCTGTCTTCGAAAATAAATTCTATAAAAATAATTACTTATCCAAAAATTCCGAAATTTTCAGGTTAGTCTCCTGACAAAATTATTTATAAGTTTTGTAAGTTTTGTGTTTCAAGTTTTTCTCAATTCTTATTCGAAAATAACCCAAACTACAGATTTTTATAAGGTTTCAATTCTGTCCCAAAAATCCACAGGAGCAGATCTAGTAGAAAATTTGTTTAGCATTGATAAACACCTTCAAAAATTCTGAAATTTTTACCATGCATTCTAGAGTCATAGCTACAATTTCTTAGTTCATCAAATTTCGAAATTCAAAATATAGCATAATCGAAAGATTCATTATGTCCAGATTTCAAGTTCTGTCGCAGAAATTCATACTAAGGAGAGCCTACCTAACTTCAACAATTCAAAACTCTAACCTTAAAATTGCATATAGGGACGTTGATTAACCTACCATAATGTGATTCGAGGGATCCTACAGAAATCTTCTCGCCTTAAGTCCTACTCTTGTTAGATTGCCTCCGTTCCTCCCACTTCAATTATGGGACGTCCTTGATGCTTGGAAGAAGATGGAACTACAATCTTCTTTTTTTTTATTCTTCGTTCTTTTTTTTTTCTTTCTTCTTCTCCTATTTTTTTGTGTACGCAATAATGGTTTGAGTAACAAAATAAGAAGATGAAGAAGATTTGACTTAAAAAGGGGTAAAGGGCGGCACCTAGGGATTTAAATCTTCCAAGATTTATTCCAAATCTTTTGCTAGCATTTTAAGTTAGTAATATACTAAACATAGATTAAATCTTATCCTAACTACTATGCACATATATATATATATATATTGTTTTATTATTGTTATTATTATTATGCTAGTTATTATAATTATTATTATTACTATTATTATTATACATTATAATTATATGTATACATATTTGTGTATTAATAAATTATTATGCATATAAATAATTATACAAGTAATAAAATGGTTTTAATAGATTAATTTAAAATATATGTAGAATAATCTGGGTATTACAGTTGTCGCGGGAGTGTCTAAATCCACCAATGAGACATGAAAAACATCTAGAATCTTCATTACCACCGTCATAGTTGTTGACCATCAATGAATCTATTGGATTAAGCAACCAATGTTCGCTTCTTTCCGGGGCAGCGATTAGGGATGGCAGTGGTACTTGGATTGAAGGGTTTAATTATGGGGGTAGCTGAGAACTTAGAGGCAGAGCACATGGATTACGGAATGGGGTTTGCAGGCTTTAGGAATTGGGTTTGCTAGAAAGACGAGATGGATATAAAGTTTCAATTCAAAAC
The DNA here is from genome assembly GCA_030278955.1 of Hygrophila difformis. Classification (NCBI taxonomy): domain Eukaryota; kingdom Viridiplantae; phylum Streptophyta; class Magnoliopsida; order Lamiales; family Acanthaceae; genus Hygrophila; species Hygrophila difformis. The sequence continues at coordinate 32,268,804 of JAOANR010000005.1, read as the reverse complement.
CAATTGGCTATCGGTGGGGTGACTCATATCAACGTATAGATGATATTCATTTCAGAGACGAAGATGAGATACCCACATGGGTACCTATGACTCTGATACTATGTTCGAAAGATGATGGATATGAGGTCTCAACCCAAAACTAAGTGCTATGGATGAAGTGCTTCATATTCATACAAGCAAAGAAAGATCCAACATATGGAAAATGTGGGATACTTAACAGGGTCATGAGATTGTGTACATCTATGCTGAAGAAAATGAGGTTGCGGATGCGCGGGCTCGATGTGGTTTCAAATAGTTGAAGTTCTTTACGAACCTTCGACATTATTTTTGGCATGGATCGAAGCTAGATACGATATCTAAGTAATCCAATAGCTTTGGAAATGAATTTAAACTAATTAAAACCCATTCCTTCCACCTTGAATTCCAAAAATTTAATACAATTCAAGTTATCATACCTTGGATTCAATGTTTGGCCAAGTATGATTAAACACCAAGTTGAAAGTTCAAGAACTCTCAATCACCTTCAATGGAGAAAAGGATAAAAGTCTTAATTCATCCAAAGGTGGTGAAAATTAGTACAAGGAGTCCTATTTATAGGAGATGGGCCCAATTACATGGATAGACACAATCAGGGACAACTAAACAATTTCACTGGAAAAGTGATAAAAATCCAATATACAAGTGATAACAGAACTCCTGACAACTGGGCTCGTGATAACTTGTATTGGCGCGTAAGATTACAACTATGGCGTGGAATCCTCGTAGTCCTCAAGTCAGTTCTGATTGTCAAGTGTCTTCGCATGAAAGGTGAAGATGTGTTGGGAATGGTGACTTGATCTAGTGGTCATGTCCCATGACTTCCTACCTCATGGTTTGGGGGTTGACTCTCACTCGGCCTCCTATCCCCCTTTGTAATATGTGTGGTTTGAGCTCCCATACACCTTTGCTACACATGAGTGTCAATGTTTACACAAAAAAAAAGGTGAAGACGTGTCACAACTGGCATGAAGTTGTGGCGTGGAGTTAGGTTGTCGCGCGCCTCAGCTCCCCAAATAGTTAAGTCTTTATTCCTTCCTCGCGCGATATGTGGGGCTCGTGACAATCCTAAAGTTGTGGCATGGAAAGTTGCATTGTCACACAATGATCATCCGGGCCTTCCAAGTGAATCAATAACAATACAAGAAAAAATCAATTTAGCAACCCCAATCTGCGACCGCGCGAAGTAGGTTGCTAATTTGCGACCAACTTCTTTTGTCACAAAATGGCGATCGAAATTGCGACCCAGAAACAAAAATAATATCTTTTAGCGACCGCATTAGCGACCACTTAATTGCAGTTGCAAATTTTTTCCATTTTTCTTTTTTTTTTAAATTAATATTTTTTAAAAAAACTCTAGCGACCGCACTAGCGACCCCAAAGTGCGGTCGCTAAGGCTTTTGTCCATTCTTAAATATATAAATAATTCTTTTATTACAATAATTATTTATATAATATTATTAAAAAAATTAAAAAATAATTGAATTTAATTTATTTTATTTTGTTATACAAATAATTATAATAATAAATATTTATTTATTTTTACAATTATTAAATAATATTAATTGATAATTATTAAATAATTTAATTATATCTTTTAATATTCTCTTTAATTAATTTTTATATTATTTTTAGTTGAAATATTTTTTTATTTACTCTTATATTCTATATTTATTTTATTTTTAATTTATTATTGCATTTATTTCTCTAAAATTTATTTTATTAAATTAATAATTTTATTAAGATAATTTATTAAGTAAAATTTATTTAATAAAATAAATTTATAAAATATTTAATAAAATTTACAGAGCCGAAGCCAGAAAAATATTAAATTAATTTGATTTTATTAAATTAGTTAATAATTAAACTTTCCCCGTTCCTGTTCGTATTGGTGGTCGAGCTTTTAAACTGCATGGTAACTAAGGCAGCTGATGTCGGGCTCATTTCAGGGCTGAAGTCAGGAGAAGGTGGTCCCATTATTTCTCATCTGCAGTTCGCTGACGATACCATCTTTTTTTTGTGATGGCGAGATATCTCAGATAATTATTCTGAAGAGAATTTTAAGGTGCTTGTCCCTTGCAACGGGGTTAAGAATAAACTACAGGAAAAGTGTTTTACTGGGAATTAATTGTACAGAGGGGGTAGAGAGGGAGGCTGCGACAATTCTTGGTTGCGGTGTAGGGAAATGGCCTCTCACTTATTTAGGCATTCCTATAGGCGGTAGACTCAATAGCATGGGGATTTGGCAACCGTTTCTCGATACAGTGGAGAGGCGCCTGGCGGGTTGGAAGGGGAGGCTGCTTACTCAAGCTGGAAGATTATGTCTCATTAAGTCTGTGTTAAGTAGTCTTCCGGTCTATTATCTCTCTATTTTCAAAGTTCCTAAAGGGGTGGCGGAGCGATTGGAAAAAATTAAGAGACGATTTTTTTGGAACGAATGGGGGGGTGAAAGAAGGATGCACACAATTGGGTGGGATAAAATCTGTCAACATGTTAGGGATGGGGCTTGAGTATTTGGGATACGTACAAGTTCAATGTTGCTTTATTATTAAAATGGAGGTAAAGAGAAGATGCATTGTGGAAGCAAGTAATTGATTCTAAATATTATGGAAAGAGTAACATGCTCGTGCCTGATGTAAAGATAGGACGGTCAGTATGGGGTAGGATTTGCCAATCATGGGAGTTGATGAAAACGGAGGGGCTGGTGAAGGGTTTAAAGTGGTAGTGGGAGATGGAATGGCAACTCGATTTTGGTAGGATTCATGGACAGCCAAAGGGTGGCCATTGCAGGTCCTATATCCCAGGATTTTTGCGTTAGCAATCAATAAGAAGGGCAAGATCGCTGAGTATGGACAATGGTTTGGTTATGTATGGGAATGGAGTATTAAATTGAGGAGACCATTGTTCGATTGGGAGGTTGAAGGATGGGATCAGCTGATGAAACTGTTGAGAAGGAGTACATTAAACAGATTTCTAAAAGATAAAGTTGTTTGGACAATGGAATCGAATGGGGAGTATACCTCCAAGTCTTGTTGGAATCTTGGTGTCGCTGGAGATGGGAATGTATTAAAGGGCATATGGAATGCATTCTGGAAATTAAGGTGCCAATGAAGGTGAAGTTGACAGCATGGAAGCTAGCCAATAACGCTTTACCAGTAAGGGAAACATTGGTTAAGCGTGGGTGTATTGCTGTTGAAAATGCATGCTGTCAGGTATGTTTGATAGAGATAGAATCCTGTGATCACTTGTTTACCAGATGTAAGTTCACAGGAGAACTTTGGCGGAGGAGGGCTGCTTGGTTTGGAGTGGTAATGGTGCTACCAGGAAAGGTAAGTCATTTAATGGATTGGTGGGGGGATGTGGTAGTAAAAAACGAGCATAAACAAGTGTGGCTTCTCACTGGTTTGGCTATCATATGGACTATATGGAAGGCTCGAAATGATCTCATATTCCAGGAGCAGAGTAAGTTTACAGGATGCAACCGAGATGATAAAATGGCAGGTGTGTTGGTGGTGGAAAGCAATGACCAGAAGCGAAATCACTCATATTGAGGGGCTGGTATTCAGCTTTCCGATGGGTTTCTCCAGGCTAAGAAATGGTCAGTTTAGGGTACCTCAGCGAAATTTGGTCTGGGAAAGACCGGATGAGGGATGGTGGAAAGTTAACTCGGATGGCTCATCTATGGGCAATCCAGGACCGGCCGGAATTGGAGGGGTGATTCGTGATGATAAAGGGGAAGTGATTTTTGTTCTTTCAGATTAAAGGGGAAGTGATGTATAGCCATTATTCGTGATCAGGGATTCCCATTATGTGATTATTTTCGAGTGCGATTCATATAATGTGGTACATTGGTTGCAAAATCCGGATTTAATTCCATGGAGGTTCCGGGATATAGTGAATCCAGTCATGATCGTGTTGAAGTTTGGAGGGTGTGTTCGTGTGCAACATATTTTACGGGAGAGAAATAGCATGGCGGACAAGTGGGCGAGATTGGGAGCTGCTGGTGAAGTAAAAGTAGAGGAGTGGTACTCTTCTCCATATGTAGACAGTGAACAGGACGGGAGGAGTGGGGGTGGGCTGGACTGCAGCTGTGTGCAGTCGGCCCATTTATTCTCTAATTAGGTCCCGTCGGTATGGTAAAGGAGGGTATCCCTTTTATCTATATTGTTAAAGCATGTAGTGAGATTTTAACTGTGATTTGGGCCGGGCATTTGCTATTTTTTCCTAATGGTGACTATTTTATTTTGATCTTAATTGAGTGGGGTAGATAGAGAGTGATTTGGGGCTGCGTGGATATCAGTGCCTACTTTTGTACTCGCTTGGTGGTGTGTTTTTCTTGTTGATTGTATTTCAGGTTGCGTGGATCACATTACAGGATGGGGTATGCATTGGATATCCAGAAGAGCTATACGTGAGGCATGCTGGGCTTGTGACTGTCTAACCATACTGAAGGGGATAAAGCAAAGAGTATTGATCTTTCCTCACTCATTTGAGGAGACTGAATCCATCTGGGGCTGCCAGGGACGTTTCTCTCTTCCTTCTTTTGTGTTTTATAAAGGAAAGCGTCCGGTTTTGGTCTGGGGGAGTAGAGTTCACTGTGTCAGATCCATACCTAGTTTCTTATTCGTCTTCGCTTGCTGTCATGGGTTTCTAATTCGGTGCCCTGGTATGTCATTGATCATATTTCCGGGCATGACTGATGGGTCTTGGTATAGAGTACATCTCGTTAGCTGGAGATCCGAACCTCAATCCTTCGACGTGTGAATAGATGGTGGTATACTTTGAAATTCCAAAACTTGCTTCTTCGTACATGTTAAGCTTGCACTTATTCCAGTTTCGCTGTACTAAAAAGGATCAGGGCTCTTGGAAATTTCCCTTTGGCATATTCTTCTCCACATATAATCCTTCCCTCCTTGATAGCCAAGCTTACTGAGCCTGAATGATCCACCTTCTCTTGTGCTTCACACTTTGTTCGTTGAACCATTTGAATCTTCTATAACTTGCTGTGCACGTGGGAATTTCAGGTACTGTCTATGAATATCTATTGGAATTTTGAATTGGGGAGAACAATTGAGTTTAGATGTTATGTTTCTAAAACTCGTTCTACATTTTTCACTAAGATTACACGGCTATTTATAGCCGGAAGGAATACAAACTTAACAATATAAAATACACCAATTTTGACAAATGAATCTGCAATGGTTGAAGAACTCAACCGTTTCTTTTGATAGTGGCTTGTTGTCGGTAATGACTTTGCCGCCATTGGAATGAGTTTAATTTTTAACATTTTCCCCCCTTAAACTCATTCTTCCATCATCTTGGATTCCGAGCTTTTTTCGCAAATACTGGAAGGTTTCAACTTTCAGTGCTTTGGTAAAGATGTCTGCGACTTGCTCACTTGAGTTGATATACTTCAGCTCTACTTCTTTTGATTTTATATGTTCACGTATGAAGTGAAAATGGGTGTCAATGTGTTTCGAGCGTTCATGATGGACTGGGTTTTTTGCAAGGGCAATGGCAGACTTGTTGTCGACATGAATCTTGATTGCACTATCTTGTTGTATCTTCAAATCTCCAAGCAATTTCTTCAACCAAATTGCATGACAGACGCATGCACCAATAGCAATGTATTCTGCTTCACAAGTCGATAACGCGACAATGGGTTGCTTCTTTGATGACCAAGTGAATGCATTTCCACCGAGGTAGAACACGAACCCTGATGAGCTTTTTCAATCTTCTTTGCTTCCAGCCCAGTCACTATCACTGAATCCAACCAATTCAGTGCTTTGATTTGTAGAGTATAGCATGCCATAATTGATTGTCCCTTGGATGTACTTCAAAATTCTTTTCGCAGCTTTCAAGTGTGAAGTTTTTGGTGTTTCCATGTACCTGGTAACAAGACCAACTCCAAACAAGATATCAGGTCGTGTGCAGGTTAAGTACTTGATAATGGCCAGAACTGACCATTATTTTCAATCCATTTCCGTGTCTGAAACGGGCATTTGATCGCATTCCGGTCTTATATTAAATAAGAAAGCAGTAGAATTGGACTGATTTATGCATAATTGTAAGAATATTGAGCTGGTATGAAAAATGCATAAATATGTAATTTTATTACATATTTATGTTAGAAAAATCCAAAAACATGAGAAAAAGAAAAGAAAAAAAAGGAAACAAAAAGATGGGAAAAGAAATGAAAAACCCACAAAAAGTTGATTTTACAGGATAATACGACGCTAGACACAACTACGACGCTATGCAAGGATAGCGCCGTAGCCTGGTCTAGCGCCGTAGGAGGAAACTGAAGCCGACAGTTGAAGCAAGGCGGACGTCGCTAAACATGTATAGCGCCGTAGTTGAGTATAGCGCCGTAAGCAAGGATAGCGCCGTAAACTGTCCATTCAGAAACAAAGAAGTGTCTTCGGGATGGAAGACTACGACGCTAAACATGTATAGCGCCGTACCCAGCTATAGCGTCGTACTGAGCCTCAGAACTCCAATTTCAAGGCCTGGGGGCCCATGGGCCTAGGGTTTCCCACCTATATAAGGACCAGTTGACTCCAATGATCAGCATTCAGACAACATTCAAACTTGGAGACAACCTAGTGTTCTTGAGGTGTGTAGGTTAGTTAGGTAGTTAGGACGTTATTTTTTTGTATTTTTTATATTTATGTCCTAGATTAGATTTTTATGTTAAACCAGTGTTTTCATTAGCTTTTGCTACCCTAGCTAGCCACTTTTTACATTATTTCCAGCTTTGTTAAACTTTTATTAAGGCTTGAAATACCCAAATGATGGGTATTATCAAGCCATTTCTTACAAATGGGAAGTTAATCACAAAAAGAGTCCCAAAATCATGAAATGGACATGAGTCCATGGATTTATTGCTTTATTTTAGTTTAATGACCACTTGGTCACCTTGTTTCACTGTTTATGTGGGTTTGTGTTTTTCTATTGTTTGTGGAATATCATGCATGATATGTTGGTTAAAAACCCTAACTTAGGTTTATGGTTCACTTGTGCTTTATCTTTACTGTTATTTGAGTTTTCCTTGCACTTTATTATATTTTCATAACTGTTAATGCTCTCTCTTGTCTCCTTTCTTGCATGAAGTGAACCATGAACTTGAAAATAGGGTTAGCAATCGCATAGATTGCATCACCCGAACAACAGCATGTTTCTGGGCTAGCTACGACGCTAACCGCCCTATGGCGCTATCCTCGGATAGCGTCGTAGGTGAGGTTTAGCGCCGTAGTTGCCCAGAACTTGAACAAAAATTTGCCCTACGGCGCTATCCCAACGACGCTATCCTCGGATAGCGTCGTAATTTTTGTTTAGCATCGTAGGGCCCCAAAATGCTTAATCTTTCACAAAACCCACTTACGACGCTATATCTACGACGCTATCCTAGGATAGCGTCGTCATTTAGTATATAGCGCCGTACCCTCCAATTTTATCAACACTTCTAAAAATTCACCCTACGATGCTATCATCACGGCGCTATCCTTGGATAGCGTCGCAATATCTGTCTAGCGTCGTAATT